>JADANM010001810.1:2099750-2164077 GCA_026213755.1 Eurema hecabe
TTAATATGTATGGAGATACACTACACAGAAACGACCTTGAAAATAAACTATATGCAGGCTTTTAGAAGACTTGACGGGCTTACATAGGCCTTAGATTGTAATCGGATTTTCAGTTGTAGGCGTAGGTCATACAAATAAGTTTTATATCGAATTTTTGTTGCAGCCTGTCGAGGTTATGTTGCTCGGCAGTTCATTTACCTGCGTATTACGGCTACTGTCAATTAGCCATTACTGAAGGCTTATCTTGATATTGTTTGAGAATGTCGCTGGCCGATTATTAAATTAGGCATATGTTAATATATCTGGGTAGAAAAGAATTAATGCTCGTCATATCAATGCTCGTCAGTCAGTAATATAACATATATATATTCATATATCTGGGTAGAAAAGAATTAATGCTCGTCGTATTAACACACATTGGCCGTGAGGTCTGCCTCAATTTGGAATTAATTTGAATTATTCTTTATAATAGATAAATTTTAAAAGTGCTCCTCAAATATTTTTACTAATTATGTATTACAAATCCTGGATCGCTATTTTGGTATCATTGCTTATGCTTATTTTCTGAAATAACCTTGTTATAACAACACTTTTTACTCTTTACTCGCTCTGGAAAGGAACCTGAAGCATATGAAAAATGTACGAAAGCTCTTATATTCCGCTCCATACTATTCATCTCGGACATATCAAATTGTCCTAAAACCAACGAGAGGTCTACGACAATAAAAAGTCTTTAAAGCCAATTCCATTGAATTGGGCCGGGAGCGAAAACTTTTTTCATCATTACCGCATTTTAAACCTTTTACCTTAGCATAAAAATTATGTATGTAACTCTGGGTAGCATTTTTATTCAAAAGCCGACAAATCTCATCTGTTTTCATGCAATCGGCTCCAAAATTGAAGCTCATTAGCTAGCTTACAACAATAGGTTTTCTTTTTGCCGTCGAGGAGCCGCAGAGGTAAAACTGAAATGTATGTAGTTATCATTATGGCTATCCCGGTTATAAAATTGGCTCGTATTAAATCAATTAAATGAATATCCAAAAGCTTTTGCCTGAAAGCGCAATAATATAACGCAATAAACATTCCTAATTTCTCATTTATACTATTATTAAGATACCTAAGGGCTAATTTAAGATTTCTCGTCATAGTATATATAGTCTAAAGCCTAACTACAATACAATTCCGGCTTTTAATTCAATACAACGTAACATATACAACTGTAATTTATATCTAATTTAAGAAAACTTTTAGTACGTAAATAAGAATAGGTAATCATAGCTTAGAAGCCACCATTGACCCAGTATTCACCATATCAAATAACTTTAATATATACGAACGTTCAAACAATTTTAGTCCTTATTACCGTAAGTTAAGAACTATATCTGGATAAGTATATATAAGGATCGATTGACACTAAATATACCTATCGAATGTACGAAGCCTAATAAATCTTTTGTCACATCGTTTTTATTCCGAGCAAATGGTTTAAGAAGTCACTTAGTATTAAATTCTGGTAAATGAATAGTGAATGCATTATTTTTTTAATAAAAGATGTTACTTATAGAGAAAGTTTCTCGCTCTTTTTCTTGTGGGAAAATCTTTGCTACATAGGCAATGGATAAGGGGGTTATGCTAGACTTTTAGACCCCACTTTACCGCATATGGTGGAATATTAGACTGTCTTACAGATATGTCTGAAAAGATCACCACCCTGGTACAGGTACGATAAGAAAGCAACAAAGAAAAACTATAACACTTACACACACACACACACACACACACGCACACACACACATAATGAGAAACGAAGACTATAACATATAAATACGACTTGTAAATTGTTACACATACATAAATAGAATATACATTTATAGGAAGCATTTAATTTTAGTCATTTTAAAAATGGCTTTAAATTTTCCATCCAATATCCTTACAAACCTATAATCTTACGCGGGAACTTTAGCCTGTATAATATTAGTACATAAAAAAAGAGTCCAATGATATAAAAGAGAATTACACGTGTGTATTTTATGAATCTTATTAAAGTTTGAAATAGGGTTGTCAATTGTACATACGTTATTGTATTTTTCTTCTCAGTTGGCAGTTGAATTATGTATAAATTAATAGTTACAAAATATTCTGAATTTCTATTACTGAATTTCTTAAAATCAAATGCAGTTTTTATCGATTCTACAGATATCTTATTTTTTAAAAGATGAATTTTAAAATCACCGAATTCGCGGTGAATATTTTTGGGATAATGATGGTTGAATAAATGTGTATATAATAAATGTATATTGAAAATTTATTTTAATAATACAAGTAATCATTTTAATATAACATTGATATTTGACAACCCTACTTGCGATTTAGCAACATTAAAGCTTCTTAATCCGGTTTATGCATTTTTGATTGTTATTTAAATTAGAAACCTTGAAACGCACGTAATAATGTGAAAATATTACGATAAATATTACAGGAAATGATTTAAAATATTAGGTATAATATCTTCATAAAAGCTAATATAATACAAAAGTTCTTTGTATAGATATAATAATAGTTAGATATAAAATAATAGTGTCAATGACCTTTGTATTGAAATTTTACAAAAGAACAAACTAGGGTGTTATGGTTCGTCTACTTTGCTTAGATCTAACAAAATGTTCCTCGAATTCTTAATTTATTTATTGAATAATATACCTAGGTACAGTATTATACTAAACTTAAACATTTAACGCGCAATGCGCACTATTTCATTATAACAAATAGATTTTACTCATTGCACTTTACATTCACTAATAATTAGGTAATTGATTATTATCAAAAGATCGTAAAACACTCCTTAGAGTTTAAACTCCTTTTAGTGGACTGTAACCTATCTGGGTCGTCTTCTGAAGCAGCTTCATTCTGTAAACTGTAGTGTCTGTAGCAGCATCCTTCAGCGACGTCTGTCCACTGCGATCTCAATGTTATCAGCAGCTGTCTTTGTCTACGCTAGCCGTCCCTGTCTCGACACGCAGCGAGTAGCGAGGAGCGACCACGAAGTACGCACACCGACCACCGTCAGTTCACAGTTGACCGCCGTAAAATGCTCCGATCGGTTAAGTGTTCTTAGTTCCATAGTTCTGTGTTCAAAATGAGCCTGAGCGACGAACATTCCGTGCGCTCCTCAAACTCGGATGCCAATGCTGCGGAAAGTCACGTGAGTTAACTAGTATCAATTTAACTGGTTAGAAAATTTTCGTCTACACATACTTGCGGTCTTATTGGACATCTCGATTCATACATATTTATAGGAGAGCGTTGCGTGTAGGCATTAACTATGGTACCGGCGTAAACGTTACATATTTTTCATAATATTGTGCAATGAGTAACTTTTCTTTTTAAATTAATAATTATTTCATAAAATGTTTATGTTACGAAAGGCATTTTTAATTAGTTACCGTCAATTATATGAAACCTGCTCGTACACATGCTCCGAGATTTTTACAACTCGATTGATTACTCAATTTGTAATAAAAAGTTGCTGGAAAATTATTGCGAAATGTTTTTCAGGTTTAAAAATTGTTAATAATTATAAACTTTCTTAATTTAAGATGATCCGTTCGAAATAGGTAATGGAAGATATTGAAAATGTATAATTGAATTAATATATTCAACATCAACTGTATTATAATATAAATATGTATGTTTGGTTTTATCTTTGTCGTGTTATATACTCGTACAAGCGGATAATAACTTTTCTATAACGAGCATGCGTAGAAAAAATATGATTGAGGCATGTTTGAATAAAAAACGTAGGCGAGAGATTAGGCGGTTGATAGTTGCTGATGGTTTTTGTTTTTTTTATATCTTACTTGCCAGATACATACGTAATTATATAATAAAACGAGTTTACGAAGAGGTTTTATTACAAATAAATTGGAATATGTTTATGATAATGTATAACAAACTAAATTTACACCGATTAGAAAAATATAAGCGCATTTACGTTATTCTTCGTTCTAAGTCGTTTGAATTATAATTGATTAATAAGTAATAACAGAGGATCATGTCGTCCGTAAATATACGTTATACTAAATCTATATAAATATGTACCTAGGTATTTTCAATAACAATATATATGTATATTGTTCCTTAAGTAGATCATTAAAGGCGATAATTAGCTAATCAAGAAAATCATCATTGAGATTATTAAAGAAAAATGATTATATTACTTAATTAATGTTTTATTGAAACGCGTGGATGATTGAAATCTGATATTCATTTACGAAGTAATAAAAGTAATTTATGCAAGTGTGATTCTTATTTGATTTATAATTTAGAAGTAGGTAGGTTTAGATAATCTTTATTATAGTATGGATTCCATATAAAAGAGTATCGATCGATATATCGATGAAATTTTGGATAATATTCTTAGTCATTGACTTGCATACTTATTATGTTAAGTCTTCGACTTTTCCCAATTATTTGTAACATGTTGTGCCTCCTGGTTTCACTCGCGCAAACGTGTTTATTCTATTAAGCGGGATTGGGAATTGTTCAGTGTTTTACGTTAGTGCTGTATATATTTTTTTGTGAAATATTTTCTTTATATTAATTAAAAAATAATTGTCGGCTAATTAGAATAGAGTTTTAAATAATAAAAGACTTTAAAAAGTTTTTGATAATAGCTTCATTGTTGTTACTTACTCTTTCCAAAAAGAGTTGGATTGGCTAAACCTATACTAAGTTTTCATCATATATATGTTTAGCTTTATCGTTTAATGAAACTGAAACAGATTTAACTTTATGTGTACAAATATATTTAACCTTCAAAAGACAAGAAATGCGTTGAATTAAAAAGAGATTTTTAAATGAACCGTGTGTTATAAAAAATTGAGAAGCAAAATTATACGGCGCGTCGGACAGTCACGCTCACTTAGTCCGATCGGTTAAACGAATGACTGAATTACAAAATGATTCGTATTTTGATACGACTATATATTATACCAATAAACAATACACTAATGTAACTACTTGGTTATTATTAATAATAATAACTAAGGAGTTAGATTGTGCAGATTTCTGGTACTTTTTATTAACAGATCTATAACTGATGACGTTATTTTGTCACATGTTTGGAAAAAGTTCAATGTACTTATATGTTTTGAAATAGACAATTTTTTTAGTATAATCCCTTTCTTAGTATTTTTATATTACCGGTTAAGTAAAGATTGAATACTCTTTGGAATGTCATGCCACTCGGCCGTATGGCCAAAGTTAGGTATATAAAGAACCCTACATATTTTATGATCGACTATTGCTTTCTAGTACGTTTTTACTCGTAGCTCAAAGATATAAAATGGATGACGGCTTTTTATTTAGTTCTTAATTTTCCTACGTAGATGGTATGGTATACTTTTGGTCAATAAAGTGTTTTTTATTTATTTTTATCTATAATGCTGACAAGCCGCGATTCTTTGGTTATAATGGTTCCGCGATATACATAATTTCCGTTCATTTTATTTTATATATTAATATTTAATAGCGGATAACAGATAGTTTAGCATTATTAATTACTAATTTTTATGCAAAGTGTATGTACTAATTGCATTTGCATTACAAAATGTCATTTAATTAATACGTATGAAAAAACTATTGCTGTAATTTGCTTTAGAATCAAGGATTTCAAGTCAAGACGTTTATTAGGGATTTTTTTTTGTCGGATAAAATTGCTCATGGAGTTTAAAATTCTATAAATCTATATTAAAGATACGAAGAAGAAAAATCCAGAACGATTTTTTAAAATTTGTTTATACATAAATATATATAGTTTATATATAAATAAGGACCTTAGCAATTGTAATGGAATAATTTTAAGCAATGACGGCCGGATACAAAATTCATTCATCTGATTTAATAGTCGCTCTCGTGTGATAAGCCCAGTAGTAGACATCATCATTGTATTGGAAAAGGAAATGCCCAATTTTTATCGCTTGAAATATATTAAGATACAAACAGTAAATCTACGTATTAATGCATTTATTTTATTTGTCTTTGTTAACTTAAAACTCCATTTATAAAAATTTAAATCACGCAATCAAGTTTCGTTATCAAAAGGCTTCATAAAATGTATTCTGTATTATAATGACTAATCAAAAGTTACTTGGCAACATGGAAACGTAGTGAACTTATGTTTGACCACCGCTTGGCGCAGTGGTAACACAACTGCTTTCTGTGCGAAGGGTCGTGGGTTCGATTCCCACACCGGAAAAATATATTTGTATTTTTCTGGGGTCTGGGTGTTGTTATGTATTGTATGTATGTATTTACAAAAGAAAAGTATGTTTATGTAACTTATTCCGTTATCTAGTTGCCATAACACAAGCTTCGGCTTAGCTTGAAACTAGACGACGCTGTGTATAAATGTCCAGAAAATATTTTTTTATTTATTTATGTCGTTTCTAAATAATAATCAACTTTGATTATACTAAATTCTTCTTTCTATAAACATTAGCGCGACTTTCTGAGGATGTATACATGTTACACGCATAAATACTTAATAAAATTGGTAAAATAATTGGATGCAAACTGATTAATTCTTTAATTAAGGCACAGTACTCTTAAACGTAGTATTGCAAATTCGGAATGAGAATGTTTACGCCGAAAAATTCACTTTTTAGTTTATCAAAATAAGGATCAACAAGACTTTTTTTTTTAATTACTTTAATATTGGAGCTTTTCATTAGCGCGTTCCTTTTCATAATCATGTGTTCATTATATAAATGTCATCGTGATAATTAGTCGCATTACTTTTGTAAACGGTTATTGTTAAAAAATGCGACAATAACTTATTCAGAGTATAATGTGTCTTGTGATTGTTATCATCGATCACTTTATTTTTATTAAGCTTTATTGTATTCGCTAGCATGAGAGTTACGTTTTATCTTAATTATTTTATCATCATGTTAAAATTTAATTAATGTGTTTTAAATGCGATTATATAGATGAATGAATGTGTCATTAGGTCAAGCTTAGATATAAGTATTTCTCATAAAGAAACATTTATCGTTTAATTTTAGTACTAAAATATTAAAAATCTATTTTGAATTCTTTCTTAATTTAATAAACCATATTGATTTCTAAATTCTGTTGAACCTAATTTCTTTTGTTCCGGAATATTATTTATACCAGAGATTGTTAGAATTGGGGAGTGTTTCTTTTCTAATATTTTAGGCCAAATCATACCGTAAAGTATAACAATTAGAATGTAGTAAAATTGTCATTTAGAAATATTTAAATTAATAATATGTAAAATTTAATTTATTTTTCTATAAATAATATAAGATCCATCTCATTCGTAGAACGCGATGTTTAATCAAAGTTCGTTTCGCAACTTTAAATGCCTAGAAAAGTAATTTATAAGATATTTCGAAGCTAAAGTAAGCCACAAGGATACTTATGCTACTTATTCATGTTACAGTATCGCTTTACCGACCGCAGACATTGGGTATTGTCGCAATGTACCTACACAGATTGGTACTAACTCTATGCTGCGGCCTAAAATATTTAGTACCTACTAGAATGTCATATTAAAACTTTACTCTATTTTATAATTATCGAATATTGAAGCTTTGTGCAAGTCTCGTCAATACTAGCTTCTGAACAGTGTGTATAGGGAATTATTTTCCTACGTCGACCAGTGGTACCACCTACATATAGTACGAGGTAACTGTTTCGATTAGATTTCTAGGTAGATAGGAAATGGGCGTTTTTGGATAATATTTTAACGGTGTTATCTTTTTTTTACTTAAACTTTTACTTTCATTACTTAAAAAGAATAAGAAATAGTGTATGTTGTTTATATTTCGACTCGATACCTTCATGCATAACCGAAATAAAGGACTTAACAGACAGACAGACAGACAAAGCTATGTTTTTCTTTTAATATAGCCAAATTTAATCTGGACCTTGACTTAAATTCATTAAAAATGAACTCATCCTCTCTATCTACATAGACAACGACGCAAATCTTACAATTACAATTGTTTTCTATAAACGTTCTCATTAAAATATTCTTGATGGGATCTTCTTTAACTCTGATCCTTGACCAAGGAACCAGCTAAAAGGGTTCAGAGATAAAATATTTTACCTGCTTATATGAATAGCTTGTGTCGAGAAAAACAAAAAAAAAAAGTTACGGTTGTTTTTTTATTTTCAATTTGGGATAATTGGTTTAGTGGGACAACGACATTGAAACCATATTTTTATCAGCTTAATTCAATGAATGTAAGCTTGGTATTTTTGGAGATATATAATATAAAAGTACTAATACTAAAATGGACAGGTTAGTTATTTAATTATTATTAACCGTTATTAAATACATATTAATCTATTCATAAACATAGAATAAAATAAATTCTATTACAGCAGTTTTGCATCTGCGCAATAATGTTGATCGAATTTAGCTGTAAGGGTCAAAATAAAAATTACTTTTTTTTCGTTGTGGCTCTTAAATTTTACGCAGTTTATAATAATCGCAGTGGGATGCAGATTGACCGCGAGACATGTAATCAGATGTTGTTGTATGCATATTCACTTATGTCACAAAATTACCATGTAATTCCAAAGTAAATTTTTAACATTTTTGCTCGCTTTGCTCTTACAAAATCAAATTCACTGGCAGTAAAAAAATTATAACGCTACCGATGCTAATTAAAATTGTATATCAAGAATTATCAATAAAATTTTTAAATGATATATAAAAATTTAAAAGGACCTGTATATACCTGTATATGCAATAAACATAATAATATGTAAAACTTCTTTTTTATACTAGTTTGCCTGGCGTTGCCTCATTGCGTTTAATCATCAATGATATCATTTCGGGTAATCTTCTAATTGTTTTTATCTTACTGTGTAATAAAGTATTAATAGATATATAGTTTATTTTTGTTCAATTTACTGTATTAAATTTTTTTGTAAACATGATTTTTATATATTATTTGAATGTATTGTTGACATGATTGGGATGTAATGTATGTGACATGTTTTTTTTATAAATCACCGTATTCTGGAAACAAAATTATCTTTATTATTATTAATTTTATACCATTAATGTCAGGAATTGCAACCAGCGGACATTGTCTACGTGGACAGTGGGATAATGCAGCTGAAGTACAATGAATCCTTGGAGTTCGCGGAGGTGGAGGAACTCCTCGGTTCCTCCCCAGCTCCACGACCGTGCACCCTCGTGTGGAGAGACGTCACTGTCCATATCAAACTGAAGGATGGAAAACTGAAGAGATTGGTCAACGGTGGTATGTTATCATTTGAATGAAACTAATTTTTCATTGAAACTTGAATAAAATGTTCGTAATTGAATGTGTTATTAGAATTATGTATATTCTTTTGGTTATTGGAGAGAGAGAATGGGGTTTATTGACATTACTAACGAATTAATAAAAAAAAATATTCAGCAACCTCAGTTGCATTATTGGTTAATAAGCTTGCACTTTAAATAAATAAGTATTGTCCGTTTTATACACGTAATGAACCTACGAATGCTAAGAACCCTACTATCAGGATCCACCCCGTTGTTATAGGTATACGAGAGGTTTTTTGTATAGCTTCATTTCCATAAAAACCGAATGTACAGTTCGATTCCGGATTAGAGAATATATTGAGATTTTTTTCTTATCTATAAAATGTCGACAAGTTTATTATAGCATTGCATAAATAGGATATGATTATTGAATGTACATAAAAAGCCAAATTTAATAATTAAGTGAACTATAAAATCGTATTACATGTATTAAAATTATTACGCAATATTTATTTTAAATACAAACGACGCTTCAGTTGTTCTTTTTGTAATTAAAAATATTTTATTTTATTACATTTGATACAATAAATGTTAATATTTAATATTTAAATGACAACATAATGATATTTTAGAACTAATAATGGTAAAGATTTTTCAAACAAGCTTACACTAAATTACCTATACATACTAAGACCACAGTTTAAGCTTGAGGTTATTTGCAAAATTTTAAACATCCGTTGGCAGCTGTTTTCTATATACAAATATAATTTTTATTATTGACGGATAACCTTTTATCTATGAAGTCTGTTAAAAATAAACTTGTCTAGCACTACAACAGGAAATTTATTAGGATATAGCAAAAAATTTGATTAGATACGCGTAACCGTTTATTTTTTAGGATTATTAAAAATGAATCATGTAATCAATAATCAATAATCGTAGGCTGATAACCTCGTTCCATCAGCGATTTGTTATTCCTGTTACAAAATCTAATCCTTATTTTTTTCTATTTTAACAGTTAGTGGAATTGCAAAACCTGGATCACTGGTAGCTCTCATGGGACCAAGGTACGTAAAAAAATACTTCATAGAATAAAAAACCCCAAAAACAGGCTTACAAATTAGTCACCCACTGTAAATTTCCAACACGTATATTTTTTTGCACAGAAAAGATAAAATTAAAGCAAAAAATGTAGCCAAACGAGCTTAGAATACTTTGAATTGAAATTATCTCAAATGTCTAAGAAACAAGCTAACAATCTGTTTTGTTCATCCTTAAGTGTTTGTAGGCCTAAGTTTCTGATTAAATTATGTTGATTTCCCGACCATGTGATGTTTTTGAATGAACAGTCATACTTAATACTTATCTATTCATAAATACCGTGTCTATCGGGTGAGTTTTCCGCCATCTCATAAAATGGCCACAGAATTTACAATTTATGTTAAACTTCGATTTTAATTTTCTTAATATGTTGTGCTTATAAATTTTGGTAGATATTGATAAAACATTTTATTGCAGTGGTGCAGGAAAGACTACATTAATGACAGCCTTAGCACATAGAAGTCCGAGTAAGTTTCTTCAATATTATATTTTTGAATATGTACTTATTGAAGAACGTAAAAAAATAATTTGTCCGACAACGGGTCCCGATTGAACTGAAAAAAGAAAGTATTTATAAACTGCATACACAGTCCTTATTATAATAGCATATACCTAGTTTAAATTCGCGCCAATTTTCTTCTACATTAACAATCTGATGAGACATTCTGTAACTACAAATTTTTGCGACTCCCGATTCTATGATACAACAATGCGATCATTAGCTGCATTCTGCATTTATATATCTGCTATATGGCAGAAGACGGACATATATCCTTCAGAACTAATAAAGCTTCAATTTCTAGTCGGTACGGTGGTCGACGGAGCGATTGCTATGAACGGCCGGGCAGTCGGAGACTTCATGCATCAGGAAAGCGGTTATATGCACCAAGATGAACTCTTCGTCGAGAACCTCACAGTTATGGAGCATCTTACCATCATGGTAAAGGACACATTTATGAGTGTTATGGAGTATGCATATGACGTATATACTGAGTTGATACGACTGAGGGGCATTAAATTATACTACGTGTACTAACCGCGTTTAGTATTAATTAGAAACTGATAAAAAAAAAATAGTGACAAAAATAAGGTTTTTGTTTTTTCGGAACAAACTAAATATATTATAATTTAGAGAAAAAAGTAACGCCATTTGTAAATAAAATTCACTGACCTCAAGAAGTTTGGCAACGTCGCGTAGGTAGTTGTACCGCGCGCCGGCCGATGATGACGTAGATGAGCGGGCGCGGGGCGAGAGACGTTTTGCTCACACTGTCTTCCCTATTACACTCGTATAAGAGTCATTTTCGTATAACTTCTTGCATTTTAGAAATTGTGATGCAAAGACAAGAGCGGCAACGCCTTTTGTTTATGTAATTTTAATGTGTATGACCCTTGGATAGAATCTCACAGCTGATTAGTGCAGATACATCGTGTCATTAAATAGCAAAAACTTAGAAAATTTATTGCGGCTAAACTACTGATGCTATTTTAATGATTTTTTGAGTACGGTCTGAAAATTGGTAATAGTATACGTGATTAAATTTAATGCCCATATGTCGTATCAACCCTGTATATCATCGCGTTTTCCGTAAATTAGAGTTAAAATTAGATATCCATCTTATTAGGAGATGTATTAAGTAATGCATATAATGAGTTTCAATATAAAAAGAAAATAACTGTCTAATATTAACGGTTCGATATGTGTGTGCAAGCATTTTCTTAACAGCTGAAATAACGATCAGGTCGATAGATATAATCTCAAAAAGAAACTATACAGGTTTGAGCCGCTTTTCTCAGAAAATGCTAATTAATTATGTTTGCATAATAAATGAGATATGACACAAAGTATATAATATGCTTATCGATCGATCTACAGTATAGATAAAAACATGAATTTGGTTCACGATCTTAAGTATTCATGCTCACTACATTGTAGGACTTGTTTATGTTGTGTAATACAAGTGAAAAAAACAAAGAAGCTTTTATGGCACTTAATATGGACAGCTTATACATTATGCTTTTATTATCGATTTATGTATGTATTCATAGGAGAGATTTCAATTATAATAACAGAAAATATGTATAAAATGATGAAGCGGTGAATAGTGATGAATTGGTATGACTTAATGTGTAAATGTATATCGCCCGAAATAAAGTCGGCATTGTGCCTAATCTCCGATAAGCTTGTTAGCCTATTAGGCAGTTAAATCCAGGAGCCAAGTAAAGCGTTTCTAGGTTATATTGTTTGCATGGCGACAGATAATTACCGAAAATCCTATAAGCTTATAAATATAGGGTACTTTTAATGAGGGTGACGATGAGTAGTCGTCAAATAATACAAATAAAATAGGATGGGTACTATTTTTTTCTTAAGTTGTGTATAGTAAAAAGCATTTTTATAAAAATATTGCAAATTGAGAAACCAAGGTCTATATTTATTATATTTCATAATATTTCGACATTGAATCATTTAACTCGATTAAAAAATCCAACTTCATGCTTGTCTTACTGAATGCAAATTTAAGACATAATTCCATTTATTATTATTAAATTATTAAAAAAGAAGCCATCAAAGTCGAATCAGCTATTCGAACTTTCTTAGGTAAAAAAACAGAACATCTATTTCTCATGTCATGCCTTTACGGGTGTAAGTAATTGACTCGTTTCATCAGTGACTATTTTGAACGGTGATGTTAACACAGGCTCGCCTTCGAATGGATAGAAGGACATCATCTCTGGCTAGGAAGAGAAGAGTGAACCAGTTACTGCGTCAGTTGTCTTTGTATGGAACCAGACACACTCGTATAGGCGGGTTGGATGGTAGGAAGACGCTGTCTGGTGGTGAAAGAAAAAGGCTTGCATTTGCTACGGAGGTAAGTAGATTTATGTAACTTTTAAACTTGTCTACTTATTTTGATGGTTAGCTTAGTTTATGAATCTGCCTCTTATATAGTAGTATTGTGTGTTTCGTGAATATCTGTTCTGTAACATTAGTAAATACTCGTAGTCGGTAATGACCAAAAGATCTGAAGTTCGTTATTAGTTTAAGTCTAATTTCCTATGTATTTCCACGTACAGTCATTAATTCAATAATTCAATCATGAACCTATAAAACGGTTTATGAATCGCTTAATGTAAAAGTCAAATTTAAATTGCAATTAAGCCATGTCACAAGTCGTCATTACATCCTCAACCAATAAATACTTTTAATTTTATTGGTAAATAATTTATTCTAATGTAAATATTCCTAAACATTTTAAATTTACACAGGAAATAGGTACAAAAAGTATGTCTGAGATTAGCAAGTTTTACAACGAATGTCTAATGTTGTGGCATTATTAATGTAGTGTTAATTTTCCGTAACAACATTTAAATTGGTTTCTCGTAAATGTTATATTTTATCACAAAATTTTTAGTGAGGCAACACATGCAGGGTTCCGTAGTCTGTATTAAATTTCGCTATTTTAGTAAGAAGTGCATTTTTTATTTTTGGTCTTCACACCTATGGAACTAACAATATTATTTAAACCATTATTATTTTCTTTTGAATTATATTACATAATAAACTGCCATCATTTCTTCTTCAGAATTTTCAGACTTATTTTAAGATACCACACCCTGGGGTACACCATAAATTTGTTCTCTCTTATATATATTACATATAGAAATAAATCGGTATATATATTCTTGCAAAATTTCATGTTTTAAAGTTTAAATTTACCCTTGTGCGATAGAAGGATAGAAATCCTCGGCCTTTTTTTTTTATATGATAGGGGGCAAACGAGCAGGCGCGTCACCTGATGTAAAGTGATCAGCGCCGCCCATGAGCACTCACATAGTCACGAGTGTGTTGCCGGCCTTTTAAGGAGAGGTACGCTCGTTTTTTGAAGGTCCCCAAGTCATATGTGTTCGGAAACACTGCATGAGAAAGCTGATTCCACGCTGCATGAGAAAGCTGATTCCACTATAGTAAGAAATTAAGAAGTAGAAAAATGTAGTATCACTGTCCTTCTGGACAGACGGGCGAAGACAAGCACAAGGGTTAATTGAAACTTTAAAGATAACGATAAATTATGAGGGTATCTAGAATTATACTTCGGAACTCTAAGTAGGAATAAAATCATCGGATATTTAATTAATTAAAATCAATAAAAATGATAAGTTGTGGAGTTATAATGTCCTTAAAATGTGTGATAACGTCTATATCCTTTTAACGTGAATTGCAAAGCTATATTACGAGGTTGTCGCCTAAAAAAAATCGTTTATAAGACTTTCTCTCTGAATATAAAAATTGATCGACTAAATATAGTAGTAATTACAATTAATATTTGACACCGATCGTATCGTCTAGCCCTATTTTTTCGATCCCTAAAACTTATATCAAACATTTTTAGAACTGTCAACGTCTACGTATTAAGCAGTATATGGGGGGGTTATTTTGATCTTAATAGCGTTGATATTATCAAGGAAATTTATGAATCACTTATACTCGTATAGTGTACAATTCACTTAAAGGAAATCTTTCGATCACACATTCGGCACGAGCCGCAGCTTTATATGTCATTAAAGTTATTTTTATCATCGCAACGGAAATTAAATAAATGTGGTAGGTAATTGGATTCATATCGGATACGACCCAAGGCAATTTTGCTTTGGTTTCTATAAATATCTTTATGTAAATGCGAAAGCCCTTGAACGGCTTTCAACAGTTCTGCACATTGATCCTTCGACCTTATACCAACCTTAAACAGCATCAATTTATTGACCTAGTGTGATCTCTTTAAATTTATTTGTTTATTTTATGATGGTAGTTTATAATGTATGTGCTTTAGTATCGTTACATGAAAGTAGATGAATCACTATCTGAAAAAATCCGTAAAAAAATCGATTGCTTATTTGATTGATGATTTTTATTGCCAGCTTCTCACAGACCCAGGCCTTCTATTCTGCGACGAACCTACTACTGGATTGGACTCCTCATCAGCCCAGAAGCTGATGACGTTACTCCGAGCCAGTGCGGTCCAGGGCAAGACTGTTATATGCACGATACACCAGCCGTCGTCAGAGCTTATGGCGTTGTTTGATAAACTGGTGTTATTAGCAGAAGGAAGGGTGGCCTACGCTGGCAACGCTTCGGGAGCATTAGCGTTCTTTGAAAGGTAAATTACACTAAACTTACAATAATTACACTACGAAATTACATATATTATTACATAAGGATTTTTACAATCGATAACTGGTGAGGGCGTTTAAATCATTTAGCCTTTTATGCCTTCATCATCCTTTTTAACTTTTAATAACTAAGTTTATATTGTTTTTTTGTGTCACCATCTTGAATAAAACATCATAATATAGTCTCTGTCGCTTGTTACATGTTTTAATTATGAAATTGCAACGTAACATAAGTGCAAGAATTATACAATTTTATAAGAAATAGGAGAATATTTGTATGATTAATTAATTAAGTTAGGGAAACATTGATTACGATTATGAATATAAACATAGCAGTTTCAAAGGAAAATATTAAAAAGTTAATGATGACGTCGCTAGAAAAACTATTGTTTCCATACTCGCGAGCGTATAAGCTTAGACTATATTTCTACAGGCCACTATGTAAAATAAAACGTGCATGTATGGCTTCAGGTCGAAGCCCGTCTCAGTATTAATTTGGTTTAATTCCTACGTAGAACAGTAAGTGAATTTCAATCGTTTCTTTAAAAGTTCTTCAGTAAAATTCCTAATGGTAGTATCATACAATAGATAACAAGATATTATAAATCAATTTCTGATAACGATCATTATATCAATTGTATTCCTTAAAATCTTGAAAAAGATTACTAAAAAGGTGGTATATAAACGTTATTCTAAATTTGTAGTTGGAACTAATAAGATTCGCTTCGCAAAAATCATTAGATCTGTCTTAGCAATTCATGCACAAACTGGGCTAACTATTGACCCTAATAAGACTTCCCGACCTGAATAGAACAGTTACTTTCAAGGGCTTGGCTTCGGTACTTTATTCGTGAAACAGTAGGTTTGATAAACAATTGAATACTTACGCGTGGTTTAGAATCTCTTCTAGTCGTCACGGTCTCGACGATGAAAATCGATAAGTGCAACTCTATACAGTCCTCTAGTTTCATAACGTATAAGTATTCTACTTAATACTATAACAAGGTTAAAGTTTTATTATTCTGTATAGTCGACAAGAGTATATTGAGACATATTTTAGGTTGTAGGTTTTTCATATAAGTCCAAAAAATATTGAAAAATCAGCGATATAGAAGTCGTAATATCGAAAAATTTTATTCATAATTTGCTTGTCACCAGCCTTGGCTACCATTGCCCCATCACATACAACCCCACGGACTACTTCATCAAAGTATTGGCACTGACTCCTGGTTCCGAAGGCGCTTCCCGAAACGCTATCAAGAGCGTCTGTGACAGGTTCGCGGTGAGCGATGCCGCTAAGGAGTTAGACATGGAAATCCATCTGGAGTACCATCTTATTGATAATCAAGATGAGGTTTGTCCAAATTTTTTTTTCGATTAATAAGCAGACAATAGATCGTGGTCTCGTTTTATCGTAAGGAATATCGTAAGAAGGTTCGGAGTAAGCGGTTTCATATCTACTTAGCCTATTCAGATGAGCCTTAAAAAGCTCAAATTTTGTTTCTTGGGAAAGACGGATGCTGGAAGAGAGTTCCATATCTCAGTGGCGCTTGGTCTCTAAACGAGTGATTTAGAGAACAGAATTCAATGAATAAACAGTCAACAAAACTTTTATAAGAGTCTATAATCTCAACATTCCCAATCAATCAATATAATAATTAATAACTACTAATACAGACATCCGCAATAACAATTTTCCGCATGAATTAGTGCTCAATTATAAAATAATATATGCACAAAATTCCCTGTATATAATATAATACCAATACATAATCAATATAAATAGAGTTTTTCAAAATGTCAAAAATATAAAAATATTATTTACAAATCATAAATAAAACTCGTTGTTCTTATTATTTTTGCGGCTAGAGTTGCAAAATTCAAGTTCCTTAATTGTCACTTATATTTTTTGATCACGTGATTTTGTTTTTAAAAGATGAATTATTGCCAGTGTTTTGTTTCAAATTATCATAAATAAAGGTCACTTGCTTACTCCACGAAACATGTCTCTATTTCCAATTAGATATATTTAAAAAAGAAAAAAAAAATACGTAGGTATCATGTCGAAAATATTTTAGGCTAAATTCTCTTTCGAGTCATAAATATTTCAGGACATTTTAAGTTCTAACTTAGTTTAAAAGGTATTCTTAAAAAAACAGTTAACTTTGTAATAAATAGTCTTAGTCAGTTCTAATAACTTTTATAATAAATAGTCTGGCATCAAACGCTTGGCCACCAAAATGGGTAATTAAACATTAGAACCTATGTTTTTTATCAATACTTACAAATCCGTTTAACTGTTAAATATTCCAATAATTGGCATGTTTATGATACATAGAGATTTTTTGTGGTTGTGTGTGATATTTTTGAATAGATTTATAATTTATATGCACATAAAAATATTTATTGGCCAACGATAACAATGCTGTTCTCAAATATTTCTTTTTGCATTCACATCGTTTTTTATTGATAAAGACATCAAAATCGGTGACATAATATATACGACGTACAACCATTAAATGCTGCGGTAACGAGCAAAAAATTACGCATCAGATTTGTCGGCATTGCTAACATTTCTGAAAAGTTTTGGTCAGTACTAGCTCGCGGGTGATTTAAGATCACCCATTTAAATCACAACAAAACCGCGATCGGGAACTTGTTTCGTATAAAATGAATACAATCCCAAGTTGGTATCTGAAGTCAATTAATGTTGTATTTTCCAGGAATCAAAGCGGACCAAAGTGAGCAGTTTTAAGGCGCCCTTTTTCCACACAAAGATTATTTGGCTCGTCTACAGATATTTATTGATGGTTTTAAGAGATCCGAATGTGCAGTTGTTGCGAATTGTCCAGAAGTTGGTAAGTCTATTTTACAGTAAAAGTTGTTAATAAAAAACGTGTGTAACAATTATAAAATAGTCAATTTGTATGGATTTATTTTCCTAAAATAATTGCTGATTGGTTGCAAACCTTTTCTTACGAAATTATTTTTTATGGTTTTACGTCCTGTTTGTCTCCATTCCGTTGAATAAAATTAATAAAACAAGATAAAATTTGATGCGGTCCTTAAGGTAGTTCATATTAACATTGTCTGATTTTTTATTGTTTCAATGCAAAATGCAATGAAGACGCCGTCATTCAAACATTCAAATTAATGGGACCACTACGGTTAGAACCCACGAACTCAAAAGTCACAAAAAATATTCAAAATTGAAATTAAAACAGGTTTTGTGACGTACATAGAACCTCTTTTCAAAAATGTGTACCGGTTTGGGTGAATTAAAATTATCATTGAATAAATAAGTACTGATTACTTTAGTTACACATCCGTGAGATGGAGATAGTAAAAATTCTAGTTTGACATATAAATCATTATTATGAAAAACTATTTTTTTAACTTGTTTAAAATAAACCTATGTACACATACATGTATACTATGTATGACACTACATTCGTAATTTGTATCTTAATATAGTCTACATGTATACATGTAATATTTTTTTATATTGATAGCAGAAATTAATATTTTACTATACAGATATAATTCATGATCACATAAGACACGAAAGTAAGCTTGCAATATTTTGCAGACAGAAATTTAAACCATATTTTTATTATTACACAATTATATTCGCAAAATAAGTATACGAAATACATATTTTTATGGAATCATTACGGAACTTTACTTTCTAGACATTCGATAGTGTGCCAAGCCAAGCTTTTTTTGTAAACTAAAGGCGTATATTTTGAGTTCTAAATATCCTTTACTAAAACTAGATCATTTGAAATGTGTTATTGTCTTAAATGCACGTTAAAATTCTAGGCTATCGCCATAACAGCTGGGTTATGTTTCATCGGCACGGCTCGTCTAACTCAGGCCGGTATACAAGACGTCCAGGGAGCCCTCTTCATCATCATAGCAGAGAATACCTTCAGCCCCATGTACTCAATGCTTCACATATTCCCTGAAGAGTTCCCGCTTCTGTACCGGGAGCTGAGAGCCGGGTTGTACTCGACACCAGTGTATTATGTAGCGAGGATGATTGCGCTGGTATGTTCCAAGTCATTCATACAAAAGGTTATTTAAAAATAGTTGACCATTGACCTAGGTTAGTAATTAAAGGTATTCTAAGAGTGTTGTGTGCTTTAAATATAATTTATTCAAGAGACTATTGCATACGGTAAACCTGTATTGTTATTAATAGGAAAATATCTTTTTAGGTCCTGATCTTTTTTTCCATTAAAAATACTGCATAATACAAGAACACACAATAATAGGTTTTGAATACGAGAGATAAAGATGATATTGCCGTTAATAATATTCTCGGAAATATTTGCTAATAGTTATGTTATGATGATAATTCAACGATATTGTTGCAGTTCCCAGGGCTGGTAGTGGAGCCGACGCTGTTCACACTGGTTGTGTACTGGATCGCCGGTCTGCGAAGCACCTTCTACGCTTTTGGTTTCACCGTGCTACTTTCAATTTTGGTCCTCAACGTGGCTATCGCTTGCGGTATGTTTATCGTTATTTAACTAAATGTCAAGGATTTATCAACTATCTGAATTTTGAATTCATTATATCAAACTAGACATTATTATTTTTATTAAATTATTTTTCAAAATCCACACATGTATTATTTTGATGCGCATCAAGCGCATACAATGGTCGATTGTTGAGTGTTTTCTAATTTTGTTAAATTAGTAAGGTAAACTATTCAATTATTGAAAATCTAATTCATTTTAAACAAAATTTTAATTATAAAACGGTCAATGGACATGTGTCATATCTCAGGCTATTAATATTGAAGGATTCATCTGTTCTGGTCTAGATAGAGAAATTATATTTCTTCTCTAGTTTCAGCACCCTTTTTAACTCGCTGACATGACAGCTCTGTATAATATTATTAGAATTATTAACATTTATTTAACCGTTTCAGGGTCATTATTCTCATGTGCATTCGGGTCGATGCCTGTCGCGATCGCGTACCTGGTGCCTTTTGATTACTCCCTCATGATGACTTCGGGACTCTTCATCAAGCTAAGGTAATATTTCTTTCAGAAAACTTGCAATCAAATGAAAGAAAAAATACCTATAGGTTCATTGAATTAGAAATGACTACAAAAAATTGTGACACAGTTCCAAATTTAAATTATGTATATGAATTTTTGATTTCAGTCTTTATAATCTAAAATGAATTACTGAAGACGGAAGAGTTTGCATATTTAAATGTGTTAAACTCAAGAAGTACAAGTCGGATTTAAATAATTCACGTTATTGTCTTGTAATAATTCCATTTTAACAATTTCAGTTCAATACCAAAATACATATCTTGGATTCGTCACCTGTCTTGGCTGATGTATTCTAACGAAGCTATGACCATCCTCCAATGGGACGGAGTTCAGAATATTAGTAAGTTTCTACTTTCCATTGCAATTTGTAAAGGTAAATAGGGAATCGAAAATGGAGGGGAATTTTAATTGACCGTAAAAAGATAGGTCCGAAGATGAAAATAAATTTTGCACGCCGACATGCCTGTGCTCATCGAACTCGATGCAACTCATTTCAAATTGAGTGCATAATCTAACCTATTAAGTCATATGCAACTGCAAGTCACATACAAATCGTTTAAGATAGTACAGTGTTAAAATTTTTTAAACAAATTTAATGGTTTTATTCAAATGCAGTTTTGATAGCGTTTTAATAACATTAATTGCTAGTTGTATAAATGTAGACCAGGCGCCATTTAAAAAGCTGAACACGTTCCAAACACAATTCATTGTTATTCATTAAGTTACGATGTAGCTTTAAAATATACAATAATGGTTCTTAGAAACGTCGTATGATACTGACGCCAGGGAAACCCCAATAAAATACTCAGGTAGAAATGGGACAGGTGTGGACGAGTTATTTCCTAATGCCTTTTATCCCATTAAAATCCTATAAAAAAGTGACGAAGGTTATTTTTTTATCCCAAACTGCTTCTGGATTATTTCTTACTCTGTGTATTTTTTTGTTGTGTTTTAATTGTTACGCATTATTTGCTAAGATTTTATCATACGTTATTTCGTTAAAACGCATATTAATTCGCGTATAAAAGTTGTTGTAAAGCATTTGGAGCGAACCAGAACAGAATAATATCGAGTCACACAATAGAAATACCGCTTACAACAGCTACTGTTGCATATTTTCAATCCTAAATAACAAGCCGACTGACAACATTGTAATTGTAAAAGTGATATGTTGATATCGTCGGTATAATGGAAGAACTGAATAACTCAAATATTTGGCAAAATTGACCTTTTACCTGAAACCTAAAATGTGCCGCATCTAATTTCGGTCTCACAAACATTATCATATTATCATTGTATAAGCTTGTTTTTACTTCTTCCACAGCTTGCGTGGCAGATGACAACGGCGCCCCATGTCTTAGCACGGGCGACGAAGTACTCAGCATGTACGACTTCACTACATCAGAATTTTGGCCCGACATAGTAGCTCTCCTCATATTATATGTAGCTTTCCACCTGTTAGCGCTTATTGCTCTCAGATATAGAACTAGGAGAAAATAATATTAGATTACGGAACGAATGTCTTAAACGTAGCATGATTTATCGAATAGCTTTATAATTTGCTAAATTACAATACATCGAATTATTATAATACAATTATAGCAAAGACAGTGGATTTCTATACTCATTTGATTTCATTCAAAGAGGACATAGAAATGGTTTTTTACTGCAATATTTCAATGATTGGATTGAATAGTGTTTTAATGTATTTGTTACGCCGAAGAAAACTAGCATGTTATCTGTATTATCGAATTAGAATAAAAATAAATTCACTCGAATTATCAATGTTTTTGCTTCACATTTTGGATAAAACGTTCATTCTGGATTTTATAAATATTATAAACAAATAGCACAGCATGCTTCTAAAATATTTTTAGCTAAATCGTATTTGATTTGTGTTATTTTTACCAATGTATATTGAAACACCATACCTAAGTTAGGTATACTACTTTTTAAAGCCTAAAATAAATAGAATGTCTATTTTCTAAGTGAATTTATTTATATTAAGTCATTTATACATTATTAAGAGTTGCCTAGAAACTAGACGATGTTTTATTTATACTTAAATTCATCAATGAAGGGAATTACTTAATGTCCTTGTTTTTACTGCCTTAGATTTTAAGATATAAGATTTTCAGTAGTCATTATATTTTTGTATATTTCCAGCGTATGTCTTATTATCATTTAAAATCATTAATAATGAACTCGGATTTATCTGAAGTTTAAATTTTTTGATATTATGTTATTTTGATATTTCTTTCTTATTTTTTGTTATGCTGTTACTCCTCTAAGCAATAATAGTATACGTTTACAATTGTATTATAATTGTACCTAATAGAGAATATTACAAATAGATGTAAGTTATCGATTGTTAAACTATGTACAATATTAGTAATGCCTTGCTTAATAAATACAGTGCAAATTGAATGGCTATATTTTTACCTTTCAATCCTTACCATTTTGTACTATCTACAGGTTGTCTGTAACAAATCCATATCGCTATATACAAAACTGCTGTTTTCGCGTAAGAAGAATCAAACATTCATACACACACCCACACAAACTTTCGGATTAATAGGACGGCGAAGCTCGAAGCTGAAAACTCGCAACTAGTAAATCGGCCAACTTTAAATAAAATATTCATAGTGCTAAATATTGATGGAGATCAATCACTTACTATTGCAAGTAAAATATCAATAATCCTCTCCGATTTAAGATTCGAAGAAAACATAGCAAAGATTTAATTTTTAAATTAAAATGAAATCATTTACATACAATTTACAAACACGCAGTAAATTCGCAAAGTATACGCCTACGTTAACGTTCCGTACTATCTAACTCGACTGGATTCATTCATTTCCATTAGTTTTTTTTTTATTTTGAATCTATAAGTCTTACATACTAGGTACATACTAAAAAACAATTGTTCACAGTCTTTTTTTTTCATGGATGGATGGATTGGATCATCACCAGGGATCCCGGACTAATATGACAATGGTACGCGTAACGCCGCAGAAAATGAGCGCCATCTATTGAATTTTCACAAAAGTCTAAATAAGCGCCATCTATTAAATTTTCTAAAAAATTGTTTCAAACTTCAACAGAACGCGTTTGAGCTTGCCATATTCGTTCTCATATAATCCACTAGATGGCAGTAATGGCGTATCGTTTTTTTTCCTTACCTGGATAAACGGCTTGCCTTGCCGAGCGCAAGCGTAGTTCAAATTCATCGGCCATATTCGTCGTGTCAGACGGAGTGCAGTGCACGGCTGTGTCATGTTTTATCGTAAACTGCATTAAAGTTATGACAACAAGCATTAATTGCGAATAGTTTTAAATACGGTAATCGAAAATATGCAATCTGATGCAGTCCCAAATGGACACTCGTGTCGCTTGTTGAAAAATAAACGTGCAACGAACTGTGCATTTGTGTGTTTATGATAACAGCATTAACAGTATTTCTCGGTTGTATATTGTTTTTTTTTATCCCATGCGTTATAACTGGTGTAAAGGTTGTGTAGTGTTATGCAAGTCAACATAACCGTGACCTTCGTTTCGTGACTGTGTTTATGGTGCTTTTTGAGGTTAAGATGCAGCTTGGATTATAAACGACAGCGCCGAGCCACCAGGTTTGTCAGTTATCTATATTCTGATAGTCTTAATAATAAAACGTATTATCTGGTGTCCTACATTCGTGTTGTTTGCCATTAGTACCAAAACACTATCGCGTGACCGGCAATTGGTTTCATCGACTTGAGAAAACTAGCGTACAGTTTTTGTTTGTTATTAAAAACGTTTAATTTAAAATTAGTCATGGATTAGTAAAATACGTTAAAATTCAACAAGTTCATTGTGTGAAGGCGCGCGCAGTCAGGCCACTCGGCGGGAACGGGAATGCCAATGCAACCTTCGTTGGTAAAAACTAAAAAGGAGCTAAACTAAAACCAATGTAAACGACGGCACGACCTTACTTATTCAAACATACTTTTTTGTTTTTCAATCTCGTAGTTACTACCGGCATGTCGGGTATTTTAAGTAAATGGAATGGCTTATGGCATACACAGCTTATTAGTATATGTCAATTAAAGCAAAGGCAATTTACATGGAACAAATAGTTTAAGTCAATCTCGGCCAAGTTAATAACAAAAGAAAAAAATTACCCGTTTAAAAGTAAAGTTAAAAACATACCTTAAAGAGAAGTTTTCATTGGTGTACCATAAAATTCAAATTAACGTCTTTACCTGGGCCAGCCCAAACGAAGATTATGCACAACTTCAACAGCTGTTTCCGAACTTTAAAAGTAATAAACAAATAATCAGTTTTATATAACAAAATTCAATTGATAATGTTACAGAAATTTCAACATTACAAAATCTGTTTGAAGAACGAACTTAGAATGAAGTTTAAACCATAGAGAACTAGAGACTGGTCTTTTGTTCCATATTTGAAATTGTTTTTACTTTTTTTCAATTCTAACCAGTAATGCAATGTTAAATCACTGTTTGAAATTCCATTTAAGAAAAAACTAACTTATTTCGATTATTATAAAACCGCGTTATTGTGTTATTTGCGAAATTGCAGCGCGATCGTAATATTTGACGCGTTACGTCACACATCCTGTTCAACGATGTAGTTGCATCTTCTATACCTAGCATATTTAATAAAGAATAATGGATGACAATTTTATTTATTTATCTATTCGATAGGATAGTAACCCACGTGGGATGTAGAGATAAAATACGACAAACAGTATTAATAGAAACAAGTTTAATATGAGTAGGTATTAGTTATTCACCGGTCATAAATATGTAGGCAAAGCACATTAAATTCTCATTCACAACAATGACTTTAAATCCAGCACATAACCAATTGCAAATTTGCATATAAGATGCAGGAAATCTATAATTACTGGGTTCGTAAATGTTTGTGTCGTTCTTACGTATAAATAAGAATAACCTAGATGTAAATACCGGTCCTTGTAATACTTAAATGCATTTGCTATGAATGTTAATTTACTATTAGCTATTAGAAGCTTATTAGCATACACGCTACATTTTACTTATAGTGAATTAAAAATTTTTCTACATTTATAATTTTCTAGAAGTACTTTAGGATTTCTCTGCCTCTAAAAATGAAAAGAAGTAACAATGTACGTACGCAAGTATGAAATGTAAGTTTAAAAGAAGTCCCTCCTCCTTTTCACCAATAATATATTAGTTGTCAAAAGTTAATTGAAAACCAAAAGTTTTTTTTCCAAATCATTTAAGAAACTCAGCGAAGAACTTTCAATAGAATAGCAACAATCCCGTTTTCTAGAAAGCTATAATGGTCAGCCTATCAGATTTTGTGGTACTGAAAGCCGTGGTTTTCACTAACGTTATCAATATAAAAGCCACTCAAGATTTCCAGCTGGATGCATTAATGTAACTACTAAAATAATGGATCGGAGCGGCCAATTTAGCTCACTACGTTATGTACTTACTACTTACCGACGATTGTTTGAAATACACCCGCGTTTATTTTGAAATACATTATACAGGATACCTTTTAACGTTTAGTGAAGTTAAATCATTAAAGGAAATACATTGCTAGCTATTTTATTTTATTTAAGTTTCTACAGGTCGAAATAATTACGTCCAGTAAGTATCTAAATAAAATTGAATGTTCTTAATGAGTTCTTATGTGCGCAATACTCCGGTTGTATAATACGGATTTTAAAGTTAATTAATCATTAAAACATAAAACATCATAAAAGAGATTTGATTTCACATAAGTGAGCCTACCAATCAATCAATAAAGAAAACATAAACAAATCCAGAAATGTACTATTACTTAAGATTGTAAACGTAGATTAGATTAAAGATGTCTATGAATAAATGATGAATTCTATAGATTTAATCAGTCGCCGTCTGCTTGTCTATGCACGTTATCTTTTGGCATCGTCTTATGACTACTTTCCGAGGACGAAACAGGTCCTTCCCAATAGTTTATTATTAAAACTCTACACATATTTGTTCTTTATATAAACTGTAGGTGGGTACAAACTACAAACGTTAATTATTTGTTGTTAGCCGAAAAAAAACGACTAAACGATATTATGTACCTTTTAATGTAGGTATTTGTGTATTATCCTATTTCACAAACAAATAAGGTTAATTTATTTATATTAGTATAGTTAATTTATTTATATATTATAGAATTTTCTAAAACAGTCCGGTAGAAGCAAATATGTATTCTTTAAAATTGTAGTATATATCGTTTCTAGACTTACGAACTTACTATGCTGTACCTTCTTATTAGCAGTAGTTAGTTGCTCTACACTCGTAGTTAGAGGCTTTGGGCTCTAGACACATGTTGTTAAGTACCTCGTGAAACACGCCACAGCATCAAGACTGCTGAGACTTTTAGTAATGCTACCATTAACATAGAGCGGAAAGTGGCTCTATAGAAAGTAAATAAATAATTGCAGTATAAATGTCTTAATCGTACGAGTCACGACTGTCACTGGCGGTTTTCTTTTTAATGGTCAAGATCTAGATAATGATTGATCTATCTAGACCGAGTAGGATTAATCACGATCTCGTGTCTGCGTGATTGACTAAGCCAAGGGGTATGGCTCGGTGACCTACTGTGGAAATTTTACCACTTCGCTACCAGTTTTTAGCCGAATTTAGCGTTGCTTTTTTATAAATACTCATTGTTAAACACGGCGATGCTTTAACGGTACTTAACTTTAATTTATTCTTTAATTACGGCAAAAATGCAAAACGACGGTTGTATAACTTTATAACCATTTTTAAGCTGATTTAAATATTAAAGGCACTTAGCTCCATCCAAATGTGAAATGTAGACATCGTTAAAATGTTTTACCGTCGCTAAATGAGGCTACGCTGCCTAATGAAGTTGGCTGTTGAGTGTCGCGACAAGTAAGGATGGGGTTTATTAAGCAACCGCCTAGATTTCCGTCTCAACCAGTCTGACTGGGCTACGTCTAACTGCAAATAAATCTTGTCAATGTTCCCAGTTAATTATGGTTAATTTAACTAATTTTATCTAGCCGTTTATGGAAGATAAGTTCATCCTAGTAAATTATGGTTTGTAAGTACGTAATTGAATTCTCATAATTGTGCAAATTATGAATGCTATAAAGATAAACAATTCTTGTACTATACAATGCCTTTGTGCATTGTACTCTATGCTCAGCGAAAACTAAAACCTCTATGAGGTAAGAATTTACGTAAACAATTTTACATATACTGTAAAAAATTCGGTATACAATAGAGTCAACCAAGCGATGCAAAACAATATTGATATGCGCCTGTTAGTAATGCTTAGGTCATACCGATCCGACGAAACCAGGCTGTAATACGAGACGCCACGCCGTAATTAGCGAGTTATATTCCAAGAAGGTGAAAGGAAAGTTTCGCGTGATCCTTTTTTACTCTGAACTACCTTTGGTCATATATAATGTAGATAATTTTCGCTCACGGCACTCCGCGATCCGTTTCTTGTTCCAAACCAATTACTTCGGTATTGTCAATTAAGTGAAAGCACGTAATTATTCGACGGTAATGATGGGGATCACTGGCTCAAACTGTATAGACAACGCAATAAAACTCGTAGGAAAAAGTCGTGAGAACAAACGGGAGTGTTGAAGTATTTACTACCAGATTTGGCGTGACGCGAGGAATCGTGGAACTGGTTTGATGCTCGTTAAGACGCGCCGAGGAGTCTCATGTATCTGAACAAAAAGCGAGCGGGAACGGCCGGACTCGTTTTGGACAATACGCAGCCGTGGCACTTGAATGCCGATGCGCTCACCATCTCGTGCCGACGCTGGAGAATTATGTGGAATGTAGGAGACTATTCTTCTAGGCTATTCAATAGCCAGTCACGCCGAGCGACCGACCTAATCTACATTTTACGTAATTCCAACGCAACTGTTTTAATTTTGGGAAGGTTATTTTAAAGCAATCACATGTTTAAGTGCTCATGTGGGAATTGCTTCGGTCACCGACCCTTAATTACCTTACAGTGAACCGCTGCAGTGCAATGCACCAGTAAAATTTAGCATAACAAGCCTTTATTAGACCCCGCTGACGGCGCCAGCTTCCTTAGTGTAGATGATTTAATACAGTCTGGACAAAATTTGCTATGTCATGTATCTGGACTTTAACCAGCTGCATGTACACGCGTACAACTATTTATGCTATTTAAACATTTTTGCACGTAATAAGCTATAAAATTAATTAAATATTGTACGTTTAGTGATTTATTTTGTATTAAAAGCTACTTTTTATATTTGTATGGTTTGGAAGTACTGTAACGTATACCGGATATGTCGCCGAAGGAAGCCGGTTGACGCCTATCGTGTGTCCAGTGTCCAGTCCGCAAGTGCCGAATTGCAGCTGAAACCCTGCGGTGGGTTTTTGTTACCTACTCCAGTAAATTGATAGCGTCGATCGAAACGATTTACACTGATGAATCACTGCTATTCCATGAAAGGCCCACACGGTTGTGTAATTTAATTTTTTGCTTATATTCAATTTATTTTTTA
The DNA here is from genome assembly GCA_026213755.1 of Eurema hecabe. Lineage (NCBI taxonomy): Eukaryota > Metazoa > Arthropoda > Insecta > Lepidoptera > Pieridae > Terias > Terias hecabe. Next base: position 2,128,963 of record JADANM010001810.1, read on the forward strand.
CGCGAATTGATGTTTTGTTTGTGTCGTTGTTATCCTTCTTGGTCAGGTTTTTCTATGGATTTCTTCTAAAGGTGCTACCGCTCGTTCGTTAAAAGATATCAGTGGCGCAATCGGCTTTGTATATTGTTAGGGATAGTGACGCGAGAATGCTTTGCAATGTCTATCTAACTAAGATGTCGGAGCTGATGTTCGTTAAGGAGTGTTAGCGCGACAACTTCCTATAAAAGGTTTAAGCAAACGTTTTCCCGTTAGATGACACACGATGTTCGGCCTTCCACGGCCCGAATGAACTAGTGTCAACAAGACAATTTATAATATTTACTAGTAATTACTTACGGTGCAGGATTTATGGGCCAATTACGGGATGCTCGCGTCAGGTGTGGACGCTGTTCTGACTTAATTGGACGTGTTGATATTTGTTATTTCTTCATCAATTGATTTATCTAGTGATCTTTGATAATATAATTTAGAAAACTCATGAGTGTAAAAACATATTTTTCTTGTAGGTCAAATTAAAGGTTTTTATATAAATTTTATATTTTTATATAAATTTATAAAGTAAAAAAGGTAAAAACAGTCACAAAATATACATATCTCATATGGTCATGGATCCAACAATATATTATGAATACATACTGTATCCAAAGGTCTTTTTCAATATCATTTAGTTTGTCACCATACAAACTCGGTCAAAGCAATCTTGTCTTAATCCATTTCAACGTGTTTGAAGCACGCGCGTTATCAAGAATATTGTAAATAGAAATAATTAAGGTCGTTCCGATATTGATGCGCAACGATTAATATGCATAAGGAGTTTGGGGTCAGCCAAGTCAGATTTGTATCTCTTCATTGGCGCCTCGTTTGGGTCAATAATAATTTGTCGATATTCGCGATAACAAGAATCGTCAGATATACTACGTCAATTACTCTTGGGTAATTTCTCAATTATTTAAGAAAGCTAATTGAAACCTGTAATCATTCTGATCGTAGATCGACGAACATGTCCAAATACTATCGAAAATTTCCTCTTCTATTTCGATAGTAAGATCCTTTTATATCGTGATAAAAGATGGCGTTGGCTCTCCTCATTTCTAGAGTGGTTTTGGTACTAGCATAAAATAAAAGGACAGAGTGACTTTCTTTTATAATTAATAATATTTAGTAGATTAAACGTTCACAATTAAATTGAATAACTTATCCTTCGCAAGGGAGTCCGTCGCAAACATAAAAACTACTTAAAATAAATGAGCTTTAGATTGTCTTAAATTGATGAGTCGTTGGAAGGTCATTCGTATCTGCTTGTCTGCAGTTATATAGGTCACTGCAGATTGGTCATCGATCACGTCCTTGATTTGATAAAGCAAATGCAACGCGACCTCTCGTTGCTTCTTAGAATCGGAACAACATAATACGTGTGTAGGATTCAATTAGTTGAATATAACACGCTTATATTAGCTTTGTTTGTAAATAATGGTTAATTACAATACGTCAACAAATCTTGAATGCCTACGAATGATCTAACGTTATAATAAGCTTATGACATATACCATTGGTGAAACCATTGTAGTTACCAAACCATGTACCAAATGCTTTTTAAGTTAATAGTATTTTTAATAAATTTTTATTTTTAATATGTGTAGGAATAACTTAGTTTTATTGATCGACGGTCTGTTTTTCTTATTTTAATAATTTTTTTGATATTTCAGCAAAAGACTATTTAATAATAAAATATTTATTACATTACAACGTATACAAAAAAAGGAAAATATACATGTAAATGGTGGCCTTATGGCTGTTAGCTATTTCTACCAGGCAACCATATTTATATATATAAGAAAAATATATTTTAAATTATTTCCTAGCAATGTTAATGGCGTTTTAAATTCAATCGTTTCGCGATAAACCTCTATCGTGGCACGTGTAGCGGGCAATATTCAGACATTATTCGGTTCCTCGAAAGTTGTTTTACGAATGTTGGCAGAGTTCCGGTCGTGAGTTATCGCGGTTTCTCAATAACTCGGCTAACTCGGCTCCGGCTCCAGGAGATAGCACACGAACGAACAGTTGCGACCTTTTAATGACATCTTTAAAGATTATTCGCTTAAAGCCCGGCGGTGTTGTGCAATTTTTGAATCGAGCGCTTAATAAGCACGTTGTTGCGATAATTTTTGCTTTAAATTTAATTAACCATATGTTTTTTTGTACCTTTGTATATATTCATTAAAAATTTTTATAGTAGTTGCAGATTGAAAGTTCATAAGATCATGTATGTTCAAGATTAATTACTTCAAATAAGTAGACAAAACGAAATCAAACACCCAACTGGGTCGAAAGAAAAGCATCTAACGTTATTGCTGGAAGAGTCATGTTGATTCGATTCAGTCAATAGCGATTTGTTACAAGCAGATCACTGATCACTTGGTTGTCAGCTGACACGAATGTTATCAATCGGCTCGGGTTACCTCGCTGTGCTATGATTAGCCGTGAGTCGATAGGACATGTGGGATGCGTCACAACTCACATTCTAGTCGCATTCTTATTGTATCTCACGTTGGGTTTTGTTATGTAGGTACAGGCTATTAATGAGATGTTTTGAAGAATGAAAAGAATTTCAAGGGCTTTAAGAACTCTGTTTTTAACAATATCTCTCTCACTCTTATTGAGGAAGAGAGTGGGAAAAGAGAGAAATTAAACAAAATAAATTTAACGCTTAACTGACAGATAAACGTGTACTTTAGTTAATTGTATGTTTAAGGTCAGGAAAAATAGTTTAATACTTTCAGCTATGATGTTTACAATAAAAACATAAATAGTAGGTACTTATTCTAACTCCTAATCGTAAATACTATCAAGATTCGAAACTATAATAATATATACTATTAACATTTTATGTTTCTAAGAAAGTATGGCATTGTTGATTTGCTATGCAACCGTTCTAAAAAGGTCAATAATTATACGTTACGTGTAACGGAAAGTTAATTATTTCATTTCTTTGTTTTCATCAAAGCATACATTAAAGCATAGTTTCTATAAATTAATTCTTATCACCCAATTAAAATTAAGTCGAGTAGCAAATGCACAAAAAACCTAGAAAGTAATTAAGTCCTTGACAGCTCTACTCGGAAACGTATATAACAATGTAAATTTTATTTGGTCTGAAATTTCTGTTCGCAGTTCACAGTACAAACGCGTTAATTAAGTCATGACTCAAACGATATTAGAAATCAAAAGAGCTAGTAAGTGGCTTGTTTCAACCTATTATGCGCAGTAATTTTCACTTATTCTCTACGTTGTGTCAAGGAGACAAATCTCGAAAGGAATCCTTCTTAGAAGAACATGACTTTATAAAATTTTAGAACTAGCGACCCGACCTGGCTTTGCTCACATATATTATGCATGTATTGTACATATAAAACCCCCTTTCCTCTTGATTCATTCTATCTATTAAAAAGCACATGAGAGTCGGTTGCGTAGTTTTAAAATTTAAGTATACATGGGGACAGAGAAAGCGACTTTTTTTTTAGTGATGACATGTCTTTTGTTATTGAAATGCTTTCAATAAGGCTCCGATATCATTACGGGTGTGGACTATCTCAAAGAGCCTATCTCACAAGCCACAACATTTAATTTAATAACCTAACCTAACCAATAACCATAATACATTCGATGTAAAGCTCTTAATTGATTCTTTCATTTAAAGATTGATAACACTATAAATTATTGCTACAATGTGTGGGCTATCGCATTTTTCAAGATATTAGTTATTGATGCCTCTTGACATAATGATGGGAGAATTGGTTCATTGTCCGGGCGTCGAGAGTGCTCTAATATGTGAGGTCGATGTGTTTTGAATTCGTAGAGATTTCATTTCATCGATGCACTTGTTTGGGTAATGCTTTTATGTATTATAGAGTATTCTTGAAAGTCTTTTTCTGGATTGGTACCTATTTTAGTGAGTGTGCCATCTTAGACGAGGTACCATTATTTGTTGATACTTTTCTACGACGGACATCAACCTTGAGCGAGTCAGCATTTTGGCTCATGCATTATAACATAGCTATACAATACATAGTAACACTAAAAAATAACTTATCAAACATGAGTCGTATCCACTTCGATAGCCTCACACGTAATTGTAAACAACACAATGTAAAAACAATATTTCATACAGTGAAAGTGTGTGAAAGATTTACGATTTACATTAATGGTAGTGTGACTTTCGTTTTCAAAATCGTCCATAGTGCATGCGCCCACGCAGACCGCAACATCACAACAGATTACCGATACCCATGGATGGGATGGGAGATAGACGAGTTTGAGACCGCAACACTAGTGTTACTAATCTTTAGGCAATATTGTAGAAAACTTGTCGTAGAAAGTTTGGTGGGTGTAGTAATAATCTTAAAAATATCAATTTATTTTTTATTCATTTATTCTTAAGTACAATCAACTAAACGTGTTAATTCACTTCTTACATTAATTATAGTTATATTATTTATAGACGTTACATCCATACTAATATTATAAATGCGAAAGTACCTCTGTCTGAATGTCCTTCCATCACGCTTAGTCTACTGAACCAATTTAGAACGAAATTTTGTACACACATGGTCCAGAGCCCGACGAAGGACATAGGCTACTTTTTTTTAAAGCAACAACCAAAAGATTGCGCGAGGGGTTGAAACTTTTTATGATTTAACGCTTTTACGGCCAAGCCGCTGAATCAATCGTCACGAAATTTGGTACAGAAATGGCCTAAAGCCTGAGAAAGGGGGCGGGGGGTTCAAAGTTTATATGAAAGTCCACGCGGACGGAGTCGCGGGCAACAGCTAGTTTGTATATGCCACGCAAATCTTACAGAAAATATAAGCAACCATTTATCCCCAAACAAATCGCATTCAGTTGAGCGTTGAGCGCGGATAGATTAAAATAATTATTTGTGCTTTTACATAAATGGGTTCTCAGTTTCATACTGCGTTATGTAATGCATATTATAATAGCATTTTTGTAAGATGATTAATTTTAGTATCCACAAGCCACAAGATAAGGAGTCTGTCGAACAACCATAAACCATGTCAGGCCTTCGCTTTTTGCAGTAAATGTATATTAATTAAATATACCTATCACTTAATTATTATTATGTTGTGTGGGGTAGGATTACAATGACGAAAATAATACTGAAGTAGGTATAATACTGTAGGTTGTAGAGTGTGGTTAGATCGATATCAAGGTTTCGTGGTTGTTGCGCGGTTTTGGGTTTCGATTTTGGGACCTAACTATTTATAACGAGTTCAGTTTTTTGTTCGTCATACAGTCGATTTAGACTGAAGCAGATATAGGCTTCATTATGTATCAAATGAGTTTAAATTTAACGTTGTATTTTAAACTTATGAAATGTAATGTTAACAAAGTATCTGTAATATGTGTGTTGTGTATACTTCCAAAATTATATAAAATTAGATGTTTTTATTTTCCTGCCAATGAGTTTTCTTTTGTCTTAAATTTTGTAAGAAGCTAGAAGAAACCATGTTATTTAGAATTATTTAAAATGAGTATTCTGTTGTGTCCTTTTTTGTTGAAAAGTATTCTTTTTTTCCTTCGGTGAGGTTGCGCAAAGCTTTTTAATTTTAATCTTTAATTTAAATGTATTACCAATATCATTATTTAGGCACAATCTACATGCAATTACTTGTTATGATATATTACCAAGCTTTATAGAATATCATTGGTAATTTTCAATGGCGAGACCATTCAAAGATAAAGGTACCCATTAAATCAAAATAGAATGGTGCGATTAACATAATGAACGTTATTTATTTTCGCTACAATGCATAAGTCTGCTTTCAATATACTGCAACGTCGATACGAGTAACAGTATAGGCTTTTGTTCTTAGAAATTAGCACGAACGGGTTACTCGAAATCGTTGCTAAATTGGTGTTTTCATGGAAGTATTACACCATCACTAACCGACTTCTCTGTAAAGCCTGATTCATGTTACTTACGAGTTACGACTAGCCTGTGAACTCGCAAAAGGTGTTGAAAAACTTGCAGAGTAAGACAGCTCCGAGCCGACATGACGCGCTCGTCAGTGTCAATAAAGACCTAAATGATGTTACAGTCTCGCAGTTTTTACAGATTTCAATAAAGAGGAGGTAAATCGTTAACGTGATTCATGGCGTCGGCAAATTGATACATTATATAAAGCTGCCATAAACCATCTTGCTTATATTATCTTGTAGATACTTTTACATGTCACCAAAATTCAGCCAATTTCTTCACATATTAAGTAACCATTTTGGCAGTTCCAAATCAGTTGCGACAGATTTTTATGCAGTTAAATCGATTTAATTACGTTGCGTTCATTATATATTTAAGTTAACTGTATCCAATTAATTGAACTGTACCTCGTATTTCGATACGATCGCTACTGTTAAGCCCATGGCCGGTTATAGGCGCCTCATTATTTTTTACTTCGACCGTTTTATCGGCAACCATTTTAAGAATTATTTACGCTGCAATGAACATGTTGTCTTGAACAGTTACGATACTGCAGGACCGCGTTTTGAGAAGTTTGAAAGGAGGTCAGTAACCGAAAACCTTCGATTGGCCTGTAATGGATCGAATGAGTGCGAGGTGTCATATAACCTTATTGGAGCTTCTTAACGAGTTTATAAATTGCTTTATTGGTCGCTTGTGTGATCTCGATCTACATCATTATGATTATTTATTTATTATTATCGAAGAAATTCTGTAGGTACATCAGGTATGAATTCTGATTGCGTAAGAAGTCAAGCAGGGTGCAAGTAATGTAGTCGTCGGCTATAAAGATCGGAATCGAAGTCATTATTACCACGTAGTAGTTTAAGCGTTTGATGTTTATAGTTTATTTGGCTGTAAAATGCGGCCGTTTTTAATCTCTTGTCGTTTCATGTAGTCATTGATATCTAATATGGTAAAGGATTAAGAGGAAGTGGATTTATAAAGAGAAAGTAGGTAGTTAATATTTTAATTAAACGTATACAATCTCAATATGGGAAGATTTAATTTTTACTTTTGACGTCTGATTATAGAGCTAACATGTGTTTCCTAAGATAAAAAAATCTTTGAAATTTATTTAAATGAATTTTGTATAATTATCAGTAGCAGTCAAAAGAACCACTCTATTTAAATGTTACGAAATGTTTGCCATTGGCAAAGTGAGTTCGTGCGACCTTGTCAGTGTAAACTACAATTACGCACAAATGCTCTTGTTATTAACTTAAATGGCTACCGGTGCTGTTGTCAATAGGCTGTTCACGCTTTGCACTTACTCCCATTGTAACTGTGCCAAAGGAAATACGTTCAAATGCTCTCAATTGGTGCTATTTCGCTTATCCTGCCTTTCAATGATACCGCATATCTGAGCTGATACTGATAAGTGGACGTGATGGATTATAGATCGTAGGTTGTCCGGTAGTAGGGCGAGAATCATGGTTTTTTACAGCTTAGATTAAATATGAAACGTCAGATATGACACGTGTGGTGTGATAATTGTTGCTTCACGAAGGCTGTACTGTGCATGGGTAAACAGTTAGTTATAGAAGATACTAGCTGTGGACTTTCATATAAACTTTCTACTACCTTCTAATCCTTTTTTCCTAGATTTTTTCATACAAATGTTATGTCCCGCTTTCTTCCGTTCCCATGGGAATTTCGAGAATTCCTTTCTTAGTGTTCAGTCAGTTTCTTCTTTTATATATTTAGATTACATTAAATAGTAAAGTCTACAGTATACGGTATATATTTTATATCTAACTACTTATATTTTTAAATATGTAACTTATTTGAAAGGAAAAGTGAAGAATTAAATCGTTTAACATTTTTAAAGATGTTGTGAATGATTTACATAATAGTTTCATTTTTTTCAGTTAAAGAAGTGTTTCTAGGAAAGCTACTGTGGTCTTAGTTATACAAGTTTAATAGAAAAAGCATGTCCCTAACTGCAGATGGTGATTAGCAAATGCTAGGTGTTACATCGTCGAGGTGTGGTAGTCCCTACATGGAGAGAAATGTACTGTCCAACATGTGACCTATCCAAATAGAGTGACAGTGACTGCGGCTAAATTGCCTTAAACTCATTGTGCTATTTACAATGGTGAAAGTGAAATCGATTTACGCATTCTATCAGTTTTGTGCCGTTTTTTTTTCTCTTACACGATCACTTTACACTGTCCTCGAGTTATTAATGGTTCGACTTTTTGAATGGTCTATTGATGTTTCGCAGACTTTCGTTTATTTAAGATATTCATTGAAATAAAAGTATAATTAACCAACGATGAAACTGTGATATCTTTAAGTATCGTGAGCCTGTTATAAAGTTCTGTTATAAAGAGGATAAGGACCTTATCATAATCTTTGAAAAATTCTTGCGATTGTTGCTTATCGATTTGGCATACTAAGAATAATCCAATCTCAAGTGTAGTTAATCAGTTTAAATCCTTATTTGATATAAAGAACATTAAATTTAAAAAAAGCCTTGGTTTTGCAAAATAAATATTGTAAAAGTTTAACATCCCGTATGCAAGGCTGTCGTTTCCTTGCGAAGTTTTTTGTAGCTTAATGACAGACTTATACGTAGAAGTTTAAATAGATAAAGTTATATGTAAGTGGGATGAGAACAGTTTTGTGTAATTTTATGAGATTGGGTTCTACCTCCCTTATAAGAAGCAATTTCGTTGAAGTAATAAGAAAGTATTCTTTTATGAATAGCGATATCAGGTATTTTAAAAATCTTTTTAAAGCTCTTTAGCGATAAGGTCCATTTAAGTGTAGACACTACTTTCTATATGTATCAATAAATAATAAAAAATGTTCCTCACACTGCCGAAGTATTAAAAAAAATCTTAAATTTGCCTTGAAGAGTGAATAGTCCGATGAAACTGAATTATTAGTTTGAATATTCATAGTCGTCATTTACTCTGACCTTGCATCGAACTGCACCAGAATACAATACCTTATCATAGTAATAACAATAATATGCGTGTTCTATTAAACTAACTATCGAACGAGCGCGTTCTGGGTTAATTTATTGTTGATATTAAGGTCAATAAAAATAATATATTATCGAATATTGTTAAATAAACGAGCAAGAGATATTTCAACATTTCTTAGGTAACGATCGAGCATCTAGACGAAATGTAAATAGTTATTACACAAACACACTTATTTGTGTAAAAACGATGTACGTAAAGTAGAGCCATTTCGCAGGAGACATTCCTAGAGTGAAGAAATCGAGTAGAAGCAACGCTATCGCTGACCCAGTGAGATAAATGACAAAGTACTCTGACATGTTAGCTCATTGCACTAAACATTATCTTACATAGGGCTAGAGTGCACGATAATTTGTATGCTTATGTAAAAAAGCGTGCTGACTAGTTGAAAGGGACTTGTATTGTTTGGTGTGACAAAAAACAGATATTAACTTAAGTGCTGAACCTATAGTTAAATATCGACGAAAGAAGCTATAAAAGCTATGAAGCTCTAACTAATTATATTATTCTATGAATTAATTGCAATAGGTATTAAATAGGCAGTGAATTTCCCCGTAAATTCCAGCTATGTGGAGGAGGAAAGTGAATGCTGAATAATGAAGATGTCACGCCGTTCTAGGAGTTGCCGAATAAGGATCTGATCACTGCTTACGGATGTGGCCATTCATGGTTTATAAATATATGTCCTATGGCCTATTGTATCCTCCAGATGCGGTTTACCTGTTCCTTATAAATTGGGCGATATAATCTTAAAAAAAATATTATATTTATAATATTGTTTACTTAAAAAATAATGCTATATTTTACGTGAATTATCAGGGCAAATTTTTTATTTTGTTATCTTCTAGTTATAAATAAAATAAAAAGAATTTCCGATACCGGGAATCGAACCCGAGCCTCCTGGGTGAGAGCCAGGTATCCTAGCCACTAGACCATATCGGATGTTGCAAGATAAATGAAATTAAAAATTATATTTGCAAATGCACAGCGAAATTGATTCAACCTTATACCGAAATAGGTCGTTGAAACCCAACGCGTATGATCTCATGCAGGAAACTCGCAATATGCACGTTTGTTCTCAATTGTAGCAACATTATGCCCATTACCGCATCTGATAATACAAACATGAAATCGTCATTGTATGTACCTAGTTAATAATAAATTTAAATAATGTTTGATAATAAGATTTTACTATGGGAAATCATATTTAAATACTTTTATCAGCTGTTGGTGTAATTTTCGGTTTAAATTTTTCCTTTCGTTAATTAGTGTTATTATTGCTATTTTACATTGGAGGCATTTCTATTTATTTATTATTATTTCGTATCAAAATAGAAACATACATTTTTACTACAATATTTGATATTAAAACCGAGTTGTATTAATTTTGTTAGTTGTAAATAAATAATTGTTCAATAAAAAAATATGCATTCCTGTAAGTTGAATATAATCAGCGATAATGAAGAGTTTTTAATGGTGGTATTAAGATAAGCGCTGCCCTCATATTGCCTATAGCTAATTATTACTGAAGTTATTCGTGGCGAATGTTTTCCGATAAGAATATGCAGAAAATGACATTGGTCTAACCTTCCTACTGCATTTCATAGAAAGAGCTACGTATACGGGTTAAACGTTTGTGTTTGAAGTTAATTAGATAGAAGTCTAAAATACAACAATAGTAACATGATTTCCTACGTAAATTACACGCGGAAAAATATTTGTAAAATAACAATATCAGAGGAGTCAAGAAATAGCGATTCCTATTTAATATATCTCGACTTGTCCATGTAATATGCGATACATTATTACCCTCGTTTGAAGTTCGCTACTTGGAGAACCGCCAAGTAAAAATATATGTTTTAAAAATTAAATTATTCACGTGTGTGGCGCGAGGGTTCCAATGTTGTCCATAACGGATGTATGTGTTCAACATACACTACCAAGCAAACAATAAATAAACAACCAGATCAGAGTCCATCAAATGTTTATTCGTGTTAATTCACCACAAAGCTTAAATCCAAAAATACTCCCAATAAATTAACCACACCTGTGCTACGAAACGGTAACGTGTAAACAATCTGTACATCACGTGCTTCTGAAGGCTACACTCACATTAAAAATAAAATGTCCATCGGAAATTTTTAAAGCGCAAACGATTTACAATAATTCATAATTCTTTACGTCTCGCATTCTTGGCTTCTTAAAATACAATGGTCGGGAAGGGAAGATGGTTTATGGGCTATAAAGCTTACTACGAATCGTTGGGGGCGCAGCTGTTGAAATAATATTGGACGTAAAACTGAACTATAATTAATGATTCCGGGTTCTAAATGTGACTGTCATATCGAGCTGGTCTTTAAACTCTTTTGTCGCTGATTTCCATCAAACTTGCTTAATCAATTCAATTTGGTATGAAACGAAATATTTACATGAACGTGGATGGATACAACGGATTTCGTGTAAAAACATGATTGTCTTTAATTTATGATCGCTAAAATATCGAGCTAACAAAAAAGTTTCTGCGAACGACAAGCGTGGAAAATGTTTTAAAATAGGTTATAATACATTATAGTTGGAAGCGTATTGTAATGCGTGTTTCGAGCCATTGCTTTAATTTTAGATGTCACTTGTCAAGAAATTGAGATGTTAACGTCGATGCCAAGTGAGTCTGGCTTTAAAGTGAATCAGTATTTGACTATTAAGAAATCTAATTTTGCGACGAGACTCTCTTTGAAGATGTAGAACGTGGGATAGTGTTGTAGTAGATCAGTAGGTAGATTTGTTATAGAATTTTATTTTGGAGATATTTTACTATTAATATTAATTGACACTCTTTATTTTATTGAAGATATAAACGCAACACATTGTGAATTAAATATGTACATGGGTAATAAGTTATTTATTATAAATGATATCTATTTTCGTGTAACAATGTTTTTGTTGTTAACTTCATAGAAAAACAATTGGTTACAGTGATCTTTCTTCTCGATGGTTCTTTAATTTCCTAGTCCGCGTAACAACGAAAATGCATTTTTACACATGTGATATACCTATATAATAAATTATTACGTAAATACATGTTTAAGATGATCATGTTAGTTCGCCCACGGTGCCAATGTGTCAAACGTTCGTCCGTTGTCATTGGAACGAGCTTCACCTGCTCAGGTGGGCGGCATTGTTGGAGAAATATTAATAAACCTATCCATACAAAATAAAAGCTTTAAAGTAATTAAGTTTTAGCCAGGCTTAAAAACATTTTATCATTGGTATTCCTGGTTAAAAGATTGACCTAATTCTCATATTTTAAAGTGTATAAAAATTTCAATAGGAAAGTTGTCTCGGTTATCTACGAGGTCTTTAACATCAAAGTTCAAGGAAACAACGAGGCGGGTGATTCAAGCGCAGACACCGTGACTTCGTTTCCTTCGACCCGATGCATTAGCTTTGGCATACCGTCGTGCGAATTCTACGACCCCTGTCTGTTTGAATTTATAAATAATCCCGAATGGGCAGTGGTCGCGACGGTGCGGGAGACCGCGGACGGCGCGGGCGCGCGCGAAATGTTCTCGTGAACCGAACGATCGCGATGCTTCGCTAGCGAGCTAACCCGAGTCGCGAGTGATACCGGTGATTTGTGACCTTTTAGTGATAAGGAATCTCCTGGCTTATTTCAACGCCGATCGCCACAGCTTTGCCTCACCCACCTAACTTTAATTTTGACTTATATTGTGATGTTTGAAATTTGCCAAAAATACGTGTTCATTTGATCGAGCAAACCTGTCGCATCCAATTTTCTAAATAATGAATCGTCGGCTGACAGTTTCGAAATTCCCTCCGCGTGATTTATGATGTGAAGTCACAGATCTCATTCAACCTTAATGAACTGCTTTTCGGTAGTGTCAGTACATCGTATTCAATTTCAAGCATTGGTTCTGCGGATGGACGGATGAATGCATTAGGATGTCTAAATTTGTCTCACTTAGTTCCTTGGTAAAATACTCTTGAACGCGTCTCCATAAATAAATCGAGACGGTTGAGTATGTCGCTAATGCAATATGTCCATATGCTCGATGGAATGTCTTCCGTAAAAATGTATTGTTATATAAAAGATAGTAATCTAAAGTATGTGGATATAACCTAATATGTGTTTCTTTGTTATCTAACTTTATTATTTGTTGTATTAAATAATGAAGCATGTGTCATAAACATTGTTGTAAAGTAATATTTAAACTTTAAATTTTATACGTTATTTCGCATGTAATTTTATAAGTTCCTATGCAAAATAGCTATAAGGGTATACTGTCTGAAGTAGAGTCATTTGTATAATTTCGTTCATACACACTGAGTATTATAATACGTTTTCTTGTAAACACATTATGTAAGTTACCTTCATATAATGTAAATATCGTAACCTTGCTGTACAAGAAAGCACACGTATCAATCATAATTATTTGCATTTAAGTCAACTATGATGAGATAATGATAACATTACTTTTGAAGTTAAGACGTTTTGTCGTTGACAAATAAAATTAAGATATTTAGGTAATTACTATTAAGATAGAAAAATGACTAAAAGAATGAGTTATTTCAAATATCATATTGAAGTAGATGTTAGGTTTTTAGATAGAGAAACATTTATATGTATGTGACATACGAAATATCTATTCAAGAAAATAAATCATGTCAAATTAGGATGATTCTCAAAAGTATCAATAGGAGATTTTACTATCTTCAAAGTGTTACGAAACGTTACGAAATAATAAAATTGTACCCACGACTTGAAACATAAATTAATGTTTTTTGATAGGTCTGTAGGCGGTATATTTGGACTTAGTTATATAACCACACTAATGGTGTATAATTTACATGAGGCCCTTTAATATTTTTAGATAGACCAAGGTTTTGTTTCTTTATAATAATACGGCGTTGCAACGCGGTATATCACGTGCCCTCAAGAAAATTTTCCGATATCTCGTGAATTTTTTAACATTTTTAGTTGGGTCTTTTCCTCGTCTATCGAAGATAGCATCGCGCATTCCCATAACTGTTCGAACATTCCTCATACTCAGCTATTTGAGTGTATAAAGTAATTGCTAACAGATAGTTACGCAAAACTGATTGATGATAACGATCGAAGCCCATACCGTTACTTCAATTTGGCCACCGTCTTGTTCATTTCAAGGTTCGTTCACCTCACAGATTGTAAAGACATTTCTAGCTTTTTATGCCCGATTTAGTTTGGGTATGCATTGTTCTGGCTCGTTTCAATGTCACCTTTGTTTAACACGTGGTCTTCGTTTAACTTACTAATTTATTGTTATTATTGTAATACCATATAAAACGGGAATTAATGATCTTTAAGATTGGGCTGAAATGGATGACTTCGTTTATAATTATCGCACAGAGTGAATTATATACTTATTAATTGATAATTGATTTCGATCAGATGAACACATCGCATTATGGCTATAATGAGGTAATGCTGTTCAGTGTTTAGTTTTAGTTGTGTGTGTGGTTTAGTGTTAAGTGAACAAGAAGCGAAGATGATGCAGGGATTGTTGGATTCACTCTACAAAATTTATTCGGGTAAGGTGTAAGGAGTTTCTCTATCATAATACTAATATAAACCAAGTCTCTATTAGTCTCTTTTTTCAAATGTATAGAAATAACTGAATAAGAATGAATGGCTTAGATTTTAAAATAGGTTAGCAGTAAGTTGGTAATAGAGGTAAGTCGCTATGTAAAATTAGCGGAACAAATTTATGAAAGACGTAACTTACACATGTATCTAGAGGAATATGAAACACCTGAGCAATTATTTTAAATCATGCGGCCAGTTTTTGTGCGTCAAAATTCCGTGAAGTGAACCCATAAATCTAGTCGTCGCAATGTTCGCTGCGAATATGATCTTTATAGTACATACTATCTATCTACTTTCTTAAGGACTTATACATATTATAGGTAGACTTATGTGTACGACTATACGTATATGAGAAATAAGCTGTAATCATTATTTTGATTAGATCCGATGGGCGTTTCATTATGATGAATCAGCGGTTAACTAGTAATTGATGTGTTGTTTGGAATTTTTGCTCTTTTTGCGTTATTCTATAGTTATAGCTGTGGTCTGAGGATGCCTCTATAAAATTGATTCATCATATTGCAATTTTATTTTCTTTAAATTTTGTAGTCGTAGGTATATTAGAGGATTATATTAAATGTTGTGCTTTTAGAAATTACCCAGTAGGTACCTCGTGTTTAAGTTAGCTTAACCATTTGGAATTGTATGAGCGCGTGCCAGATTATAATCTAACTTTAATGTCAAGTGTCTAAACAATGTTGCCATTGCTAACAAATAAATGTTTATTCGACTATTTCAGTTTTAATAATGCTAGTTTTATTGATACGTGTTTCAAAATAACATTTCATCTACACCAATATAGTTTTTAGTAGTTAGTCTGTTTACTTCAATATATGTATATATAGGTGCCATGTATAAAATTCAGTCTCTTTCATCAAGAGCCTTTTAACATATTATTTTATTATTATGAAACAAAATGGTGTTTGCCTTACCATTAAATGTTTCTCAGAAATGAAATAAATGTAGCCTAGTGTTTTCGTAAAAAAAGGTAAGACAAATTAGAATAGCAGTTTATTTATTCGAACACCTCAACGCACCGTTTGAGCCAACGAAAGTAATGATATAAAACATTCGAGATTAGTTGAAATGTAAACGTTACAAGGTAAGCGGCGCAGACGTCTACGATTCTAATCATAGTAACTTATTCAATTGATCTTTATATTATTCTGTTATAAAACTAACGAAACTAAAAAGAACTATGATAAACGACCTAATTTACTACACTTCTTTAGCATACAAATGTTTTGTTGGAAAAAATTTTAAACTTAATTTTCATAATATAAATTTCGAACTGCAAGCTTAATTATATTCGACTATAGAATAAATAACGTCAAACAGAATATTGTTATGTTTGAAAGCAATTAGTCTCTGAACAAGCTCGGTAATAAGCGATCGAATTTAAAATCATGTTTCTTAGAGCCTTGAACAATCAATGCAGTAAGGAAAGATAAGAGCGTTTTATAACTAAATTTCGCATAATAGACGCATTATTTGTAGGTGTTGCAGGTGTGCAAGTCGTGATTGAACCCGCAAGGCCGTCGAAGAATACAGCCATTGTGCCAGGAATTAGCATGTGAATAATAGTCGGCTGTTTAGATTTTTATCAGTTATGAATTAATATCCTGCTGAAATTATCGATTTAGTTGAGCTTGTTAAGGGCTAAGCTTGCTAATATTAATTTATGGCGTTGAAAGTGTTGCAATATTTGTAATGAGAATTTATGTTTTCAAAGAGGTATTAATTCTGGTCTGTTTAGTAAATTTTCAATTAAATAATTAGTCCAGTCAAATTATACAGTCCTTAAAATAGAAATAGGGTAACAATAATTCCCATAGTGCTAAAAATTGGAATGAATGTTAAGAATACTATTATAAACAAATTGTGAAAAGAAAAGAATTTTCAGTCTATCGAAATTATTCTAACCTTCAAAGTCTTATTTGACTGGACTATAATCACTTAGGATTTTTTATAAAATGGCAAATCTTTTAGACCAAATTTTTTTTGTCACGTAGTATATTCATCTTAAACTAAAAATGTTCCCAGTTAATTAATATATTTTTCTAATTATGCTGTTAGGTCTGCAATACGTGACGTAAGTTGGGAGAGACTGCCAATTGGCGTCACAACGTGACAACAAATCAACTCCGCGTTGGTAGTTATGACTTTTGTAGACATTACCCGACCGAATATTAAAGGGAGGCGATCTGTATGATGTCGTAGATGCACTTCGTACATTTACTTCGGTCGTATAACAGCGATGTTTTCAGTAACCGATGATTGATCCACATGGACGAGATTGTACTACTAGCACGAAAATAGATGGGAAAATTTAACAGGGCGCCTTTGGACTTAACGATAGTACTAAATAGTTATAAATTTAGCTTAGGTTTATATAACAATTAGTATAGAGCTTCCTTAATTTAATAGCAAATGTAAAACAATTAATTAATTTTAAGCGTACGTAAAGTTATACCTACATATTATTTAGGTATTGTATTCTAGCCTTCATTCCACATGCGTGCTTGCTAGCCATTAAAAATTAAGCACCAACTTAAAAACAAATTATTGTAGACCAATTATTAATAAGGTGCGCGGATGTCGATAAACGATTTCATTTACGACGAACTTAAGTACAACGGGACCATGACATTTACATAATGTGCACATTTACAGTAATATGTATACTTTTATTCCGAAGGTTTACTGTATAACAATAAATTTAATCTTTATATTCAATCAAAGGCTACCCATTTCTTAAATTATTTGGTAAGAAGATGGCGATGTGTTAATATCTTGTTATGTAAGTGAATACACACTGAATATGATTTTTCTTAAGGTAAATTAATCTGATTTGTTTCTTTAAATTCTGACAATGGACTGTTCTAATTTTAGACGCGTATTTGGAGCAGATGACATAAAAAGTAGATTCGTTTTGTAGAATTAAGTCAAAGCTAATCGAACTTCTCGTATATTTAATGATTTTTTACGCAACCACCTATACGATTAAATAGACGCTATTCCTAATGGCTTTTAGAATGGAGAAAAAGGAAAGTGTGGTGTGGTGGAAGGAATATATGATAAAAGATATTGATAGAGAAAGGATAATGATTGGGAAGGGAATAATTTGCCTCCGGTGTTCTGACTTACCATACGAAAAGCAAAATCTTTGATTAGATGCATTTTTCGACGCCGGTTTTATATGGAAATGTGGTGACTCTATGTGAGTCGGCCTAATTCAGCCTAAAATTAACAAAAACATTCGAATTTAATTAAAAATACACGATATTTTTATAACAACTTTATCTTTGTAGGTAAAATTATTTTCGTGTGATTTATCTTTGACTGGCAGTTAATGAAATATGTCTGTATTTAGTGTTCAATTAAATACAATTTCGGTAATATCAATAAGTTACGACGTGCCATATCCATGTTCGAGGTGTTAAGCTGCTTTTAAATTTAATTACATTTACGTGTGGCGTAATCCTGGTCTTGTATAGGAGGTGGTATTCATGAATTACAAACCTGCCTCTTGAATCATACTATCTGAAAAAAAAACTCGCAGGAAAATCGGTTGCGTAGTTTTCAAGATATAAACACACATAAGGACAGACAAGAAGCGACATTGTTCTATACTATTTACTATTATTAAATAAACCAGGCATTTAATATTTTGTTCTAAACACACTTAGCACATAACTAGAAGTATGTTTTATTTTGTGTTCAAAATTATGTGTTTAGTGTGATGCGTGTTATTTCTTAATTTAATTTCAGCTCTTAGTACACTCTGTAACTACGTTCGTTGACGTTTCTTGACGTCGAAAGTGGGTTAAAATATCAAGTTGAAAGACCTAAAGTTACCATAAGTGGAGCACGCGGTAGCTTATTTAAACACTATAATTGCAGTTTTAATAGCATTAAATATTATTTTAATTTCGAGATTATTCGCAAGCTGTCAGCTGGGCGTATAATTCAAGCGAGTGTCCTTAATTTTATCGCTTAAAATGGCACATTAGTGGGCATTTAGCAATACCTTATCGAGTGAAATGTTTTTTTTTTATGTTGAAAATCGATGACTTTAGCGCGGACTACTTCACGATTTTGTATTGTGTTGATTTATGATTTTGGTCTAACTTCGAGATAGATTTCGAGTGAGTTTTTATTAGTGGATAGTAAAGTTTAGGTACTGACATCATTGACTTGCAGTGTCTAGGCATAGTGATTAGTGACCCACGATTTTTTATATAAAGCGTTTGAAAAATTATATAGACTTACTTTTAATTTTTAAAATATTGGATATGGGATGGAACTTCTATTATTATATTTATGTTTCGTTAATAAATGTTTCGGAAATATTTGTATCTGCTAAAACGATAAAGAAATAACTAAACAAATATTCATTATGCTTACATGAGGAAGTATATTAATAACGTTTATTTATTGTTTTCTAAATATGCATCACTTTCGAAATTGTTGAAAAGGAAATTAATAAGTATGAGTAATTAAATATTTCAATTGCATATGAAAATAGATATCTCTACCAAAATTTATTTTAAGTATGTAAATGAGGATAATGGTATCTGGTATCTAAATGCTATTTTCATGTAGCTTTTATTTTTTAATGTTAATAATTATAAAAAAAAAAACCATTTAAGAGCAAAATATTAACGAATATCAAATACCTAATCTGTCATTTTTAATCTATGAAAGACTGTGTGACTTTATTTGCAACACGAACAAAGGTGGTCTGTGAGCTTATCTTTTTTAACTTTAAAAGTAATAACGTGAAAGGTCAGAGATAAAAACAATGGCACTATTGCAAAATGTTGTAAGAATAATAAAGTTGTGACTAATTAGTGTCATGCGAGGCAATGACCTCGTAAAACAAGGAACAGGCTATACCAGAATACCCGCGTTTCCCGCCAAAACTGAAACCTTATACAATTTGTTTTTTTTCTTCTTTTTTTAGTGTTAACGGCCAGTTTGTTTTTTTTTGTTTTTTTATATTCAGTTATTAACGGCCATTCTTAACGTTTATTTTCGCATGGAATTTAGATGAAAGATACGTTCGCAAATTTTCTCGTTTTGTAAAGATTTTTGCGTATAACCTTTTGAATAAATAATAATGTATGCATTTTTACAAAGTAGACTTACTTAAACTTAAATTAAAAATAGCGCTGCTTTTTATAAATAGAAATTTCCGTATTCAAAGCCCTAAAGCAGGTCAAAAGTACTATAAAAGTGCTTGAGCGACGTTCAAGAATGTCGTGAATTGGTTCAATCGGTGGGCGGAGGCCAAGGTCTAGTGCATCTATTAGTGATAACAGGCATTTTACATAATGTTTGTGCGTTGCGTACTTATTATTATAAAAATTAGAAGGAGTTTTTAAATTTTCTGTTTATTATAAACAATGATAGAATCTTTTTGAACTTGCAGCTGCTCGTTGTTTTTCGTCTTTAGACTGTTTATCACTATAAATACTAACTAGGAACGGAAGATATTTTTCTTAATCAGCAATTTTTGATAATATCGATGATTATATATACTCCGTAAATGTAGTTAAAGAACAAATATTTATTTTTATTGTTATCAGATTAAATTTTAAATACCTTTAATATTTTAAAAACATTAAGCGAATAATTTGAATTTTTCTTACCTTTTAGTTGGCATATTTTGACGATTGTTTTGCAAAGATAAGATTGTACCGATAGAACAAAAATTAAAGCAATATAGTCTTCGATATTATGTGCTTTTATTTTGTAACAAGATGCAACATTAAAGATGCTTTAGAATGTCCAATCTGACGCGAAAATCGCAACATAAATGTTTGTACGAAAAGTCAAGGTTAAGGACTTTAGAATAACGCGGTTCTCTCACGGACTCACAAAACCTTTAATTAACTTATTAATAAAGCCAATTTCATGGTTACGTTACTCGCTTATCGTTATGATCTTATTCTCAGAACTAAAGTTCAATTGTGTACGAGTCGTGTTATACTAATCTTACGTATTTGATTGGTGTTTACTCGGTTAAATTATAAAAATTACGTTATTTGATCAAACGTTTTGAGCGATGTTTAATGTAATAGAACATTTAATTGCAAATCGAAGTTCTTGCTTAAAAGGAGTATATTATATAATAATTTACAATTTATTTATGGTAATGCCAGAGAGAGTCTAGCCTATATAATATACTAGCTGTTGCTCGCGACTTCGTCCCCGTCGATTTCTTTTTTCATTATTTAATCGCTCCTATTAGTCACAGCGTGATGTTATATAGCCTAAAGCCTTCCTCAATAAATGGTCTTTTCAATAAATAAAGAATTTTTCAATTCGAACCAGTAGTTCCTGAGATTAGCGCGTTCAAACAAACAAACTCTTCAGCTTTATTATATTAGTATGATATATACGCTGTATATTTTATTTGTGGACATGTTAAACCGTAACAAAGCCACAGGTCGTTGTTGTGGCAATTGACTTTCGATTGGCCGATTAATTAAGTAATGATAATTATATCAATTAGGCTTGGCTTTTACTGTGACAATTTTTCCTCTTTAAATTGGCTTATCCGTTTTATAAGTTGTTTTTGGCGCTAAAAGGGACTATGAACCAACTGTGAACATCAAATCATCAAAATCATTCAATTCTCACAACTTTTCAAATGTCATCCGACATCAATGACTTTCATTCTAATAGAACGTACTATAATACCAACAACATACTGAACGAAGTATGATGTACGAAATATAAATATCATCGTGAAAATTACGCATTGTATAGCGTTCGTCACCGCTGCCCGCCTCATCAGTTCATTTGATTTAATTGACGTTGAATCACTCGCTTCATCATGCAAATGCCATATTACATTCACGAAGACATCTTTAAAATGTGTATTCTGACACTAGAAGATATATCGCGTATTGTGTTGGATTTGCGACTAGATATATTAACGATTCAATTCATAGAGTTAGTTGCTAACAGCCATTAGATATGGTGTTATTTTATATGTTAGAATTAATAGTAGCGTTGTTATTTGGGGGTATATGTTATATAATTGTATTGAAAATATCAAACGTTAGATGGTGCTTGTATTTAATCACAATATGAATAATTCTAAGGGATTTCTATTCTTTCAATTTTTTTTAATAATAACTTCGAAATAGCTAGTATTTCAGTATAAGTTTCGCCTGCTAAATGGCGATCTTATAACAATAACAATTCAGAGCAATATCTCTAATTCCGTTACAATCATGTATACGTGAATGTGATTTTGTTTCGCTGTAACTGTTGTATGAAAATGGCTCGTGTTTACAATACGGAGCGCAGAACCAAACGTACCGCGGGCAATTGTCTAGCCTAGCTAGCTGGCCTTTGCCGAATCGACAATAATTTACTCCAGAATTGAGCGGTTCGGCTAAAACGCCCTGTGATTTGTGTACACATTGCCTAGAGAAAGCTTTCCTATAGATTACGGTGTCAACTTAAAAATATTGCTCTCAGTTCCAAGTTTGACCGGTGAGCAAATAGCAATGTTTCAATCGCACGATAAGTAGTCCTGTATAAATATTTTACTAATAACGTTATGGATATCTTAACGTTATGTTAATAACGTTACGTTAATTATTATGTTACGTTACGTTAACTAGCTGTTGCCCGCGACTCTGTCCGCGTGGACTTTGACCCCCCCTTCCCTCCTTATAAGCATTTTTTTCCAATTAAAAAGGAGCCTTTGTTACTCTCCATCTTTTCAACTAACTGAAGGCCAAACATTAGGTCGATTGATTGCTTAACTACGCCGTGAAGGAAGGACAAACAAACAAACAAACACACACTTTCACATTTATAATATTAGTATGGATTATGTAACGCGCCTTTCAACCATGTTCGAAAAACTTGAATACATACGTATAAAAAAAATACTTATTTTCTTACTCGCATTATAGATGTGGAAGTAGGGATGTTTGTTAGGCTTTCACGCAAAATTTACTGAAGCCATTGTTATGAAATTTTAAAGGTATCAAAATGAACATGGCTTACACATACTTTTTGTTTTCGATATTTATTTTATGAATGCGAGCGAAGCCTCTGTTTAAAGTTTTATAATATAAAATTATATCTATTACACTATGGTACCCAAGCTAATTAATATATTGTTTATTTAGCCACAATTTACCTCATTACGACTCGTTGATTTTATTTGCCCTTTAATTGGGCTTGACTAGGAATGATAATGAGGCGCTATCACCGAGTTCTGTTTGACATTTATTCCCGGGTCACTTACTGTATTTAGTAATTTAATCTGTTAGGATTATAATACGTTTTGCTTAGAATTGTAAATGTTACTAGAAGTCACATTGGTTGTATGCGTAGTAATGTATTTATATTGAAGAATATTTATAATAATAAAATTGATCGCAAAATGTGTTGAATGCATAACTCGATAGCTAAATCAATTTCAATATTTTTTTTATTTTTTAATGAAGTAAGAGGATGGTTCTTAACAGAAAAAGGGTGCGTGTAAGGTATAAGGTTAAGGGGAGGATAGGTACAGCGTGAAGTCGCGTTGGGATAGCTAGTTTCTCATATATTTCGTGTTCTGTAAAAAAAATAAAATTGTAAACAACGAATCTTCCAATAACCTACAAATTTTGTAGAATAGATAACGCGATAGAATGCTCCAGATTTATGATTGCTACAAAATAACTGTTGTTTTGGCTGTGTTAAGTACAGTAGGCCATAGGAAAATGTAACAGCATTTTGTATAAGTACAATTTGTATCTTTGTTTTGAGGCAATGTTGCGTATAAATTAAAAATAGTGTATATTGATATAAATAACGATAGATAAGAATAGATTGAGTTTGATGGGATTAATATGAATATATAAATCAGTGTTATACCACTGAAAAGAGACTATTTACAATACGATAAATAGCCACTTTTTATCAGTGGGAAAGCCTTTTACGTTAGTTCTTGGCAGAGATTGAGGCTGAGCAAAACATATGTAGCCTACTAAGATAAAGATGTTTGTTTTACTTTAAATTTAATTTAAATCCAGAAATATGCTTTTTACGTTATTGTGTGTTAATCCATTTCATTTCTTGTTTCAGGTAATGCAGCGTCATTTGGAGATAATATGAGATTACAGAGTGTAATATTTTTTATAAGTATGTATAATGTATATAAAAAGACTATAATAATTACAATGTTTACCTCGATCGAGGGTCAAACGGTGCCCTTATCGAAACATAAACAGATACTTAAAACGTAATAATGATTTGTTAACAGTACTTAATGTAATTGCACGAGATATGCAGTTAATACGTTTATTTATTTAAAACAATTTGTATAGCATAATAATGGAAAATTAATATTTTATTGTATGAACTTTGCTGTTAAATGTTTGACTGATTACTTGGTGTACGTACATATTAAACAATGACTCACTGTTTAAAAAAAATTGACGACTTTATTTACTATGATGTGTTTGTATACATTCTTAAAACTGTATAATAAATAGTGTCATCTAGTCGTAAGCTAAAAAGAGCTTGTGTTATGGCATTTATATCTAAACTAGCTGTTGCTCGCGACTTCGTCCCCGTCGGATCTATTTCTATTATTATGTTATAGTGAGTCAATCTTAAAAGATATACTGTCACGGAATTTTCCAGATCATTTAAAGGGGAATAATTCTTTCATACATATTATTTTTATATCTTGCACCGTTTTCGCAGCGCACGCAAAGGAAGCCCTCAAAGATGAATAATTTTCCCCGTTTTTTCCATATTTTCCATTATATCTTCGCTCCTATTAGTCGCAGCGTGATGTTATGTAGCCTAAAGCGTCCTCGATAAATGGTCAATTCAATAAAAAAAGAATTTTTCAATTCGAACCAGTAGATCCTGAGATTAGCGCGTTCAAACAAACAAACAAACAAACTCTTCAGCTTTATATATTAGTATAGATATATAGGTAAATTATACGTTCTAATATATGTATTAAAAAATATGAATCAAGAGCATGAAAGATGATTTACTAATGTCCATAGAGGCTTCTTTATATCAGCTATAGGCTGGCTATATATTAGGCTTTAAAAAAATCAAAGTCAATGTCGCTGACCCAAATATGGTCCAAAACATTATTGCGTTGTATTCCCTTAATTAGTTTTTAATAAGACAAAGACAACATTGATTGATGACGGTATACAATGCGATCGCCCGGTAAATATACGCATTTGTTTATTAGTATTGAGATTTAATAACTGTTTCGCGTGTTGAAGTTTGACGGATAGAAGAGATAATAGCCACGTTTGTAGACGTATATGTTTTATATTCTCATGGCTTATAGCAATGAGAATTGTATGATGAAATTCATAGTTTTTTGATGTATACATTATTGGTCAATTTGTTTATTAATCCTTGATATGGTAAGGGTTTTATGGAGTTTAAAACTATCCAATAAGCCTAATTGTTGTCTAATAAAAAATATAAATGATTAAACTTCCATTAGAACGCTTTGTATACTTTTCGTCAGGGTATCTTATTTGACTTAATCTACCCATAACGAATCAAAAATATATTAAAACTAGCTGTTGCCTGCGACTCCGTCCGCGTGGACTTTCATATAAACTATGACACCCTCTTCCCACCCTTATAATCCTTTTTTCCGAGATTTTTTATACAAATGTTTTCCGCTTTCTCCCGTTCCCTAGGGAATTTTGCAATATCCTGTTGCAAATAACCTTTAAGTTTACTAAGGTACCTGCATGCCAAATTTCAAGCGTCTAACGTAAGCGGTTCAGATTTTTTCATACAAATGTTTTTTCCCGCTAACTCCCGTTCCCGTTGGAATTTTACAATATCCTGTTGCAAATAACCTTTAAGTTTACTAAGGTACCTCCATGCCAAATTTCAAGCGTCTTACTTAAGCGGTTTAGATTTTTCATACAAAAGGTTTTTCCCGCTAATTCTCGTTCCCGCGGGAATTTCGGGAATTCCTTTCTTAGCGGATGCCTACGTCATAACATCTACCTGCAGTGCAAATTTCAGCCCGATCCGTCCAATAGTTTGGGCTGTGCGTTGATAGATCACTATGTCAGTCACCTTTGAATTAGGTATATAGATATAGATAAACATGGACTTAGGAAATCAGTCTTTATAACTGAAATTGAATTGAACATTTAACTCTTACGAATAATCCTTGTCCTTGATAATTTGCAGCAAAAAGATTTCTATTATTAAATAATTGTTAATTGTTTTATTCAACTATTGAAGCATTGTGTATAGCCAAAATATGTGTAGCTCAGTGTGCGTACGGTCCGGGCCGTATATTTAGTTGAAAGCGGGCCGAAAGTCATCTCGTGCCAAATGTCTAAGGTATGCGATTGTCGTTTATTCATATGAATGTATGTATGTATATATTAAATACAGGCTGTTGCTCGCGACTTCGTCCCCGTCGGATCTATTTCTATTAGTATCTTATAGTGAGATAGACATATACTGTCGCGAACTCTTTTTAGATCATTTAAAGAGGAATAATTCTTTCATTCATATTTTTTGGTATCTTGAACCGTTTTCGCAGCGCACGCAAAGGAAGCCGTCAAAGATGAATAATTTTCCCCGTTTTTTCCACATTTTCCATTATATATTCGCTCCTATTAGTCGCAGCGTGATGTAATGTAGCCTAAAGCCTTCCTCGATTAATGGTCTATCCAATAAAAAAAGATTTTTTCAATTCGAACCAGTAGTTCCTGAGATGAGCGCGTTCAAACAAACAAACAAACTCTTCAGCTTTATATATTAGTATATAGATTTGCGGGCTAACTACATATGATTAATCTTTAGGCACTAAATTGAAAATAAGTAAGGTAAACGAGTATTATATCATAAAGTATGTGTTAAACATTATTCGTTATGAAGTCGTTTATATAACTAACTTGTTATCGTATACGATAAAAAGTTTTTGAAATGATAATTCATTTCATAGATGTAGTCACTAACTTTGATGAGATATCTTTTCTATTGAGACAAAAAAGGTGTTTAAAAAGGTAAGTTAACGAATTAATTAAGAAATAATAATATAATTGGGTCTAGTAGTAACTTGTTTTTCGTACCTACAGACGACGATATTCTTACGATT
Organism: Eurema hecabe; assembly: GCA_026213755.1. Taxonomy (NCBI): domain Eukaryota; kingdom Metazoa; phylum Arthropoda; class Insecta; order Lepidoptera; family Pieridae; genus Terias; species Terias hecabe. The sequence goes on from JADANM010001810.1 coordinate 2,155,767, forward strand.
GTACCGTGCTTACTCTAGCGTGGTTGCGAGTTGTAACAAGCGAGCATATATTGACTAACAATTATAATGACCTGCGGCAGTTTCATTGAACCGTCTTTGTTATAGCAATACTTTGGATTTATTATTGTTTTGTTATATTCCTATTCTAGTTAATACCAGCGGTTTCAATACATTCAACATCGTTTGGTTCTTTTACAGGTAGAGTCTGGACTAATTATACTAAAATTTTAACAAAATCCGTAAATTAAAAAAAAAAATGGAGAAACATTGGCATTAATATTTTAATAGGATAGGTTCTAATGTGATCTATTTCTGATTTCATAAAACCTAGCTCTAGCCCCTACAATCGATCTCCACGATGCATTTACTTTTCTAATAACAGTAGCATTTTCTCTAACAACGAGTAACACAAATCGCCTAATTTGCACCAATAAACATTGTATAACGCTAGGAACAATGTCGTTTACATTTTCATTAACATACACACGTAAGGTTAGCGATCATGACCTACACTGCAGCCTTATACGGGCAATGACTTTGACATCCAAGCCGCGGACGGATATATTTCTATTAAGTGAACATTCGATTTATGTTAGAAGCAATTACTCAGAATTTACAGTTGTGTCAGTAGGTACCTGTGTCACTACGGAGTACGGACGTAGTAGACTTGAGTGAATTAATAGGCGTTTGTCTTGCTTTACGTTTTGTATGACGACATCATCGTGAAGGGATTTATTAGTATATTAATAGATTTATTTGTTGTTAAAGGACTTTGTTGTTATATAGATCGAGTTTGTCTCGCTTAGATTTTAATAATTTGTTACCCACACATTACGGGGAAGGTTAACCTACTCCTTTTTAGTTAATAATTAATGAGCTAAGTAAAACACTGAAAATGGAATTTAAATTTTTCAGTACAAGCTTTTCGCATCTAATAAACATTTATTTTTCACCTCTTAGGTATGTCTGGTTTCGTAAATAAAAACGAAGTGATACGATATTCAACGGGTCGTGTATAACTTTAAAAACTAGCTATACAAAGAAACTCAAATCACAAAATTCGTGACTAAACAATGTGTAAAATGCTTAGTGTATTTGTACAAGTACCTACAATGTAAATTGTTAGTAACCCAACGCAGTCGCAATGCTATATATTATATAGGTACCTACTACCTACATAAGTAGAAAAATGACGTTCACTTTTTGCTCAATTTGCGCTGAAGGTCACTCCATTGTTGGAGCTATAACATTTGTAATTAGACAAAAAACCTACGAATTGTAAAATCAAATGTCGAATATAATTGCAGTTGTTTGTTGAGATGTTAATAATGCTTAAGTATTCGTAAATGGAGTTTTTTGCAATTTATCAAGAATATATGAATGTTGATTTCAAAAATTATTTACGCTGTGCAGCTACGGTATTCCAACGATTTATTGAGCTGTGTTTTATGATAAGAAAGCGGCAGTTAAACAATGTGATTAGGTTCGTTTCCTTTAACATAGACTTATAATACTTTCTTGTCATCTAACATATTAAAGTAAATATCTTTTAAACCTCCGAATGAGTTAAGTTATTGTCAATATAATCTAGGTTTTAGATCTTTCATCCGCTATCCCTCGTTTCACCGTAATCTTATTACCTACATTCGTACCACATTAAAACAAATTAGTTGGGTATTTTAGCCCTGAAAGCTTAGAACTATATTTACCCGACTGCCAAAGAGGGTAATGTTTTTCGAGTGTATGTAAGTATGTATGTCTGTTCCTTTGTGACCTCCTGTAGCCTAAACGGCTTGATGGATTTTGATGTATGAGGTATCGTTAGATTTGTCTTGATTACGGGAGTGTCATAGGATACATTTTATCCTAAAAGTCCCACGGGATAAAGACATAATTACTCTTTTTTTAGTGTGCAGTCGGGTATTTTGTTTTTTTAATAATAATTACTTGTTAATATATAATCTTATTAGGAAAGCAGTGATGAATAAAAGCGTCGAACGGCGTCGTTTTTATCCAAATGTAACAGAGGTCGTTATCATTTGGAAATTACTCATAACGCTGTGTGCACGGTAAATATTGACTCTGGAATTAGGTGCGATCCACACTTGCAACACGCAGGTGATAAAATTGCCACTTTGCACGTACCAAACGTAGGTAGGTAGCAGGGATGTTATGGATATGACATTTTGGATACGGATTGGATACGGATATAGAAATGATTATTAAACTGGATACGGTTACGAATACGGAAATGACATTATTTCGTATCCGTTAGTTTCAGATAAATATAAATAAATAAATAAATATTTTCAGGACATTTATACACAGCGCCATCTAGTTTCAAGCTAAGCCGAAGCTTGTGTTATGGCAACTAGATAACGGAATAAATTACATATACATACTTTTTTTTGTAAATACATGTACATATAATAATACACAGCTAAGAGATAATTTCGGTTACGAATATTAATTAATTTCAAAAGTAAAATACAAATAGCTAATGTAGTGGTTTTATTTATATGTCACCACTAGCTGTTGCCCACGACTCCGCTCGCGTGGATTTTCATACAAACTTTCATCCCCTATTGTATCCTCTTGAGGGTAGAATTGATCAAAATCCGTTCTTAGCGGATGCCTACGTCATGACATCTACCTGCATGGTAAATTTCAGCCCGATCCGTCCAGTGGTTTGGGCTGTGCGTTGATAGATCACTATGTCAGTCAGTCACCTTTGAATTATATATATTAAGATTTGGTAGGAATTACAATCAGAATATTATCCGAAACTTTTGTTACGGATTCGTTTACGGATATTTGTTTATGTCGGATATCCGATAGTTTCGGATACGGGTACGGAGCTCCGTAACATTTGGTAGGTAGCTAGGTACCCTAGCTATTTAGCTAACGGAACGCGTACAGTAGCTACTCAAAGCTGATTGTCAAGTTGATGTGTCACTTCGGACTGTTTTGCTTAGCGTTGTTGTGAATGGATTTGTGTAAACTGTAAAAAATTGGTATGTTTTTGGTTGTGTTACACGTTAAGTAATGCTAGTATCGATATTTTTCTAATAGAATATTTAGCTATAGAAACGGATATAAAGGAATATTTCTTAACGCTAGTGGGACGGTGAACTTTTTCATGTATAAAAAAATTTAAAATAGTCGAGTTTTTGTTTATATTGTATTTGATACTTTGTATTGTAAAATTGTATGTTCTTGTTTTAAAATAAGCGACTATCAGAGTTTCTTGCCGGTTCTTCGCTGTAAAAACTGCCTTCCGACCCGGTGGTTAATGTTTTGTCGATTCAAAAGTGTTACTTTATGTAGCCTAATTGAATAAAGATACCTTTGACTTTGACATTAAAGCCTGCAAACATTTTTTCATCTTTGAATATTAGTAGGATGTAATGATAGAATCATTTATGTAGTATTATAATTTATAAGGTAATTGAATATATCGCAGATGTATCTATATGAATAACTAATTTTAGGTACATGGTCAAAGCCGCAGGACACGGATAGTCTAAAGATTAAATTTAACGAATCGTTTAATAACATTTAATAAGTAGGTAGCTGCAGTACTTAGAGATTTTGAGAGTATAAAAAATCGATCAAACTGAGTTCGCAGTCACGATCGATAGCTAAAGGCTATTATCATATTTTTTGCTATCAGCACATAAATAAGTCTTTATTAAATCTTCGTCGTGCCAAGTGTATAATGCGCCCAGCGTCGTGGCGAGCGACGAATTAACTCTAATAATGGCTAGTACGTAATATAGTTTTTGTAGGAGGTCGATGACCTTGCTGGAAGCATTTAGGCTTTTGACTGACGATTCATAAGTGAGTTAGGGAGATCGATCGATCTTCTCTTTTCATTTGTATGCAAAATGTTATATAGTATTATACGTCTACATTACGTTCAAAATGAATATATGACAACCGCTTGGCGCAGTGGTAGCACAACTGCTTTCTGCGCGAAGGGTCGAAGGTTCGATCCCCACACCGGAAAAATATATTTGTAATTTACATTTGTATTTTTCTGGGGTCTGGGTGTTGGTGTGTATTGTATGTATTTACAAAAGAAAAGTTTTTATATGTTATTTATTCCGTTATCTAGTTGCCATAACACAAGCATCTGTTTAGCTTGGTACTCGATGGCGCTGTGTATAAATGTCCTGAAAATATTTATATTTTTTTATTTTTTTTATTTAAATAGCAAGATATATTATAAATTGAATGGTAAAATTATAGGTATAAAATCTAACGGATGTGTAAGAAATCCATTTGGTATAAATAGTTGATATCATGTGATTTAAAATGATGCAACATTAAAGATATGCAGTCAACATCCTTGCAGTATCAGATAGAGGAGATATCGATCGCTTTGCAACCAGTACGACACAAATAAACTCACGAAGAATAATTTTATTTATTTGCAACATTAATACGCATCTTAGAAATTCATTATACTAATTTTAAGATGCGTTACCGGTTACCCATTCTAATGTCCATCATACTATAGTCTATAATAACTCCGCAACATTGCAAGTTTACTACTGGTAATTACCGAGTAACTAGCCTATTGACTTCCTTAATTTAAGGTCCTATGGCTGGTGCAGAGGGCGTCCACAGTGCGCCGCCATCCCGGTCTGTCCTCACCTATTAGTTGTTGTAAATATAAGGGATATATACATAATTAACACACTTCAAAATAAACTTAAATCCGAAACGTTGTTTTTAAGATTAAATATACATAGGGACAGACTTATTTTACAATGAAATAAGTACATGGCTAAAAATAATTGTATACACGTTTTTAAAACAAGATATTAAATGCCATACAAAGATTTATCAACCTCTTTACACATAAGCAAGCAAGCTCTTCCTAACTAGCGACCCGCCCCGGCTTTGCTCGCACTAAATAAAGCGACTATGTATATTATTTAGTGATAGTTCAGTAGCGAATTAACTTTGTATCGCCAATGTAATGTGCACAAAAATAGTTCGCTTCTGGTTAATAAGTAGCAACGTTCGTGCAGGTCACCTATACGTCTAGATCTTAATCGATTTAATGTTAATAGCTTGGGTTGTTAGGGCTGATATTTAGGTTGGTTTGTAGTGGTAGTGTTTATATTGTATACAATATGGAATTGTATAAATGTTGTACCGTCATTTAACGTATGCTGGGTAATATATTTTAGTACATATGTGAAATAATTTTAATAATGTAATGAAAACTTAACTTGGCGCCTGAAATATTTTTCCCGCGGTGCAAACGAATAGAATTATCAGCGCAAATTGCTGATACAAAATAAAGTAAACAAAAAAAATACATCCTCTCCATATAGTATTTATAGTATGTGTGTATGTACTTAGGTAGGTACACGTAGGTGTTCTTCGTGTTTTTATGGTACATACAAAACTTGGTACTTTTGCTGTGAATAATTAATATCGTGATATTATTAGACGAATATAATATTAAATTAAACTGAAAAATATCTTATAGATTACATTTTATTCTATTAAGACATATCTTATGTAGTAGGAAAAACGTTTTCTATAAATAAAACAGTTAAAATACTTTTGATTTAATATGGTATGTTTCCGTGTTTATAACGTATTAAGACATAGGTATTACATGAGTTGTGGTCAGAGAATTCACACGTGGTGATAATTGTTTTTTTTTTGCCTGGTGACGTCATCGAACATCTGTGAGTGGGCGGGGCGCCGAGTCTGAGCATTATTTTTATTTTTATATCGGTTACATTTTAACTGTATATGTAACTTGTTAATAGATAAGTAATTTTTGTGGGGGCAATTTTTTTTCACGTTCTAAAATTTTCTAATTTTTTTATTTAGAGATACTATATATTGAATATTTGGGAGGTTATTGCAGGTATTTTTTTAATTTTTCATATAATAAAAGGGTTGCCTGGATAACCGACCGAGTCTTACATTTATATGTATATCATTTATTTGTTAAGTTGGTAAGTTGCCTTATTGAAAAAAGGATGTTTAAACAAGTCATTTCTTGTATGGAACCAATTATTAAAGATACTTATTTCATACTACATTTCAAACGCCAATTAATTTTCCGTATCAAAAGCTTATAACCTCGAAATGATATCATGCGGTGAAACCGAGAGACACAGTTAGTATTGTAATTAATTTTATAAAGAGACAGTTATGCTTAAGATTTATATTAAAAGTTAAACGGTACAAAATCTACGTAGTTAATAGTTATCTTAAGCCGTATAACGTATTCTCCAATACAAGCAGGCTGCTTTGTAGCTGATTGAAAATTAACGGTTAATTTTAATGGCTTCCTTTGCATGATTTAGGGACAGGATCCAATTACGGGTCATTTATAAACAATCGACTTTAATGGCGTTTTATTGATATTGGTCTAGACTTCATGTAAAAGCCTTATAAAAAATGGATAAAAATGATGCACTACAACAATAACGCGTATCCGGAACAATACCGGGATAAAAGGAAGCCTTTATGTTAATCCAGGGTATCACCTATGTACTTACGAAATTTCAAATAATTCGGTCCAACCGTTTGTGTTTGAAATAATAACAAATTAACATCCAAAGCTACATTCTCACACATTTTCAAATTAATAACATAATAATAGGAAGGATACCTTTTTTGTGTAAAAGCCTGTAAAGGTGCTCGTGATTCTTACTCGGTTGAGAGTTGAGACTTGAGGCGGACGCAGTGGGATTTTGACTTTTGATCGTAAAACATAAGCCATAGTCTGCTACTTTGTGATAAAGGTGTACATTTCAAGTCAAACAATGTTAGATTTATGGCACTTAGGTGAACCAAAATAAGACTTTATGAAATGCTTAAAGTAGAATGCCTTCGATGACTTTATAGATATAAACATAGAATAATAACACCTAGAACCGCGACATGAGCACGCAAAGTAAAGCCATTTTGAAGGAGACAATTTTGTCTACTTACATAAACCATCGCGCCATTAAAATTTTAATTTTTACACATTTATAGGGTAAACTTCTTACAGCTCTAGTTGTGTACGTGCCGTCGACTATAAGAACGTATGTTTTACACTAACATAATATACCTATACAGACTACAGTTTACGGCGAACCGATTATTCAGAGACTATCAGTCTACGCCTTATACGTCTATGTACATAAATATATGTAAATTATTCTTAGCTTTGTCGTTTTTCTGTATTCCATAGAAATTGAAATGTATTGTTAACCAAAGTCTATACTTAGTTGTATTACAAAAAACAAAATTGTGTTCTCGCGCCAGCGATGGTCACAAGTGAATAATAGCGAGATCAGATATCACGATGTCAGTAAAAACTATAATAGCACATTAATCACTTGAACCATTATTACTGTTCACGCGTCATTGCGCATCAGATACTTATAGTTATTTTTATTTTATTTATTCATCTTACTTGCGATAAGATCAAGATTTGAATCATTTCTTGTTAAGGAGAAAGTTGCGAATGTCCTTTCTATGGGTTTGTCAGAGCTGTTCTGTTAAGCCGAAGTTGGTTGGCATCGTGTTCAGCTCAGCCACTCAAAAAAAATTGTTTTGAGGATATAGTATAGAATAGGCAGTATCTATAGCAACTGTGGTTTATTTATTAAATTTGTTAAGATGGCAATCGTTGCCATTTGAAGACAGTAGACCTGACCCTCAAAGAAGCCCCATTTCCTCGATCGTAAACATAATTGAAGTTAAAGATTATTTTGACGGGGTTTTAGGAAGACAACAACCTTCGCGACGCGCTTCGCCTCTGAAATCGTACATTTACGTGAGTAAAATGAAAATGATAAACAATTGTGCAGTCAACAGTTGCTCATGTAACAGACTCGTAATAACAGGAGGTTTAATACTCAAATAAGCAGGTTTAATGCGTATCCGCGAGTAGGTATGTGATTTTCTAACGCTCTTTGTGGGAGATTGTCCTTCTTAACTAGTAGTAGTAGTTAATTTGTAAGACGACAAAATTTAAATTAAAAAAAATTTTATACATTGAATGCGCGATATATGCATTCATTATAGCAGAGTATATTATATAAGTTGTATGAAATAATTATGAAAGTAACGGAAGAATTAATGACTCAGAATAACCTTCTTAATACCTCATTAAGAAGATTATTTTTATACGTACTTGGTCTAGCTAGTACTATAATACTCGAATTTAAATTGTATAAAAAGAAATAAAATCTACACTTTTCTTGCTACTATTCTAAGTATTATTATTCTACATCGCGTCAGATTGATACCAAGAACAAAAACAACGTTACGACAGCTGTTG
>JADANM010001810.1:2164177-2192056 GCA_026213755.1 Eurema hecabe
CTTACACTGTTCACTGGAAATGCCAATACAGAGCGTTATTTGGGTTTCTTTCCTTTTCTTTAGTTGAACTTATTATTATCAGCTAACTGGTTTTAGTGCGTACGTGTGTGGAGCAATTAATAGGCGAGATAGTAGTTAGGTAAAGATTTTATTTCTAGTGGTCTGGATTGGTTACTTTGTTGTTGTTTTATATGTAAAAGCTCCATAGAAAATATTTCGTACAGAAGTATCTAATATTTCTTGGTTAATATTATAAGATTATACAGAAAGTTATTTAAATTACATTTGTTGTTATTTTTGTCAACATTAAAGGCTTTATTTAAATGCAGTTATTTAGCAAGCTATTTAAGCTATTTTTAAAGTATGTATCTATCGTTACTATATTTTAATTAATTTTTATATAACACACACAGGACGTGACAACAAAACCTTGAAAGAAGCATGACTTTTGTGACTTGCGCCAAACAAAAATCTGTTCTCTCGGTAAATTGCTCTCATATCAGTTGTCCCTCAAGTGAGCGTAAAAATACATTTTTTGTTTATTTCTCAAACACAATGTTTGCCGATGGTATCTGCTTTATGACGTCACGTGCTGACTCATTTGCGAAGCTCTGTGGGTTTAAAAATTTATGCAAAAATGTTTTAAAGAACTGCATTTTAATTTACGTTTCTTAGTAGTGATTTTGCAATGTAATTTATAGTTTGGCGTGTTTTGCATTTGTATTAACAAATTCTTGGTTTCATATCTGTATAAAAACTAAGATAATAAATGTACAACGCTTATTTTTAACCTTTTATTTTGGTTATGTTATATGTTATAGTAAGCAAAGTAGTTATTTTGTGATAAAATGTTCACAAGCAGCCTCCTAATTGCCTATCTTTGCTGGTTTTGAAAAAGAATATACAAAAATCATTTCAGTTAATAGAAAAAAAAATCTAATAATAGAAAGACCTCTCATAAAATTGATATCAATGCTTATCGCCATTTTTGTAGAAGGATGCTATCACCTCGCATCTGTCCCTTTTTAGCCTAAGGACATGGCAAATTAATATTTTATACTTAGTTTAAAAAATAATACCCACTATTAAAGGTTCTACAGCGTTTGCTATGACGGTGACCATTTCGATATGTAAATATTCATATTAAATTGACATAGATATGATCGTAGGTATAGGTACGCTAGGCACAATGTAAATGTCCCTATCAAGCCTCGTCTAAATCAACACGATGCTGTTTGCACATGATAAGCTATCTACGAAACGTGGATTCGTGTTTACACTCGATAACGAAACGCAGTTTGCTATTATTTGATATGTACTTCTGATGAAATGGTGTTCTGTGTTTCCTGGTACTGACCGTAGTATCGAAAGGTGATATGGTTTGTTTTATTGGTATGCATTAAATAAAGTTCGTTGGTATGTGCACAATTATATTAATAATAGTTTTTTTAAGTTGAAATCATATATGTTTCAGTTTTAAACTATAGATTTAATTGTAGCCCTGAGGCGTTTACAATAATGTTATCGTTAATATAGGGATAAAAGTAAAGACACTCTGTGTGAAATTTGTCTCTTTGTAAATAGCCAAATCTATTCGATACGTTTTGGGTTTAAGAACAACAAACATACTTGCACATATCCTAATAAATTTTGTGTTAATATTAGTAGCTGGATTTTCATAGAAATTATACCACTTTCATTAAGTAGGTAATAAATTAATTGAGCTTATAATGAGTTTATTGTGTATGTATATGTATTAAGCACGTACATTCAGTAGGAAGGGTAGTCTTACCCTTAGGGTTAGTGGTGGTATGAAGGAGGGTAGTGACAATGTAATTCACCGCTTTACTTGGGGTAAGACGTCCCCTGCCATAAACTTCTTCTGATCTAGGGGTACAATGATAAATATTTATTTAATGGAAGAGACAACGTGTTACAATGAAATATTGTTTTGATAAATTCTTTGAAAAAAGTTATGTGGCATATTGTTAAATAGTACCTATGAAAGCGTGTTATTTCTACGAAAAAGGAAAATTCACACTTATATTATAATTATTCATTTATTTATCTTTATGAATGAACAAATGAGTCACTCAATGAAAATTGTCCGCATATAATACTGGAAAACTTCCGGGAAAATGTCCTGTGTTCCAAATATATTATGAATTCCAAAGGTTTTCTCACAACGATTATAAACAAATAAACTTATACCATAATAGTTCATGGAATACGTTGTCTGTTTATCCATCCTACAGCAATGCGGAGATCCAAATATCTGAATATAGAAAATTAAGATGAAGATTGAACAGAATTAAATGCGTCATTAACTTCAAAATTGTTCCTGGCAAATTGACAAGACTGCTTTACAGCGCCGTCGTACGCCGCGTTCATTATAATTATTGTTTAACATTTTGTTATAAATTATTAGTTTCTATTAAAGTTTAATATGATTGTCAAATGTTTAGGTATACGTATTGTTGTGTTGACATTTTTGTGTGAAACATCGACCACCACTGATGGTTTCAAACAAAAAGGTTTTGTTTGGAATCGTCAGTCGTGTAGTTTATATTAAAAAAAAACTGATGTATCATGATTTTGTTTATTTTAACATAACGTTTAATTATTAACCAGCTGACCCATGCCCACTTCGTTGAGCATAATGCTAATTATCCTTTTCGGTTTTTTATATAGCCTATGACACTCAGCAATAATGTGGCTTTCTATTGGTAGAAATAATTTTTTAAATCGGTTCAGTAGATCCCGAGATTACCCCTAACAATTTAACAAACACACAAACTTTACTTCTTTATAATATTAGTAAAGATTTAAATAGCATTGACAACCGTCGTTACTACTTACTTTTATTCCCAAGATATTTTCGTATCTAGTAGAGTCATGATATAACCTATGTAGAGGTGCGCGAGAACCAAGAGTGTTGTTGGACCCCATCGAGTTTTACCCCTGTTGAGGGTGTGGGTTTATTTCCAATATTATTGTATGTAATTGCACTTTAAAGGAGTATGTAAACTTGATGATATTAAGAAGCAAGTGATCGTGTTTTGGTATGATAAGTCTGATTTAGTTCCTGGTATAGATGGTATCTTCCACTGTTTCAATATAATTGCTTTCTTAGTAATAATTATTTCCGTTATCCCTTTATAAATTTGGATAACTAGCTAGTTATTTATTTTTTTTTTAAAGTACTGTCACATAATACATATTTCACATTCAATTATTTCATACAATGAAAACAAAATTCTAATACGAACTAAATTTTCGGCGTACATAAAATTTTGTATAAACTAAACTTTTTATAAGCTAGTTAACTCTTTAATAGTTTTATATTCTACAATACAACCTTTTGACGTTATTGATACGTAATACCTATCAACTATATCAGAACTAAGTATAAAAAATATTAAGGCATTGAGGTTTTGTAAATGATTTATAGATCGGCGTTGAACTCTAACCATCTAACGTTTATCTAAAGGCTATTTATAATAGGTTCATATCGAGGATGGAAGCAATAACCGCTCAGAGAAATCTAAACTTATCAAATCATTAACCCGTACTAATGATATCAGCAGTTAACGGTACAACGAGCTTATTGTATACTATCGTTCATCGATCTTTGATAGCTTATACTCGTATGTTCAGGTCTAGCTTCTAGTTCATATCATATATTGGAACATTGAACTGGCTTTCATTTAGTTTCTGAAAGTTACTCTTTGATTGAGAAAAAGGTTGAGGCTGAATATGAAAAAAAAATAAAATTTGTATTTCGAAATTTTTGTTCGATTTTTTTTATTTAATTGGACGTGCTTATCTTTTGTACTTGTCTTTTTACGTAGGTAAGTGCTATATTTTACTGTAAGCTTATTTAAAAATATGACTATAAGGTGATTATTAAAAAAAAAGTTTGCTTATAATTTGCGTAGGTATATAAATTTGTATACGTAATGCAAATAATAAGCTTAGAATAAATATTCATATGTACCTACTATTTAAACCCTTCACTTGTGAAACTCGATATATGGACAGTGTGAGTCAGTAATTCTTTATTTGTTTAATGTCTTTGTCTTTTGTTGACGACAAATATCATGTTCTCAATAATATTGTTGTAATAAGGTTTCGTATAACGTAAATAAAAGTATGAGACGGGAACAAGAAATACATCTAATGATTCAATTAAACTGCGTCGTTCCGTTAACTATAATGATATTACAAGGTATATATAACCTTTCGGCAATAACAATGATATTATATTAAATAGATATGTTATAAGAGCTATATTTTTAAGGGGGAAAAACATCCTAATTAGGACGTCTTACCTTTAGGTGATTGGTTGCTGGTGCATTCACGCGCAAGTGACAAAACTATCTATCTCTTTTTTTCTTGTTGCTTTTATCATTTATTTCTTTTATCGTTTTGACTTGTATGTACGTTTGCTACCGCTGTTGTGCGGGACAGTTTTTTCGGTTGATTTGTATGGGTATAATATATCTTTTTTATTCATTGAGCAATACCGAAAAAAATATTTTGTATTAATCGAGACTCGATTCTAACTACATATCAAAAAGATTAAACAAAACATCCTGACTATAGCAATTAAACTATTTCAATTTGATCATAGTTTTGTAATATTTCAGTTTCCGTATTAATTAAAAAGTCTCGTGACCCACTAAGTAAGTGAATTTCATATGTAAACAACACTTAATAAATATGTATCATAGTTATATCATCAAAATGATGTAAGTGCCCAAAACGGCGAGCCATTAGCCACTCGCAAATCGTATTCAAGACACGTATATTTTTCTGCTCACCTCGAACAATTAGTATGATTGTGATAGTATAATAATTATGCCTTAGCCCTATCGAGGAAGTAATTTGCATAATGAATGCTTTGTAGTTAGGCGCTATATGAAATCGAGTTACGAAACGGGAAGTGACGCGGCCAGTGGGCGTTGTAATGACCGAATTGAAATGTACGTTATTTTATTGTTTTCGTACATTCGTAGACAGAAAAAGAAAACAATTGTTTTCATGTTTCCGATTGTATTATTGGGTATAAACGTTTTGTAATGCAAACGTAAACAATGTGAGGATGCTGTTTATTGTAATATTGTTTTAAGACTAGGCAAGTGTCTTAGTGAGCCAGTAACGATTTACACTGATAATTTTTTATGAAGTTTTATTAGATTGTACTTGTATGTGTCGTATGAGTATGTATGTAATTTTTACCAACAAACAAGCTCCTTTTACGGTTACTATTGGTATTCCACCCGGCATTGCATGTTTGTCCTTCCTTTTAGACAGAGCATAATATTCATTTTTTTTAATTTACGTTATCACATGTCTTTGCCTAATCGATCTTCAATGTCCGCCTTTCGTATGAATTTTAGTTCCTTATTTTAATTCCGTAGCAGCACAGATAATGACAAATTGATAATAAGCTCATTAAGCACACGGCTTCATTAGCCCATTGCTAGCTGATAAGTTGATAACCTGCCTCGCTGGCTTTGCACGTTCGCTATCGCTCACGACGCCTCGTACGATTAGAATGTGCTTTAAGTGACATCAAGTGATCTATACATTTGCACTCATAGTTGCATCTGTGTGCTTAAAAAATCATGATTTATGTAAAAGATTTTTTTTAAATGTATTTCAATATATCTATGTTTGTTTGTCCTAAAACTTCACCTCTCCACAATAGAGTGGTAATATACTCGATGTATACCCATTTAAATACTATCAGTATTAGTATATGAATCGCTTAAGTTTAATAGAACGCCTGAATATAACGTAGTAGATACATACAACTAAAATTAATACAGTTAAAATATTTTTGTACCAAACAAGGAAACAGTACCTACAAATGACAACGGTTTCTAATTTTCCCCAAGATAAGCTTTCAACTACCCAATATATATTACATAGTAGTACGAAGTTATCAGGTGTAGCCTGCGCACGCGCAGCTCGCGGTTATCGCAACAGCTGACTAACTGAACAATTATCTAGCGGCTAGCCCGTGTTGCGACAACTCGCTCGATACGCGAAACTATTTAACGAAGCTTATGTGTCTACGAACTAACAATTACTACTACCAGCTACTATATGTCATATGTTAAGTAAGTGATTGAAATTCATCTTTATAATATTAGTATAGATTGTGTCATTTATATAGATTAAATATGAATCCATGTATAAAAATTCAAACCGTTTCAAAATTCTAAAGCAATGCATGTGTCTTGCTTTGTCAGATGTGATTACAATGATCTAGCCAAACAATATTATGCAAACGCTACGCCAGTAAGTAACAAATTTAATTAACGAAGCTTAGTCGAACACAAAGGTTGCATGAAGGGATAATTCATCAAGATCCAAATTGCAACGTCAACCCTTTGACGATACCGACAGGTCGGAAGGGGGCTGCCCTTTTCAATGTTTTAATCGTGTAATACCGTATTTGTGTTGGGCTCAGTGGCTAGACAAAGGACGCTTTGTAGGGACTTGTGCAACTGTTCCATTTGCATGCTTAATTCCGATCGATGTATGTTTGATCGGTGCAGGAGACACTAGACATGTGAGTTCATCGGGCAATTGATGGCGTAAATAGAAATGGTATAGTATTGTAAGTTATAATATAAAACCTTTTTCAATGTCCAATTTGTATTTGATTCTATTCGATATATTGGACAATATGGTCAAGTTTTTTGCGGAGTAAAATGTAGGTATAATCTCTGTAGATACAGATTACTAGATATATCGGCTCTACGTTGTTCGTATCGGATATTATGCTATTGAAACTGCATTAGACAGTTACTATTAAATAAAATCCGTATTTGAAGTAGTGTTGCGATATGATAGAGATTGTTAAAAATTCCCACGGAAACAACATTATGATTCATTTATACGGAATGTATTATATTTCTCTGTATGTACTTATGTTAAATTATTTGATTGCATGAAGTGTAATTTCGTTATGAACTTCTAATTTATCATCACATCATGTAGTTTATGCTAAATTTGATTTGCAATTTAATGTGGTTATTACGTCTTAACATCATGATACATACCTTTTGCAGATTACCGCTAAATTAGACACAGTCAGTCACAAACGAATATGATTACACAAACAAATGCCAAAACTAGAGAATTATCTTCGCTCGTGACTGAACTTAAGCAATCATTGTAAACGCATCGCTAATCAAACGCCTATGAATTTTGCGCTGCGGGTTATTTCGAACGTATTGTTGATAATGGGCCTCGGATTGGGGAATGGTTGCGAAATTCTCACTTACCGACCGCGCTTGTATCGCTGGACGTGGGGTCAGCCGGGTTATGCTCATTTCGCGATTTCTAACTACATTCCTCGAATTCCCTCTATTGACGTATTATCTCGTTACAAAGCGCTTGCTCAAACTCAGACAGAAGGGCAAGATTGCTCAAATGTCGGTCTCGCAACCCAGAACTGCATAAAAGAAACCCGAGCGAAGGTCGGAGCGCAACGAACTAGGCTAAATCTGATGACGGCAAATGAATGTGAGAAACGTTTAGTACGCAGTAAAACAATAAGACGATCGCCGATAACCTTTAGCAATAACACCCCATAAATAATAAATGCACTTTCGAACTCTATAACTAGTTCAAGAATATCGCAGATCAGCAACACCTCGCTTCGTGCCGCAAATACAAACAGACGGCAGACGTGACCTGCATCGGGATATCGGATTTGAATATATAAATCACGTCTGCTACATCCCGGCTCATTTGTTAGCGGGAGAAAGGCGATTGATTCCTCGCTGAGCCAATCGTGGACCCAATCTGCCTTTTACCGAACACTAGCGGTCAATGCTTCGCTATCCAATTGCATCTCACACTCATTACCGAATCGCTTGTACGTCATTATGACAGCTCATTTCGGGGTTGATAAGTGTTGACCTTTCAGAGAAAGTATCCAATATCATTTCCTCGGCTTGCAGTTAAACCTTCCTTCTCCATGCGGACTTTATTTGCAGCGAATATCTATGTTTATTAAACATCACAGTTTTGGTATAAAATAACACTTTAAACACTACGTTTACGTCTCTTCATCTATCCTACATTAGTTTGTATTATCCTCCATTCATGAGCAGTTTTTACTGAGACATTGGGATTTACTTACGGATATTTTTTTTTATTGTATGAAGTGGTGAGACGAGTTGGACGCCCTCCTGATGGTAAGACAAGCGCCAGCCCATAACCAATGTAGTGCTACCCAGAACTTTGCTCCGGGCAGGGTTGCACTACATTGACGCTCCCCACTATTATAAGTTATATTTTATTATAAATTTACGTTGAATCAAAAGATAATTTGGCAACACATTTACAGCGATCACTGGTCTGATTTAGTCTTATTGCCAAAATTTACAGCTTAACCTTTTCTCAGTAGGGGCATTAAGTTTTTATCTCCCAGAGAAAGCTCATTGTCGGCAGGTTTCCGGTTTCCACTCCGTGCTCAGCATATCACGGGAGCCATCGGTTCGTGGCGATGCAATCACGGGGTTTCACACCACGCCGATGATCTTAGATTCCCGCGCCAAGTAAATCTATTTATCGTAGATAGATTTATGTGTACGATACCTCGTTTATTTGATTCAATTAAGGGCAAGTATGTTCAGATTAATCGGTGTTTTCATACCTAATTAAAACGATGCTCTCGCTACTTAATCAAATGTTAAGCTACGTTTTAATTTCTTTCAACTGTCTGTTATTGTGGTTGATGAGCGCCCTTAAAAACACTAAACTTGAATAAAAAATAAGTAATATTCATATCAGAATTTTACAAAAACTATATTCTAATATAAATTATTAGTACAAAGTGTGAGACCTACCTTTAGCTATAAAATGAATGCAGTTCGCGCAGCCTAAGCAGTTCCATCCTAGAAAGTGTAAATCGTGCAAATGATTGATCACCGGCTCCTAATCTATCTGGATTATATATCGATATAAAAGGAATGTTTACTTGAGATAACGGTCATTAGCCCTGATGGATTTATACGTGCAGCACATTAATCCGCCAAGTAAAAGTTTAAATAAACGCAACGAGAGCTGTATTGATACCGCTTGGCGCAGTTTAACACAACTGCTTTCTGCGCAAAGGGTCGAGGGTTCGATTCCCACACCGGAAAAATATATTTGTAATTTACAAATGTATTTTTCTGAGGCCTGGGTGTTGCTATGTATTGTATGTATGTATTTGCAAAAGAAAAGTATGTATATGTAATTTATTCCGTTATCTCGTTGCCATAACACAAGTTTCGGCTTAGCTTGGAATTAGATGGCGCTGTGTTTAAATGTCCTGAAAATATGTATATGTAATATGTATATATGTATGTGTGTATTATGAAACTTGGCGACGTAGGGTCGCGACATTGTTATCGCGTCATCTCCAGTTAATATTCGCCGTGGGTTGCATATCAGGCGGCGAATGACAGTTTCACTGGTGACTGGACTACATCCTCTCGTATGGAGTTTTTGTAGGTAGGTAGGTTGGCAACGAGTATTGGCGACGCGGCGACGCGAATTAAACATTTATATGGATTAAGCGAACTTCATTGCGGGTTATATATTCATGTTTTTATACAGGTGTGGTTCTAAAACCTTTTAGTATAAGTTCACCTATACTAATACAAAACAATAAATTCTTCTGATGTACAGTAAGGCAAGCTGTAGGACAATTTTCAAAAAAAAACTGAACAAAACCCATATTCACTTTTATTTGTTATAATATATTATTCACTCCTTATAAGAAAAAAAACTTAACACAAAATATAGTTTTATTTTTACCATTATTATTCATGACTTTATCAACTGATCTATCCTAATTAAGAAAGTGGTGCTACAAATAAATAAAATTTTAATAGTATAGTACGTGCGTCGCCTGCCCGATAGGTGTACCAGGAGAACATAACTCAATTGCAGCCCTTTTCCCTCATTCGCCCCACGTATGCGCCGGGGTGGTCCCACTAATGTGCGCCCACGGTGTCTACGGCGCGGTAATTACCTGTGACTCGAATATTGATTAGCTTCACGTGTGTTTAAATTAATAAGTTTATAATATGTTATCGAAGCTGTACTTGCGGGTGCCTGGGAGATCCCGTAGACGCACACAATGTCTGGCAATAACTAGGTGTAGGAACAAATATAGGCAGAACTCCTTTCTCATTCGGGCAGCCAGGCAGATGAATCACGTGATCGATTTGCATGGTGTGGATCTTTTCAACACATCACCCCAAAAAATAAAGAATATTATGAGTACAGGCTGGTTTGTTCTTTGATTGTGATGCTGTTCTGTTTTTTTTTCTCTGTTTTATTTATAACTAAATGCGAAAACATTTTAAATGGTCCCCTTAAGATTTATTTTTGTTTGTAATCGATGTTATTGTGACTGTTTGTTTTCCGAAGAAATAAAAATAAAAATAAAAATAAAAATAAATAAAATAATAATGATAAACACAATGTTTAAAATTTGAACGTGATAGACGCTATTTATGTGTTGTTAAATTACGATAATACCTACTGCTTAATACAAGCAAATTTATAAACTAAAGCGACAAGCGTAGTCGGCTCAAAATTGCTTTTATATACTTCTTTTAAATAAAAAAACTCAGTTATTGTTACGGTGAAATAGAATACGGTAAAAAAGAGGTTTTTTTACAATACAAAAATCTCGGAAGCACATTAAAGAAAAAAGGCAATAGACAAAAAAGCTTCGTTGAATATAAAGAGGTATAATCAATTGAATTATGTCGCAATTAAAATGTAATTGCTATGAAACAGTTTACTTAATGGTCTAGGTATACAAGTGGATATATAACTTCCCACAGATATAACATGCTTGCATTTACACTGACGGATTGTTTCCGTTATCTTAGTAAAAATCAACCCATTCGTTGAAAATCTTGGAATTTTGATGCTTAAATAAAGAATGCCAAGTTACGCCCACTGCGTTGCGGACTACATTTTTTAACCGACTTCAAAAAAAGGAGGAGGTTCTCAATTCGTCTGTATGTATAATATTATTTTTTATGAGTTATAAAGTTATTAAGTTATTTTATAATTAAGAAGTCGGTGCCAAGTAAAACAATAAGTGTTTGTTTGGATAAATCGATGTTGTATAAATTTTATTTTATTTTATTTTTTTTTTTTATAGATTGTTGTAGCATTTACTTGGTACCGACTTCAAAATTAAGAAATAACTATTAAATCATTTCTATATACTAAATGAAAATGCGTATTGCTTTGTGGGAAGCAAATTTATTTTTTTTGCTTTTTAGTTTGAAGTCGGTTTATTTTTTGTTAAACATTATTTTATTAATAATATATTATTATATGTACATCTCTATATGTACCTTCCGAATAAACAGAGTGTAACATTTTTGTCCTTAGTTCTCATCTTATCACAAGTATTGCCGACTTGGATTTGTTCTGACGTAGATATAAGCAAAAACCTTAAAATATTATAATGGTTGTTGTTATGTGCTCTATATTTCGTATTTTAGAAGAGCCACTATCAGTTTCTTATCGGCTCTTCTCTTTAGAAACTGCCTACCGAAGCGGTGATTAATGATTGTTTTGTAATATCATAAAGATTCAAAATGATTACTATATGTAGCTTAGTTGAAGAAAGTAATTATAATATAAAGAAACCTATTGGTACAATTACTAAATGTTGATTTATAACTACAAAATAATTTGAATAGGACTTGGCTTCTATAAAATCTCAAAACTTTTAACGATGGAAAGACTGCATCGAGAGACTTGGCATTTTTTTAACATTTAATGTTTTTCGATGGATATATTTGACTGAAAGCATATAAAGCAATATCTCTGAAGCGACGTACAGCAAGCTATGCAATTCTGTAATCGCCAGAAATAAGCTTATTATGTCTTATCTCGGTACGAAGGAGATATGAAACATTAAAGGGAGTAAATTTTAATTAAGTACCATGTTTTGTAGAACCCCTGCTGATTCGCAAGCTCGCCTATACAGATAAAGTCGTGACTCGTGATGTATTTTTATCAATTTCTTCCAAGCTAATTAAAATTCAAAAACTTTGAATAATTCTAACATTAGGAAGGATAATGTTTATAAATGAGAGTAATGTAAATCTATTTTTAGGTAGTGTTTATGCATTTTTATGAAAGTGTTTTTATTTATTCGAATTTAATGGAATAAAATAGAAAGAAGGTTTACAAAGTTTAAGTACCTCGTGGTTTTTTACTAGGTACGTTATGCAACATTGTAACGAACGGACAGTGAAATGATACAAAAAGCAATCTTGTTTGTAATAGGAAATGAGAAAGTGCCCACAATTATCCCTCATATCACGGCGCGGTGGAAAATAAAATTGCTTTGTAGGCTATGATCAGTAAAATGAGACGATCACGCAACGCGAGATATGTTTCGCCTTTGAAAGCGTTTTTTCTTACGGCGAGTGGCGACACAAAACGTAATTTCGATTGCCCTTTGCTTTTTTTACTGCGCATGCGTAGAATATTTGGAGGGAAAGCGCGTAAACATTATCGTCATAGCAACGGTTTTGTGCAATCCTCCGACATTGTGTTCAGTGCATTGTGAAAAATAAGAAGGTAATTGTACTAATTCTCGGCTTGTGAGGGACGATGCTGTTGTTTGTGATACAATAATACACTGAAGTAAATATAGGAGCCGTAAGTAATTTAATTTTGTTAATATGTACACCAAAATATTGGGAACATACTTAATGAAATAATCGTTCCTAATATTATAAGGATAGTATGTTAGGTAGTAGTAAGTTGTTGCGCTATTACCTAAAAACTACTTAACCGATCATCATGAAATTTTGTAGGTATCACAAAGAATATAACCTTTTATTTAATAAATAATGGGTATTTATTAAATTGAGCGAAGCCACGACTAAAAGCTAGTATCTCATATAATATTGTGGTATGGATTTCGTCAGAATCTATGAAGAATGTATTTTTAAAAGCTAGGTACTGAATAATCAGATTCTAATTTTTCCACTTTGCAACTAAGTTTTAATATTTAAATTAATATATATGTATATATGTATGCCACAGTGCCAGACATTCTACCGCCTGAACAGTGAAGTGAAAAAGTCACTGCTCCGGTCTGAAGGGCACTGTAGCCAGCGAAATTACTGGGCTTATGAGTCTAATGACTCAAAGTGGGAAGCGTCGGTGTATTGCACCCCTGCCCGGAGTTGGGTTTTTATAGCAAAGTTCCGGGTAGCACTGCATTGGCTATGGGCTGGCGTAACTCTTACCATCAGGAATGCGTCCAGCTCGTCTCCCCTCTTCTTATTAAAAAAAAATTATCTGTATCTTAATATAAAGTGACATATACACGAATCTCCAAGTGTTAAGTGTGTGCCGATTACATGAGATATTGTGTGCTCTTCGAATCGAGTTGTTTGCGGAATGAATGCATGTTATTGAAACAGCTCGAGAGTGTTTGAGCGTATCTCGAATTGTTTACACAAATCTTATGTTAGCTATTTACATGTACATTATAATTCGCTTATATCTGCCTATATAGTAGATTTTGTAAATATAGCTATTATATTATGTCTACACATATAATAGCTATATTTACAAATCTACTAAACTCCTACGAATTGCATAGTTTTTTGTTTATATTGTTTTTGTTAAGACAAATTCAGGGCCTCTAAGAGTATCTCATATGTATATGAATGATATTTGATAAAAAATCATCACTAAATAGTATCAAAGGCATTCTCAGTCCCTTTATCCTGTATGCTTAAATCTTTAAAACTATGCAACCTTATTCTCAAGCGATCTTTTATTAGATAGAGTGATTCAAGAGAAAAGTTTATATGTATACATGCAAAATATATGGAAGCAAAGACGGTTTGGACTACATCTTGAAAAACTCTTACTAAAACCATGCGAATCAGTTGCGTAGTTTTAAAGATTTAAACATACATAGGGATATAGAGGGACAGAGATAAAGAAAGCGACTTTGTTCTGTACTATGTAGTCATATGCTATTTAGTATTTAATAACTGTTAGTATTCTGTATGCATTCAATAATAAATAATCAATACAGAAAGTGATTAGTTAGATACTATGTCTTTACCACGTAATCAAAACACGTACCTTAACCCAAAAACGCGGCTGGTTTCAAACATGTCCCGGACGCGTCTAATTAACATGTAATTGATTCCGCCTCGCTTATCCCGGCGTTTGAACCGGTCGGCAAAACGGCCCGTGTGTCAATTAGATCTTCTAATGTCTCGCCTTTGTTGGGACTGAAATGACCCATAGATTGTTTAGGGTTGGATATGCGATGAAGCGTTAACGTTGAAGTTTGGAGTTGAAGGAGGATTGAATTAGGAGGAAATTGCTGCTTTTATAAGTAGGTATTGATCTTTGTGATACTAAAACTAATTTAAATTAAAATTCTCAAAATGAGAAATATATTAATATTTAGACATATTGTGAAGTTTTTGGTAGGTACTATATGTCAGAAATGATGAAATAACGAACGAAATTATTTATTTATTTATTTATTTATTTATTTATTTATACACTTTATTGTACATTAAAAATAATACAAAATGAGCACATGTATAAAAAGACATAAAAAATAACGTACAAAAGGCGGCCTTATTGCTAACTAGCAATCTCTGCTAGGCAACCTGAGTGGTACGGAAACGATAGTGATAAAGACATAATATTTATAAATATAATAAACGTAAAATGTTAAACTATACACTATACAATTATAACGAAAATCCATGTATAATACTTATAAATAAGTAATGCATCACAAAAATGAGAATAAGGACCAACTAAACTAAATTGGATCGTGCATCGTGATTGAACCTTTGAAATAAAACAATAAGGAAAAAAGTCGTTTTTTACCACAGGGCACTATAGCCTATACTATTTAAAAATGGTTTAATAATTTAATCTTATATCCCTTCTATAAATATTAATAGTTTTTTTACATAAAAGTGTCGCTAATAATTTAATCTTATATCCCTTCTATAAATATTAATGTTTGTTTTTTACATAGTGTTTCAACAGCAATAAATTGCCTTTTCTAAATTCCTTCCAATTCCCACCTTTCTATATTATGTATTATGATATTTTTTTCAGTTTTAACATTGGTGTTTTATTGAAGGGATTTAACAAGAGATAAACACTTTAAAGTCAGATTATTGTAATACTTGATAACATTTATCAAAGGTCTTACAGATAAGTAAAACAACCATGCTTTGAATGTAATAAATATTTAACACATTTATCTTATAGAATACAATCACTTTCCTTTGACACGGCAGAACTTTAACTATTATATTTTATTTAACACATTTATCATATTGATTACAATCATTTTCTGTTTTACAAGTGACGCTCCTGCTTTTTCTTCAAAAACCGCGGTGACAAGTGAGTGAGCGAGACAAAACATTCAAATCATGACATTTGCCACAGACACAATATTTAGCAATAATTCGTTAATTATAGAAGCATTATAATTATAACAACTATACTTATTTAGTGAAAACATAATATTGCATTATTATAAATACGTAAACAGATATTAATTGCAGAATTATTACATAAGTTAGTCAGCTATTCCTGTAAATAAGACGTAGGTACATCTGTGACATGCCTTTTGGAAATTATATAAGTATTTAAAAACGTCCCGACAAGAAGAGAACAAAGTAAGCCACTAAAAATGTTCTGAAAGTATGAATAAAATTTATATAGGAATATCATTAGTATAGTGCGCGTCACGAATCTTTAGCGCTGAACGAAACCTGCGCAGAAGTCAAAAATAAGGTATCGAGGTATCGTGGCGCGCAGGGCGCGTGTTGGTCGGGTGCGCGAGCGTTGATTGGTTGTCCCAGTCGTGTTGTCTTTCTTGCACCAATACGGCAATTACGAGCGCGATTCTACCGATGCGCAGCTATTCTCGTCAATCGCTAAACATAAATGACGCGTACTATACTAATATTTCCAGAACTTTCTCGATGCCCAGATGAACCAGTTGCTATATATGTATTTAAGCAGTAAAGATAGCATTTAGCACACAATAAAGATAAATGTGCATACAACTGACGTTTGATATGTTGAAACTAGCGATATGCAAATGTCTCGAACTCCGAGTACTCACAACAAATGTATGGCCCCGTTATGATACAGGAATATGTTTTATTCATGTGTTTTAATAAGCCTTTTTAATGTGGGTGTTTTCTTATTCTGTTTGTGTGCGTTTGGAATGTAAATTATAATGAAATAAGTGTAAGTTTTGTTGGAGTTGCTACTAATAGGGTTGCTTGATTTTTTATAGCTTTCGATACAAAACTTCTGAGTAGGTAGGTCTTTAAAAACTTATAGAAAAGTAGCACCAATAAGTACCTATAATGAAAAAAATGCGGTATTAATTTCGTTAAAACAGAATTTAAATGGAATGTAACGCTCATGATTCATTGTATAATAAGTACATAACATTTTGCGTCGTGAGTTATACCGCATGCATTTTTATGCAGTTACTTATATAAACTTAAAATATGCGTAAAAATTAATGATAATATTTTTTTAATTTTATTCAACGGAACGTAATTTACGTAAATGTGGAATGAAATGAACAGATGGTTCGCTTCGATGAATAATACACAATAAGCTGAATAACGGTATTCGAAACAGCTTGTAACAAAGGCGGTTATTTTTTAAAGCAGTGACGCGTGCAGACGCTACGTCGCCAGTTTCCACTTTCGCGCGCTTTATGTTGTGTGCTACGGTAGCTGGTTACGTGTAATTGATCGAGTTCGCCCGAAAACGTATAGATGGCGCTGTAATCAATTTTAAGTTGTCTACTGTTTTAATATTTTTTATTTACTTTAAAAGTGTATGATTTTAGTTTTGCATAAAATACACAAAACACTCAATATATAAAAAATAACTATTAAGGATTGCTATTTTTTTTTCATTAAAAGTTGTGTGATTCCGGCCTATAACTTTATTTGTTTTTTTTTGTATTTGGAATGTGATCTAAATACAACACAATGCGGGGTTGAAGCTTCTTGGCGAGTTTTGGCGGGAAATCTTGCGGCGTCTATATGTAATCTCGATTAAATATTCCTTTTTTGTTGCATAAAGTGATTTAATGTATGATTGTGATAGTGTATCATGCAGTAAACTAGCTAATAAGCGTCCAAGAAATGAAGAATTCATTTGAGAGCGCTTAGTAGCGCCGTTCCGATTGCTCCAAGATTCGTCTAGGTTATTCGTAAAGCTCACTATCACTTTACGAAGGGCAGAACGAAACGACTGACTGACTCTACTAAACACGACTTGATGACGATTTTACTTGACATTGGCAAAAAGCTAAACGCTAATGCCATAATATATATAAGAAAGAAACTTCAAAAGCTTCTTGGCGCGTTAAGATTTGAACTTAGAACTTTTCTTGAAGTTTGAACCTTCATAGAATTTATTTATCTTTTGATCCAACTTCATTATTCAATTTTTTTTTGTTTTCAGATTGGCGCGCACCCATGACGGATGAATCGGAGGCGGCGCGGCGGGGGCGCGGGGTGCCGCCGGCGCCGCCGCCTCGCCCGAGCGCGCGCCCCGAGCCGAAGCCCCGCACCGCCCCACCGCGCCTCATCCGCCCCTCTGAACACCTAGCCATCGTCGAGAAAGCCATGGCTGAAAAGGCGCTCAACCAACAGTCAAGACAGGATCTCGAGCGCAGGCCTCCGCCCCTAGTGCCCTCGGTCACGGTGCTGCACGGACCTAGACCGGCGCCGCCGCCCCCGCCAGCCCCGAGACCGTATATGCCACCCACAAGGATGCCCGTTCCCGTTCATCCAGTAATGCGGCTGCCGCAACCTCCCAGAATAGTTCAGGTACGTTTTCTTTCTTATATAATTATCACACTACAAAGATAAAGCATTAGAAATAAATCATCCAAATAACTTGATGAAAAATTATGTTCCTTATAACTCCTAATGTTACGTAACGAGAACATGAATTAATAATACGGTTCATGTAAAACAGGGGATCGTGAATCATGTTTTTCTATGTGTTGCATTCCGTAGTAAACCGTAAGTTACTGTGACGCCGCGTGCGGTCTGTGTAGTGTAAAACGGCAGGAGTATGTTTTTTACTATAAACTCTTTCGGTTGTACTTCATCGCGTTTGTAATGATATAACGGATAATGCTTGTCAACTAATAGTCTTTTAAACACCAGGGGTCTAATCCAAAGCCAAAGTTTTTACATACGTATTTTGGTTAGTATAAATAATACACCATTCAAGTTTTTCTAATACCGTTATATATGGAGTATTTAAAAGAGAAGAAAAAGAGTGGGGCATCTATGAAGCAAACACAATTTTTATTTTCATCGTACCATAGGCAGTGCGATTTATGGTTCCATTTGATTTATTTAAAGATATGATTGATTCCATTTCACCTTATTTATACAACCGTTGCGTGATGGATTACCACGGATTACCAAACGCGAGTACTGAGAAATGGTAAACAATAAGTTTGTTTTTATTGCGCCATCGCGTCGTTGTGGGCGACACTTTCCATAATCTACGTTAGCAATAATCGGAACGATGATGCGGCGATACTCGTGTATCGATGCGAAAGTGATAGCTCGTGACTCATGTTCCTACTCATACACACTCATGTGCTCATACACTCATGTGCTCACACACTCATGTGCTCACGCGGCGACCGACGAACAATGATGCATGATGGCGCCAAATCCTTGTTGCATCGTGACGCTTCCTGACTCATGTGGTGGCGCAACTTATAGCTTGGGATTTCAGTTCAGTTAAAGAATCACGAGTCACTTACCTTTGAGTTCAGAGTCCTAGCAGATTATCAAGCGTCTTCTCTACTTGACAAAATCTATATTTTGAAAGTTCTCTGCTTCTAGAAGTATTAATTTTGGAATGTCAGTTCTTTTTCGGAGTGACAAACTTGGTAAATTAGTTCGAAAACTGTCTTTATATAAAGCCCCTATCTAGTTGAAGCAAAATTGGTATATGTACCAATCATCTATATAAACTATTTCATACAGCGAATTGCATTACCGAGTGTTCCATATAACGAAGAGGGACAACGTTTATTAAGACAACGCGGAGAATGCCTAATTAAGGCGTAATTGAGGCAATGCCGCCTGACCCACATACTCGTAACAGCCCTAAAAGTTCGTTATACCTAAGCGGACGGGACAAAGGTCCTTGGCCTAAAAAGTAAAAACACGCGGAATCAGCTGCCGGCCGAGACATGCAAGGCATTCCTTTGAGCGCAATCCGACGCGAATATACCGGTCAAATGTCGTACAAAGCATTCGTATGGGAATAGTCTAAAGTAAATTTTAATACGATGTTATTTATTATGCTATTTTGTTTTCTTTAGAGTGCTTTTCTGGTGTTAAATACTAGGTTTTTAAATAGATTTTTTTAACGTCCCTAAAATTGTATTTCTATTTTGTTAGAGCCCCAAATTATGATAAGAAATTGTATTAACTACTAAACATATTCTTTTAAATCTTATTGACATCTCTATCGTAATATTAAGAGGTACCTATTACACTATCTAAAATGATGTTCCTTAGTTGCTTCAGACATTCTTCCGACTCGTTCTATCATTGTTAATGATACCGTCTACATTTAAGTGCGGCTATCGATACAAGGAATCGAGAGCGTTATTCAAACATTAATGACGGTTATCTCATATCGGAGTATTCAATTTGTAATCGACCTACTGAGGGCTGTCAATCGGTTTGTTTGCTTGATCGAGTGTATCCGAGCAATCTCGTCTGCCAATGGGTCGTTTGTCTCGGTTTTATTGGTGTACAATTGTCGAACGCTAAACGGCGCCCCGACACGAGACCGTAACGGTAGTGCAATGGCATGTGGATTTTATCGCGATGTGATTGCTACTTGCCCTGTAGCGAACGTGTGGACTGCGGACGGCTCCACTCGGTACTTAATATATCGGAGTATAGCATGCATAGTCTAATTATAGTAATGTTCGACGAAAAGTGGTTTTCGTTGTAATTACACACTTGACAGCTTAAAGCCATGCATTGTGCTGCTCTATTCTACTTATTTTGACTGATACGAGAAAGTATGCCCAACTTAATGTTTGATCATAAATTTGATTAGCTTACCAAGCGATGGGACAGAAAAAGTATACACTATAATCAACAGTCGATAATCGTTGTCAATTAGATGTTTTGTATTCGAAAGGGAATCGAAGCCCTTAACCATTTCCTTGTCAGCGTTTTAAATTGACGTCATATTTCTGAAGTCAGTCGAAAGGAAGGTGTCCGGCAATAAGACCGCCCGCGGCCGCGTGGGAGATGACATACGCACGAAATAATGAAAAATTATACAATACACTTAAAGGATTTAAATTTATTTGCGTAGGCTGTTCGTGGCTTCGATCGATTCAGACGACATATGGTACAATATTGATATAGGATTTTATTGATAGAATGATGATTAGAAATCGTCTCGTTGCTTTCATAATCTCGATTTATCACTAATTTGTTACCTATTATGTACTTAAGGTAAAATAGTTAGTTACCTTATGGCCAGATAACGACGTAAATTGGACATAAATGTTGATAACTGAGCAAATAATAAGAACATATATAATAAAGTAAATATTTAAAATAAAGTACGACAATAGTAACTCATTAAACGATCAATTTACGTCACTGTAAGTACAAATAGTTGATAAATTGTCAGTCGTACAAATCAAAGTATATGGTAAAACAATTTCTAAGCCGTAGTTAATTTTGTGATTGATCGGCGGGGTCGATGCATAAATCGCCTAGTTTATATTCAGCAGTTAGATCAATATTTATTGACGGTTTATTGTGTTTGTGAGTGCATTAGCCTTTTAATAGCTCGTGTAGAAAAGCAGTTACGCCTACACGACGCCGGATTTGATATTAATGTTATTAATAATGTTCGGTATAATGTGGATCTGTGAATCGTATTAGCGTAGGTCATGTTGGGTTAAGAGCCTTTGAAATGTGCCTGCAGGTGAGGGGAGTCTGATAGGGTTTAATTTTCTATGATTATTGAGTATTATTTGAGGTATGTGTTCTTATAACCATATATATTAGGTAATAAGAACCTGTTCTTTGGCTATATTCTTAACTTCAAATAAATTAATTATTCGCTACGATGTGCCTACCTCTTTATAGATCATAATAATTTGTCAGTTTTAAGATGTTCACCCGCGTTCAAACGCAATTTTTGTACAATTCTCGAGGCAATAATATTTCAAATCAATTTGCATTCCCATTAGTAATAAAACAGCTTTGAAGATATATCGTTCAAACAACAACACACAAACAAACTGTATCTATATATTAGGATAGATAATGCACAATGCTGCTCATTGTACTTAAATTAGCTGAAATATGCCAGAGCTCGGAGCTGTTAACTGCATTCATCGCCATGGGTAGGAAAGCATCCGAGAAAGCTGTACAATTGAAAAATGAACGTTTAGAAAGTGGTTATTTTATTTTTTCTTTTTTTTTGTATAGGGTAGCTTTCCAGCTAAATATAGAGATAGACTTTCATTCAACACGACTATATTGATGATTAAAGGATTGATATTCCAATCAGATATGCTTCAAACCGACTAGAGACCTCTTTAGCACTTACGACTCATGCACACCAACCATTTAGAGATTTATTCATTTAAGTTCTATTTTTCTATGGAATAATAAAATTAGTATCGAATGTCGTAAGATTTTAAAGGAGCTACATGTTTTTTTTAACTATTTCCTATATGATTCATTCGATAAAAGGTAATACTCCGAGCTAGATTTTAACATAAGTCTATGTTTTTGCAACCGAGGCGGAGTAATTGCTCATGGTGATTCTATCGTTGTATGTAGGCGAAATTGGTAGACTAGGTTGTTTATTTAGATTGCAAGTACAGTTTTCGTTTAAAGGTCTTATGTCTAAGGGATTTTATTTTATTGGCATAAGTGATAAGCAAAATAAATTGCGATTATAACTGACATCCAAAATATAATGATTAAGAAAATTATTAATAATATTGTTCAGAATTGTATCTTGCTGAAACACTCCTAGAATGACGCTACCCTTACTTATTTAAGTACTCTGTGTATTTTTTATATATTATTTTTATGTATAATATATAAACCTTTTTAAACCCCTAAGCAACAAGGTAGTAAATACCTTTTAGTTCTGTAACTGTGGAATACGCCCTAAATGGAAATGTAAAGAAATATTTGAAACTTATAAAAGTCAGTGATGTAATGATTACCTACATCAATATTAAAAGACCTTTCCGTACTCAATAAAACATATAACCTTTCCACCAAAGGCGTAAGTCACGATCGTGTCAACAAAACATGAAAGATCTTTATTATATTATCACTTCTCGGCTGAGATCGCGTGCATCTTGAAAGCTCGTTTAAATGCAGGCGTATTAATTGTTAAATTGACCCACTTTGAGGTAACCAGGTTTAACAAGCTTATCAGATATAAAGTATCAATACGATTTTAGCACGATATTACTTGCAATATTGTAACTGTTTCTTCTTCGTATCAAATTCATACTACGAGTAATATTATAAATGGGAGAGTGTGTTTGTCCTTCTTTCACGACAAAACGGCTGGAACGATTTAGTTGGATTCACCGTATGTAGATAGGTGATACGCTGGATTAAAACATAGGATACTTTTTATCCCGGTTTTGCCCCGGGAAGGGGACCCACGCAGGTAAAACCGCGGGGAGTGAGAGAATTACTAGCCACTATTGTGTTTGAGGACAAGTTACAAAACGTAGACAATAAATACATATAATTATAAAATAACAATACTACTTGTACCATTTTAGTTGCAAATTGCAAATTGCTTCTTGGATTAAAGTTACGTAAAATAGAATTAGACAATAGACAATACAAATTCTTAAATGTAATGTTAATTCGAATTGTACAGACAGTAAAAAAAATTATAACGTTCAAAATTACAAATCATCTTAATGAAAGGACGATTACAACCAAAGTAATTATTAAGTATTGTATTTTTAATGTATTTATAATATTTTGCAGTATCGATATAACGAAGTGATAAAATACTTTCAAACAGTTTAAAAAACAATAGACACATTGAGCACTATAAGCCAAAGTTTCCATGTTAGAATTAAAGTTTCTATGATAAGTAGGTAATAAAAAATCGCCTTACAATAGTCGCGTGTCTCGGAACTTGAGACGATTAGAAACACAATATCGCTTGAGGGATTAACTTGAGTAGTAAGAATAACCGGTAAGCTGGAGTAAAGTTTAAGTGCTTTGGAAATGTAATAGACCGACGTCTGGTATGTTTTATGGGCCTTTTTTCAGACGTTATTAGTTTAGGAGTAAGGGTAGTCAGTTATTTATAGGAATGATTTTGTAGCTATATGGTTAAACATTTATTTGTTCATTAATTTAGGTACTAAATTTTGAAGTACCTACTGCCCAATTTGGGCATTTCTTTAGTAGATTTCAACATGATCTAAACAGACATTGCTAATTTAGAATTATTTTCAAGTAAGGTATCTACTATATATTAATGTTTTTTCGTTCGAGTATTTTTGTATTATTATTTTATTTAAAATCAGCACCGACTGGGTGCTATTTTTTCGAAGTACATATTATACATATATCGAATTATGTATAGGTATATGCAAAGAGCTTTTTCTAAGTTTCATAATTACAGAAAAAAACTACGTCAAAATTCTCTTTAGTTATTATAGATAGATATAATATAGCGTAGTCGACTTTCGGTTGTCACCGCGCGTTCCGCCCACGAACCGAAGCGCCCTTAATAACCTGATTGACAGGAGACAGTGGTGCGCGGGCGCATTGTCATACGACTTTTTACAAGTAGCAAATATTTATAACACAATTAGGTATATATTTAGCAAGTCCAAAGACAATTATCAAGCAGTAATGGTTTTATATTTTGTAAAGGAAACAATCGTTATTAACATATAATAATTTTTCAATAATTATAACATAACATAATTGTTATAAAGTCAACGATGTCATATAGATAGATAAGTGTCAACTTTCATCGTGAATGAATGAAAATGAATGAAAAATGACATCGTTTTTTTATATATTATTTAATATATTCAAAATTACTTATTCAACGACTGTTTTTTTTTTAATTTTCGCAATCACGAAAAGTTTCCAAATACGCCCTGTATCAGTTAGAGCTATTAATCTCCACTGGAACTGAGCTCTTTAAATCAATCCCAGGTTACAGTTGAACATAACTTTCGAGTCATGTCTTCAGCTAAATGCCAACAATAATCGTCACGTTTTCAGTGAAACCGACGTGGATCGTGCGAACAACGTGTCGTACCTTAGATACATATCAGTTTAATCTATTAGACAGCCTGTAATTGAGCTGTTACAATTTATTAAGGTACATTGTTAAATTCAACGAGACATTATTAATGTTAGTATTTGATTTTAAGAGTCTTTCTAGAAAATTTTGTTCTTTAATATGGGTTATCGTATGATGTTTATGAATGTTATATAGAAGACGTGTGTTGTGTTATGATTTATCGCTTGCGTAAACATATTTATAATATACGTAGCTTAATGTAGATTCAGTATTTTATGTCTAAATTTATAAAACAACGAGCGATGCTTCGAGGTATAGCCTGTAAATGTTTTAATAGTACTTTTAAATAGCAGCACAAAATAGAAAAAAGCAATTTCCTAATGTGGCTCGATAGTGAATTATTCCTGAAATTAGTGCCATCAGACAAAAGACAAAAAGCTTATTATCTTAATTCCTTATGCCTATAAAAGCAGATGCACCTGTAGGATACACTAATAGTTATTTTGTCTTGTCAGCATAATAGTTATCTCAATAGTATCCTTTGCACAATGAATAAAAAAAATCAATGAAATTAAACAGAAAAATAGTGTTTAGTTAACAAAGCAATGAATTAAATAAACATAAACAACAACTATATGATTCTAATTAACATGCTGGATATTTTTCATTACCTAATAAATTTATTTTCAACGTGTCGTGTCCAACAATGAGCACGCGACATTATAATGGATTCGTTCCACTTGTGACGATTATGCAAATATTAGTTGTACGTTGTGTTCGGCACAGTGCCTTATAGAGACACGATCGAGTAGGTCATACTGAGGCTCATATGAATTTCAGAAAAGGTTTAACATACGTATAGGTATCGTCTGCGACTGCGAAAGTACTGAACATGATCTTCCGGATCTAGATCTACATCAAGATCTTTGATTTTATGAACTTATATAGGACAAATTCGACTGTATCAACAGTATTTTGTGGTTAAGTTTCTTTTTACCCGACTACGGCAAAGCCAAAGGAGGGTTATGATTTTGACAGGCTATGTATGTATGTATGTATGTATGTAAAAAAATAAAGTTAAGCTAGATATGCCGTGTTTGGTATCATTTTAAAGCGCTTCACTTGTACATTTCGAATATATATATATATTACTAGCATTTGCTTGTGACTTTACCTGTATTCATGGGGTACTTTTATACTTTTTCAGCGTCGTTTTTTGTCGTAGTTGGGTTTTAGTTTTTTTACTTTATCTTGTTATTAATATAAAAAGTTCGCGTTTATTTAAGTCTTTTCCGAGACTCACTCTTTACCATTTTAGTCCAAGAAGGCGACTACTGAAAACTAGGTAACGTTTCGGTAAAGTTCCGGGGAGCTTTTTTCCTATTCAATTTTTAGTCTAAAACAAAATCTAGCTAAGCTTAAAATTCACTTGTAAAGCTTCATATAGAAAATAAACAAAATTAATTCATGGTAGAAAATGATTGAGTTCAAAATTCTATCTCTGCGAGGCTATACAAGTATTTATCAAATTATAATTGTTTAGTTTATTTAAAAGAAACACACGTTTATTTCAAGTAAAACACATCAAGTAACTATATGATATTGTTCGTTCCGTGAAAGAGACGAATGTCATTAAAATATCTATTCCGTTATAAGTTAATTCAATGGTACCCGTAAATGCAAGTCATAAACGTTGCAGCAATAATTGTAGTATTAAATATTTTATCTCGCTTTCTATAGTGCGATCTCAGTGAAGGCTATCTTGAAGCCTTCTTAAGGCCAAATCTAGGCATATCTGAAGTCTGGCCCATAAACGCTTCACAATGTTAACATTGTAATGTAACACACTATTGTTCGCGTTAATACAAAGCGATCTTTATGTCGACAAGATGTTTATATGGCGGCAATAAAATATTTTTTCTTTAAATTCTAGCTGTAAACACGTTTGAGGCGAGTTGTTATTCCTTTGTTTTTTTATTAGTAATAGCTCATTTATGTATGAAGATTGAAGATATTTCCAGTTCTAATTGGTATAATGTTCCACCTTTTTTATAGTGGGGAAATCCTCATAGGATACCCATGGACCTCGGGAAAGGACCATGGGTTATGTCGGACTTCTACCGACCAAAACCCCACTGTTAATCGTTCTGCCGCAGTGAGTGGGGATCCCGGGTACCATAGAGGGAGATGTAAATGTTTTAAAATAATAAACACTACAGCAATCATTACCTACGATGCTAAAAAAATATATATTATTCAATAATACATATATATTGCAAGTTCTCATATATCTTAACCTCAAGCGCAGTATATTTTCCAGTGCCTATAACGTTTTCCACTCAATGGGTGAAAGCAAAACTAATTGAAAACATCGAATTAGAAATTTGCATAGAAAACGTGTGAATAGGTTTTCATTACTGAATAAATCAAATGGTGATTTCATTTATTACGTGAAACGTCTTAAGTTTAACACGATGCACTCACTGATTGCTTTAGAAAATTTTGTTTGAATAAGTAAGCTCTTTGAAATATTAAATTCTTGTTATGTATGTACATATCAATGACAGGGTTGTCGCAATTTTTATTGAAATGTCCTTTAAAAATACTTGGATATACGCTTAGCTGTAAGCTAATACTTTTAGTTAATGAGCTTCAAATAGTGCAATCAATTTCCATTAAAAGAAATAGTTATTGACTAATAGGAAAATAGTTTAAATAATTCAAAGAAATTAGCATAAACCAATATTCAATAAGTATCTAATCATTCTGTGATATTACTTCGGCTCCAAGGAGAACAGAATGATTGTTTTCACTCAATCAAATATTCATTGGCGTACCTTCACCCGCCAGAGTTAACCGGTTTCGCGTAAAGCGGGTAATGCCTTCCGGCTTGATTAGTGTCTTCCTCTATGAATGTGCTCAAAATTAATTAAATTTTCAATTAATCTTGTCGTGTTCGCTGTACCAAATGAAATATCGGCTGTTGACACACTTACGAGTATATTAGACACAATATTATCTTAAATGTTTTGGTATTAAAATTTTATTATGTGTTTTATTTGATGTTTTAAATACAAAATACGTTAACGGTAAATAGAGTAACTTTCTACGCGGACTTTTTTGCTAAAAATTCTGTTTGCGAATATTATTCAAATTACCTTATATATGGGCGCTTTTAAGTCTATATCAGTATAATTTAAAGTTATTTATGTTCATTTTAATGGCGCCCGTAACACTAATTCCAAAACAAATGGGGATGGAACTATATATTCCAAACTCTGTAGTGCCTATCGGTGGTAAGTCGCAGCCTTGGTTTGATCACTCCTGTAAGGCAGCCTTACGGACAAAAATGGAGTGTTTTACTGCCTGGGCCGATGCTTTGGCGAAACAGGATCCTAACAGCAGCGATTTAAAGAAAGAGTTGAATCGTGCTTCCCGGTCTTATAAAGC
>JADANM010001810.1:2192156-2203478 GCA_026213755.1 Eurema hecabe
TTTTTGGTCGTTGGCTAAAGCTATACAAGGTAATTTCTGCCAACCGTCCTTTCCACCACTAATTCGAGAAGACAATACCTTAGCCCATTCGGCCAAAGATAAGGCCGATCTTCTAGGCGCTCTTTTTGCGTCTAATTCTACCATGGATGACGAGGGACAATTACCGCCTACCATCCCGCGGTGTGGAGTCTCTATGTCCGACGTGCGCTTTTCACAACGCGCCGTTCGTAGAGCTCTTAATTCCCTCGACACTCACAAATCCAGTGGGCCTGATGGTATACCCGCATTAGTACTCAAATGCTGTGCTCCAGAGCTAACGCCGATCCTTACACATCTATTTCGCCTTTCGTACGCGTCCGGTATAGTTCCTGATTCTTGGAAGACTGCCAGAGTGCATCCGATCCTAAAAAAAGGCGATCGCTCGAATCCATCCAACTATCGTCCTATTGCTATCACATCCTTACTTTCCAAATTGATGGAAACCATCATAAACAGCCAAATGCTTAGATACCTGGAGGAGCACCAGCTGATTAGTGACAAGCAGTACGGTTTTCGTCCTGGTCGCTCGGCTGGTGATATTCTAGTCTATCTAACCCACACATGGGCAGCAGCTGTAGAAAGTAAGGGTGAAGCTTTGGCGTTTAGTTTGGATGTGGCGAAGGCCTTTGATCGGGTCTGGCACAAGGCTCTTCTTTCCAAGATACCATCCTACGGAATCCCTGAGAAGCTGTGCAGGTGGATCGCAAGCTTTCTTAAAGAGCGAAGTATCCGTGTCATGGTCGATGGGTCTTGTTCGGATGCTTTGTCTGTGAACGCTGGCGTCCCGCAGGGTTGCGTTCTTTCACCAACACTATTTCTTCTGCATATCAATGATATGCTGCACATAAGCAGCATTCATTGTTATGCAGACGATAGCACTGGTTTTGCGCAATACTCTGGCCATGCAAATGTATCTCAGGGGCTAGTAGAGCAAAATCGAAAGATACTCGTGTCTGAAGTAGAGAATTTGCTCCAAAAGGTGTCAGAATGGGGACGCAAAAACCTAGTCCTCTTTAATCCTTCGAAGACGCAGGTATGTGTTGCTTCTGCGAAAAAACGGCCCTTTGAAGACACGGTCCGTTTCGAAAACATCTGCCTAAGCGCTGCGCCTTGCATCAAAATACTTGGCGTCGATATCTCCAATGACGTACAGTTTCGCGGTCATTTAGAGGGAAAGGCAAAACTAGCCTCACAGAAGCTGGGTGTGCTCAATAGAGCGAGACAGTACTTCAGGCCTGTTCACTTACTCCAGCTTTATAAAGCCCAGGTTCGGCCCCACATGGAGTACTGTTCTCATCTCTGGGCTGGAGCACCGCAGTATCAGCTCCTTCTACTTAACCGCGTCCAACGCAGAGCATTGCGAATCATCGACGACCATAGCTTAACTGATCGGCTAGACTCTTTGGCGCTGCGCAGAGACATCGCATCACTTTGCGTCTTCTATCGCCTGTATTATGGAGAGTGTTCTGTGGAGTTGCATGAGCTGATTCCTGCTGCGCAATTCCACCATCGCACCGCTCGACATAGAACCAGATACCATCCTCACCACCTGGATACTTGGCGATCTAGCACTGTGCGGTTTTCTCGGAACTTTCTGCCGCGCACTGTTGTTTTATGGAACAGCCTACCATCCGCTGTCTTCCCTATTGTTTATGACCTGCAATCATTTAAGAAGAGAGCATACTCCTTCCTAAAATCAAGGCCGGCAACACGCTCGTGAGACCCTCGCGAGCGCTCATGGGCGGAGGTGGTTACCTTCGATCAAGTACCCCTCCTGCTCGTTTGTCCGCTTTTTTATAAAAAAAAAAAAAAAAAATGTATACAATTTATTCTTATAGAATCAGAGGGTTAAAAATAGTCAGCGAGTGTTGGACTTGTTGAAACTGTTTAAAGGGTTTCGTTCGTTCCGAGGAAGGTCACAACTCACATCCCTACTTAAAATGATATAAAATATAAACTAGCTTAGATTATGTGTAGGACGTATTTAACTGTTACAATAAGCAACTCAGTCATTTCAACAGATACGCACACCGCCCTATAGACTATAGAGTAAAGCAAAAAGTAGACATCGCATTAATCATAGTTTATTATGAGTAGTGATTGGTGAGGGCTGTAATTTAAATAATTACGCACCGGCCGAAGATTAATCGCCAAATTGATTTTCAACCCATCGGCAGGTGATGTGTGATTTTATTATTGAGATCCGATAAACAGTGGTTCGTAAAATGTCATGGTTAAAACTTAAAAATACGTAAATTTATAGCCCGGTTACACGCTTGTCGGTGTAATTGCTTGTGAATTTATCATTTTCCAAGTGCCCTATGTGGGGTCTATATTGTTTTAATGTTTAACATTTTGAGAACGTGATCATTTTATTGGTGGTCTATTTATTTATATTTTAAAACGAGTGGCCGTGGCTTTCTTCGATCATGTTATTGCTATAATAGAAAATTAATGTAAATAGTGCAGACATGCTTAAAATATAATGCAAATTTTCACACTTACACATTGAGGTGAGGAATTCAAATG
Source organism: Eurema hecabe (assembly GCA_026213755.1). Taxonomy (NCBI): domain Eukaryota; kingdom Metazoa; phylum Arthropoda; class Insecta; order Lepidoptera; family Pieridae; genus Terias; species Terias hecabe. The sequence continues at coordinate 2,194,725 of JADANM010001810.1, forward strand.
TAATTTAACGTCGATTTAAATTCTACACACAAGCAAAAATTTCGTCAACACTGAGTAGTACGCATTTAATGTCTGCTACCGAAATACGTAATATAATGTAATATATACTTCCTTAATATGTTGCATACATTCAACAATTCATACTGATCGAAATATTATCAAAAGTGACATTAGGTACTATAAAATAATAAAAAATTTGATTTATTAATGCTAAATACATACATAATATGTATAGACTTATGAGTTGACGGGTGATTTGTTTGTTTGCGTGTAAAAATATTTATTTATCTGCATCTCGAGAGTTAGAGAGCATACATCATTGCGCCGCGATGCCTACTTAGGTTACGTCAGTCGATTTACGATTGGAGACGGTCATCAATTTGTTACGTAGGCGTACGCTCCGAGATCCAGCGCTGGTATTAAGTGCTCATTATATTAATTAACTTTAGGTCTAAGCCCTTTGAGATGTGGCTTACGTTTTTTATCTCGAAAGACTTTTGATAGCAAGTATTTAATGCTTTTTCAAATAAAAGACGATTATAGTTACTGTAATTAAAAGTAAACCCTATGCTAAGATTCCCACGCTTAACATGCAAAACGAAGAGTCATAGATATAATATATTACACTAGTATGGTCAGCGAATATATCAAAATTATATTGCAAGGTTATAAACGACGGGAAAGGCTTTATCTTTTTCGAAATAAATCATAGCTCGATTCACATTTTCGCTCCTCGTGCAGTTGTCGATGTTAGCTATTGATTTATATATGGCGGATTGTTAATAAGTCTATCTGTCATTATGAATCATTTCATACGCTACTTTCTATCCGGGGATCGTGATAAACTGTTGTGCTCGGAGTTTTCTTCGTGTTATGTGTAGTTCAATGGTTTTACGGTCACGGAATGGGTGCTCTCGATTGCGGTGATGTGTATGCCTGGCTTTTATTCAGTCGTGTATTGTATCTGTACTTAATATATAAAGCTGAAGAGTTTGTTTGTTTGTTTGTTTGTTTGAACGCACTAATCTCAGGCAATACTGGTTTGAATTGAAAAATTCTTTTTTTATTGAATAGACAATTTATCGAGGAAGGCCTTAGGCTACAAAACATCACGCTGCGACTAATAGGAGCGAAGAAATAATGGAAAAACAAATCAACGGGGACCAAGTCGCGAGCAACAGCTAGTTGTAGATATAGGAGTGAGTATTGGATCAGATGTAGTGATGTATTTTCATTAACGTCAATTCAATTTGATTGTTTGGGTAGATGTCTTTTTTATACATACATATTACGACAATGTCGAATGTGTTAAAAAAAGGTCCACAAAAAGTAGCATAATACTGCAGTTACTCTTTTAAGTGGAAAAATCCTTTACCAAGTACAATTTACTTGAAAATCTATTCCATCATAAAAATTGGTCGCATGTCGGTTTTTGTCAATCAAGGAGTTTAAGTAAGTGTTTCGTGACTGGCCGTGATTGATGAATCGTAAGAGCTATTCGATCAATAAAGCGAATAAATAAAATGTAAGTCGTTTATTGAGCATGAGAAGAAAACCTTCCGCTTATATAAAAATAGTGCATTGATTTTTTGCGTTTGTACAACTCTTATTAAGATCATAGATTATTTTTAAGGGGCTTGCAATTACCAAGCCTTACTTGTTATGCTTATTTGCTATGTTTTTTTAAATCTGTTTTGATTTACTTTATCAACGAACCATCAAGTAGGTAGTACTTTGTACTTATATAGAATAAAAACAAACCAACATTCAGCTAACGAAGGTACATCTTAAATCACTTATAAGCAATAATGTTGATCGATAAACGAGGTGATAAAACTGGACGAATGGTGCCGTAAAAGTAAAAAGCTATTTATGATTGCAATATCATATAATTGCAGTAGTAAGTTTAATACAGTGGGTAGTAATTGTCCGTCTGCTCTGACCCGTGATAGTATCGGCGATCTCTTATCTAACACGCGACGTTCGAATAACGGGTTTTTTGATGGCAGCTAATGTTATGGGCGCGATTTTTGTCGTCAGTTGCGGTAATTAGGCATTTAAGTTGAGGAAGTAAATTTGGAATGTTTTTTTTTTTGAATATCCAGTAAATAAAAAATAAATATTACTCTTGATGGATATTATAATAAAAAAAAATGTCTTGCCAATAGCAACGTTTGCTTCAATATCTTTTTATTAAAAAAAAATTTTCCCCGTAATACCAATTTTTCCAACCAAATTTTTCCGGAGAAATTTTTTTTCGTATCTGTAACAAGAGCTTATAATGAAATGAGATTTTGTTACTTGCTTTTCAATACAAAAAAAAAATAAACGCGTATAATGGCACAATAATATACTAATTAATAAGTAGATGGGTAAGTAATAAATAGCAAGCAATTCCAATACTTAAATATTACTTCTCTACTAATTATCGTTAACATAAAAACGGTTATGACGACTTTCACAAATGAATGCCTTTAGCTTTTCTTCGTATAAAAGTACTAGCATTATTCAGCTTTCCTACGTCGTATAAAGTGGATACTAATATTATCGTGCAGGTGGTAATTCATTATGTCCTGCGTGGATATTGCATAGCATTTGTATATAATGACCGCTAATTCGTATTTATTCGCCAATGCAGCTATAGCACTGCTATTTACTTCGAACGACCGGCGCGGAATCATTGTATCTTCACGCATATAATCATGAGTGACGGCCACTTTCATAATAATTATTAATATGCTAGACGTGCGTTAGACGTATTTCAAAATAGATGCAGCGGCTTTATTGGATATTTTTCATTTTATTTTTTTACAAGCTGTGCCCCGAGGTTTTATGAGGTGCATAATAAGTATTCTATATGTTAATCCAGGGTATCTACATAAAAAATTTCAACTAAATCGGTCCAGCTGTTTTTGCGTAAAAGAATAACAAACATACATCTATACATACATTCTCACATTTATAATATTATATCGACTTGATGATATGACAGTTAGCTTTGAAATACATATTACGCAAATAATTCTGATTGTATCAAATAAATACCACTTCAGCTCGCATCAGCGAAAATAAGACCGCTCGCTTGAAAAACATTTAGTTTATATTATCAAGATAGTAATCTACATGAATCGTCGATGACCATCGAGCGTCGGCGGCAATTTTTCTCGTATTGAGGATATGATCGGCAATCTGGCTGTCTCCACTGAAGTTATGACTTGCAATAAACTGCCAATGGCTGTCATTTATCACTTATATCCTTGGCAAGGTTACGTTTACTTATTTACATTAGTAATTGGTATCTCGGATGCGATTGATACGTCACAGATTGAGATTAAGGGCTTAAGTGGAAAGTGATAAATGGGAATTATCGTTGTGTGCGGGTTTCAGTGTAATAATACCTACCTACACATACAAACGTATATATATCAAATTTTGTACTGTGGTCTGGTTTTTCATTAGCGATGGATTCATGGAATATGAATATAATTAAATATCTTCATCTTCTATTCTTTCATTACAATAAAAGGTAGTATTTGTCCTTCTAGATACTCTCAACTGAAGAACATTCGTTTCTTTATGGACTGTCTTTGTTTTAAATTTTAAACAAAATCTGTCCAGTCGTGCCTTATTCATTCAAACAAACAATCAAATATTTATTAAAGTATTAGTATAGATAAACGACGTAGTGTAACTTATATAAAACCCGATAAATATTTATTGCAACATAAACACTCGCACGAATGCAAATAATTATAGGCTAAAGCATATTTATAATTATTTGTAATACTAGTATGCATTACCGTCAGTTAAGTCGCGCCGATACAATCGTAGATTCTTAACTAGAGGAAGAAAGTCAAATAGTAAAGCGTGACGTGCCTCGCGCAAACCGATTTGTAAATGTCCCATTCGGGTTGTAAAATACGAGAGTAACCATCGGGTCTGAGCTGTGACGAGCATGAGTTAGTTTGGGGAGGGAGCTCAGGCTGGCTGGGCGAGCAGGTTCAGTGGCGTCTGTGTTGGGTTAATTTGCCTCAGATAGTGGTCATGATGGATGGTTTGACGCGGCGTATGCGCCCGCGCCGCACGCCTTCGGCCAAAGGTTAAACGCCCACTTTGAGCACGATTCCTTCGCCGTATTGATTTTGCAGACGATCACGATTGCGATCTCCCCGATATCTCTATATCTCCACATGCAACTTATAAATCAAATAAAAACACACCTCTCAAAAGCACGTGCTAAATTCACGAGAAAATGTTTACTCGCGCCTCGATAGTAAATTGCCTGCAATTTCCTTTATGAGTTAACATTATCTAATGGCTATGCAAAAACGAAATTACTATATTTTACACACGACGATGAAATTGAGGGTCAATGTCCGCGAAAACACTGACATTAAGTAAACGAGGAATTATTTAAATTTGGTGGGTGTGAGTAATCTATATGAAAAATCGCGACGTTCGGCTTTACAAATGAAAGTTCAACGTGTTCAAATGAAAACATCGATGAATTATTCATAGGACGGTCGCCGCAAAATTATCATGAAAAATCAAATATGCGATAAATTGAATGCGATGTAATTGTAGGAAGTATTAAAATTCATAATGTCACCAGATTTACGATCAAAGTTGACGCAAAGCCGCTTCCGTACGTAATAAATCCTTTTGTGCATTTTTTGTGGACCTTTCTCCTTTAAAAACGCACGAGTTGACCTGTTCGGTTTTTTGACTCGGCTAACGGTACATTTTCTTAACGCCATTGTTTCAGGCGCCCGCGCATTGTTGACAAAATGAACAGTAAATATCTTCGCTACTGAATATTATAAAATATGTGGGCTTAGCAGATTTATCGCTTTGATATACGGCAATGGTTGATACTTGATAGTATTATCAAATGCCGTAAGTGATAATTTGGGTTTTAATGGATTCAATAACTCGTCTTTAAAATGTGTACTTGTGATGGCCGAATAGAATATGTATAAAAATTCAGGACGTGAATTTTCTATTGAATATCGCATTCATGAACATTTAAAAATATAAACAAAGAAAATGTTAAATTAAATGTCTCTAATACATATTTATATACATACATATTTGCAAAATCAACGAATGTCGCACTCAATTACCAACTACAATTTACACGTAATTTTAAAATAAATTTATTGCATAGTCCAACCCTATTTAAAACAATTGACGGAAAGTAATGATTTCCTCATGCAAATGTTTGCAGTACTTACATCGATATTTTATTAGTGTTGGTCGCTTTTAATTGTCTTTATACGAGTACGTCTACCTATAAGTAAACTTATTGGTTATTAAATCATTTGGATATAGACGTTTATCGATTTCGATTCTTGTGACTACCGTATTTTTGATCGACTTCAAAGAGTAAGAGGTTTTCTTTTGTTTGATATTGTCGTGTTAATTCGCGGCGTTTTTATAGTTTTTATTTTTGCATTCGGATTATTTCGTGGTTGCTAGGCAAATACGATGATATAGATAAGACAGCAAACCTATTTTTGGTTTTATAGAAATTTTAATTTATGTAATAAAGTTAAACTTTTATTATTTCTGACACTTATTAATTTTATTAAAAATGTATCTATACGTATATCTTATATCTATACCTATAGGAACTATGGAATCATTTATAACATTAATCGCGTACAATGCTTGTAATTTCGTTAGCAAATAGAATCAGATATTTCGTCCCTAATTGCCAAAGCGATATTATCGTTCGTGTTATTACGTTACGCTACCGAAATGTTTCGGCCCTATCGCGAGCCCTTTCAAAAGATTTTTATCTACGGTTACCTAAGATTCTGTTAATGAGAAAATTGTCTCAACTTACCGATTATAGTTTGGACATAGTTGCATTATGGCGATCGTACTGTCTAACCTTGTTTTTAATAGCATGGCAATTTTAATTTTAATGCAGCGTTCTCGTTGGATGAGAAATTTGTTTTTATTAATTACGAAACCATAGCGAAAAGTTCGTCAACTAAAAATGAAAAGTCGCACCTACAATAAATAGATTTTGAAGACACACATATTTTCCGTAATAAAATGTCTTTTAAGAATCACACTTTGCATCTCGTTCATATTTGTACTAGGCGCGCAGACGTTATCAGGAGCTATCAACATTGCGACAAAGATATCTGCAGCATTATATAAAGCGTCGACAGCTATGTGGGGTGTATCATTTGGCTTCCAGCTCCCGTGGGCGATGCAGGAAGTCTGCGCCCACGGCTCCTCGGTGATTCATACCCTGGCACAAATCTCACCCATTAACCATCCTTCCCAGCTCGGCATTGTCTAAGAATTTTCCAGACAGATTTATAGGAACAGCGAACAATGCAGTTGCAGCTTATTATGTAATGGAGTTGGTGTGAATCGTAAATCTCTATATAGTTTATATAAAAGGTAACAACTTTAAATAATTTGAATAAGCTTTTTATAAATAATAAACGTTAATATTACCTTATATTTTGTTATTAAATATTTTTTACTTAACGCTCGTATTATGGAGCTAGTTAAATATTTTTACAGATTTTAAGGTCTTAAATAGATATACAAATAAGATATTTTAACTGTCATTTGACATGTTAGCGATAAAGCTTTAGATAGAACATATGTTACATATGTCATGTATATAATGGACAATGTCAATATTCTTCAAAGACGGAAACGGTCAATCTAACAATCGATATAACGACCGTTCAACAGGCATAGTGCGGTCACTATGACCGCTTTATATCGCCCCAAGCCTGTAGGGCTATTTAGTAAGAGAAATACTGTTACAATGCGGAGTAATTTACTTTGATTAAGACTGCAATCAATTGTTGATATCTGTGCTATTAATATGTGCTATTATATGTGTAGTGTCAGAGTTCTATTACCTTTCATTATAAAACAAGAGTTGATTTTCTCAAAATTAAAATGAACAGTTTTGAAGTGGTTATGTTAATAAATTACATTTTAAAGCTTTTAGGTATGTTATATAGATAATTGCATACCTTTAAAGTTGTAAAAGTTAAATCAAAATCGTTTTTAATTATATTCATATCATTTAAAGTATAACGAAAAAAACTTTGTCATCATTTATTTAAGAAAAATATAGGCTTTGATATTTTTCTTAAATAATGCGAATTTGCTTCGTTTTTGAAGTCGGATAAAACGGTTCTATGTAGGAGGAGGTGAAGTAGCACTTTAGCCTTAGTTAATGTTGCTATTTCATTAATATGCAATGTTTAAGTCGGAACCAAATGTTCGCCTAAGGTCACTTAGCCCGTACCAGCGGGAAATTATAGGGTTTTTACGAGCTAATGCAGCATTGAACGGATAAACATCGATTCTTGGAGCGCGTGCGGGGGCTTGGGACAAGCTATAGACTTTATGAAAGGTTAGAATTTCTAACCTAAGATTTCTTTGTAATCTAAATTACATTATTTCTGACTTAGAAATGTTGTTACTTTCAGAGCATGTTAGTTGTTTCTCTCGCAGTTTATTCAGTATATAGTCTGTCCTATTTTAAGAGTATTTGAACTAATATTTACAATATATAAGTTTTAACAACGGGATGGTAATAAAAAATAAAAATGATTTGGTAAAAAGCTGAAACTTGGAGATTTTCGTGTACAGTTTTATGATTATAAAAAACAAATACAGTTAATAAAAATAAAGAGTCAATTTGTAGATTTTAATAGTTAAAAAAATATTGAAGGTATAAAAAAATATAATCGCTAAGCTTCTGAATAGTACTGCACGTCAATATAGGGCGGAGTGAAGACTGGTAGCGACTTTCTCTTCGACACTGAACACGAAATTCGACTAATAGCTTGAATTATAGACCCCGAGCTAATACATAATTTATTCGAATGTCCACCGGTTATAAGTTACGGTGCATATGTACATAATAACACGTACAGATTGGAACGAGGAATTCTGATTTGTTGTCTTTATAAGTTATCGTTGACAAATTGTTTTTTGATAAACTGAATATGTTTTAGAACTGGTGGTAGCAGTGTAAGAAATATTCTGTTTAGATAAAACAATGCGTAGCTACTCTGTTAAATACTGTAAGGGCGATTTATCTTGCAGTAAATGCAATCGGTGTGAATTATACCTTTTTTTAGTAGGGAAATGCTCATAGGATACCCATGGACCTCGGGGAAGGACCACGGGCTATGTCGGACTTCTACCGACCAAAACCCCACTGTTTGTAATCGTTCTGCCGCAGTGAGTGGGGATCACGGGCACCTTCGCAGACTCTTCGGCGAGTGTAAATTATACCTAACAAACGGTCTACCATTTCAGTATGCAATACGTAAGATTTTTGCATTCAAACAAAACGTACTGAAGAATTTGGCGCATAAAACAGCTCGTGTAAAGCTTTTTATACAGAATTCCTTAGTCCCGCTCAACCTTTCCGGGTCGTGTATTTTTTATTATGATATTTCCCGACAATGGCCCGCCTGCCTTAAAAGCGCAGCCCACCCTTTATGGTACACTGAATTGAACAAGTTGTACACTTTTTTCTGGTCGTGCGTCGAGCCTCAATTTGCATCGACCATTGTTCCTTGCGATCCGTAATTTCGTCTTGAATGTATTGCCGAATATTCTTTTTGCATTCCACGTCGTATTGTCGGTTTGTCGTGTGTTAACATAACAGGATTTTGATTAATCACTCGCGTTCAACGGGAAGGTTTATGGAAATTGTAATTCATTGGCTGCGATATGAATGACGTTATTGCGTCG
>JADANM010001810.1:2210107-2251750 GCA_026213755.1 Eurema hecabe
GGAAATTGTAATTCATTGGCTGCGATATGAATGACGTTATTGCGTCGACAATTTTAAGTTCTTTATATGTAGGTAATAATGCTGAATGTATAATCGTGTCAGTGATATATAGCCGCTCTTGATAATTGTTTCTTAATGATTCTGTTGGATATTGTGATGCGCCAAGATAAATAATAAAAGTTTTTCAGCCACGTTACTTGTTCTGAATGTTTAAACATATTTTAAGCTATTGCCTCGCTTTCAAGCAGCATCTCCGTTAAGATTTAATTATACATTTCTCAACAAAAGTCGTCATTTTAAAACCACAAACAACACGAAAGTATTACCACCCGGTAAATGCTATAAATTAAGGCGGTGTTCTTATTTCTGGTATTTTAATAATCGTCATAAATCTCAGGGAAGATGCAAGTTTTTGTTTATTTAATTGGGACCAAGCACGATTGCTGCACGTTCGATACATTACTGCTAATCAATTAGTCGATGATCTTTATATTGATGGAGTAATCTGATTGCTTTGCAGATCGATATATGGGAGCTGCTTTTTATATTGTCATGTTGACCGCGGAAGCTCAGAATTGTATTTATTGTATGGCTGAAAAAGTATACGACCGTTGAAATGAAACATTTGTTTTACTTTGTCTTGTACATTTTGAGTTTTATTTCTTAGTTCGATTTATAAGTTTACTAGCTGCTGCCCGCGACTCCGTCCGCGTGGACTTTCATATAAACTTTGACCCCCCCCCTCCCCCCTCCCCCTTCCCCCTTATAACCCTTTTTTTTCAGTTAAAAAGTAGCCTATGTTACTCTTCATCTTTTAAACTGTATGTTTAAAATCAGGTCGATTGATTGCTTAGCTACGGCGTGAAGGAAGGACAAACAAACAAACAAAACACTCACATTTATAATATTAGTATGGATTATACTAAAATAGTTCTAACAGTTTAGATCGCTTTGTTAATCTATTGGCCACACATATTATGTATCTAAACATCTACAACAAAATTTATATAATAATATTTTATTCTTACAAAAGTTGCTTAATAGTATGTAAGCCTAATTTATCTTCAAAGAGACCGACGTTCTATATGTGTTGTGATATCTGTAGTCTGTTTTTATCGTTCATAGCTCATCCAATTAAATAAGGTCCTTGTTGATAGTCTTCGGAGCTATGAATTTATGTTTTGTAAAAATGGATAAATCGATATCTTTAAATTATACGAGAAACAATGTTGAACATTGTTGTGGTGATGTTCGCTTATTTACTGCGTTGTTATCGAAAATAATTACCCATTAGTTATTAACCCATGTCACAAGAAAATGAGGGAAAATATTCCTTTGTCAGCAGGTAAATAGAAATAATAATAATAATTTTCATAAGAAACATATAAAATCAAGAAACATCTTCCCCGGCTGCGTTAGTGGTATGATTATACCCAAATCTATACTTAAATATTTACCAGTAAAAATCGCATGAAAATTGGTTCAGGCGTTTTTGAGTTTATCGCGAACACTTTTAAAGCTTGTTATATAAAACGAGTCTATAGTGACTACTAGTACTTTAGTACTAGAAATCATTTGTGCTTACGAACCCTCAACGCTCTAACATGCATGAAACACGCGAAAGCTTTGAGCATTCATATCCAGAGACGCGACCCACTCACCCTGCCCTCGTTTCGGAGGTCACACCCCGATCCTGTGACCTTGTACGTTGACCTTCACCTTACAATACTTTCATACAGTATCCTAACTCGGGCTCGACCTTGGAGAAGTTTCTTTAGATACGCTATAAATAAGATGATAGGATAGCTCGTCAATATTTCCTATTTAATTTCGTCTGGTAATTTGATTTTATATTTGTTTCGTTTTATGATTATAACTATTTAATGTTTCAGGTTTAAAAATGCTAAAATATGGAGACAGTATTTTGTAATATACATAAACTATAGTTCCGCCATTTTTTTTATAAACACATGTTTTTTATGAAGATATTAATGAAAAATTCTTGGTTTATAAAACACCAAGTCTTATACGATTATTTTCTTTCACTGATAACGAGCGGTTCTTTGTAAATATAATACAGCTTGCTTATTATATTGTGCCACTTTATAGCTATTCCTTGTTTAAGATATACTATAGTTCCCCTCTCTTAAGGGGAACATTTATAGGCCACCTTTGACAATAATACGTCTCAAGATTAAAGGGGCTTAAAATGATATTAATGTAAAAGAACGTGTAAAAAGAAATGCGACGATCGATATTTTCACCCACGAACTTGACCTCAACCTTCCGTAAAGGCTTTCTGCCCTTGGTAATTAATGTACCTACGAGAAATAATCAATAGATATTTTTTCTACTTTATGTTTAAGATAGTTTACAGGAAAAGTCAATCCTTTTCCTTCCATAGTTATTACTTTGAAGTGTATTTAAAAAGGAATTTCAATTCGGTAGTTCGGTTTATTTTTGACTAACCGTCACTCATAGGGAAAATAAAATATTTAATAATATTATAAATTATCTTCAATATAAAGAAAACACTAATCTATTGAAAGAAATATTTTTGTGTTTAAGTTAGTTGTCTGTACTTAAGTATGTATAATATTAATAATTTATAACTAATAGATATTTTTAAATTTCAGGTATGTCAGCCGGCAACAAATAAAAACCGACAATATGCTACGGACTTTACCAACATGGTAGGTAGTTGAATATTTGTGTTATAGTGTCGACTGAGACGTAACACAAACTCAATACATAAACGAATCTAGAAGACTTAAAAATTAACCTTGAAACTACTAAAAAACGATTTAATCGTTTGTAGAAGTTTTTTATTTATAAACTGATTAAGATAACTCTTATATATCAAACTATACTCAAGTAGGGTCTAACATACTAGCGATTGCGCGAGCAAAACCACCAGACATTACTAGTCATTTATAAGCCCACAGCAAGTCTTCCCACAGACGATAGGTCATAATCGGAACAATGCTTTCACCATAAGCCCCATGTTAACATTTCAGCTAATTAATGATCGTAAAGAAACACGAGCGCTTATGTAATTCGTGGCCATTAATCTTGTATAGATCGCTTGTACGCTGAAATGCTTAGCATTTAGCGCACAGATTTTTAAATGTTACCAAGTCTTGTGTAAATACGGTTAATGCTAATGAATGTATGTGTCTACAGTCGATGCGATGTTTATTTCTCGACATCTATAGTCTATACTAATAATATAAGGAAGTAGTTTGTGTGTTTGTTAAATTGTAAGGGGTTATCTCGTGGATGTATTGAACAGATTTAAAAAATTCTTTCACCAAGTGTCAAAGGCTGTAAAAAACCGAAAAAGATAATTAACATTATGTCCAACGAAGTGGGCACGGTTCAGGTAGTAGTTTTTTTTTATAATATGAGGGGAGACGAGCGCACTCCTGATGGAAAGAGTAACGCCAGCCCATAGCCAATGCACTGCTTCCCGGAACTTTGCTAAAAAGCCCAACTCCGGGCAGTCGTGCACTACACCGACGCTCCCCACTTTTTTTTTCTTTTTTTTCCTGTCGGTCTCCTGCGAAAGAGACCTACCCCCGGTAGTAGTTTATAATTTAAGATTTACGTATGTACTGTTAACAAGCAAAGAGACTACTTACTTCTATTTGGGATATATATATTTTTTGGGATACTGGGAGTGTATTTTTCAGCTCTTAAAAAAATATTTTTAATACAGTTCAAATAAGAAAATTTACGAGTTGAACAGTGGTAATTGAGACACAAATAAAATAGCAAACGTTAACCGATTGCAAAATAACAAACGGCATTCGATACATATCGTATTAAACATTCATGTAAACATCCGATTGCGGGATAACGCACGATGCTTTTAGTGAATTATCAAACGGATAAAGGTCGCCCGTAAATCAGTGTTATCACAGCTATACAGCGTGCTTCAAATCTGAAATCCTTTGAAGCCATATACGGGAAAGGTCAGCTCGCGAAATAAATGAATATACGAATGATGAGCCGCCGCGCCGTGTGTTGAAAGTGCCAAGTTTAACAATTTTTATTGAATTTTAAGACACGTAACTAAACTGAAAAAAGCTTTTATAATTTCATTTTGTTAAGATACGATTAAAATGTAAGTCATTCATTTCTATTAACACAGAATAATAAAACCGAGATCGCTATAAGAGCTCGTAAAGTAGACATTTTTGTTTACTTACATAGATCGTCGCGCCAAAGTAACGCATCAAAGAATTCTACAGAATTGAATTCATATGAGCAAATCGCGCACAAGTTTGCTGTGCTGGCCCGCGATCCGCGCTCCCTTAAACCAGGCCATAGTTAGCTAAGTGGCGAAAGTAGCCGTCATTATTATTTTATTACCTACCTACTTACTAATAAACAGCTGCCGGGAGTCATATAGGATGCCTCTAAGTGGATAACCCTGTTCGCGTCTAGTTTCGCCCTCTGGGTAATTAACGGTATGATTTAAATTTATACTATGACATTTAACCTCGCATAAGCTCGCATCCTTTACTTCTAACAAGACTATTATACAGGTGAGTCACGAATGGGAAATATTAGATTTACGATCCATATTACTTAGTACATAGGTACTAAATACTTATCTATACAGTATACTAATATTATAAAGAATTAAAGTTTGTGTATTTGTTAAATTGTAAGGGGTAATCTCGGGATCTATTGAACCGATTTGAAAAATTATTTCACCAATAGATATCCACATTATTGCTGAATGTCATAGGTTATATAAAAAAGCAAGAACTAAAAAAGGATTATGAACATTTTGCGCCAAGAAGTGGGCACGGATCAGCTAGTTAAAGATATTTTTAATTCGATTCGTAAAGCTTATAAATAATTGATATGTGATCATAATTCATATTGAACTGTACTTAAATGGCAACTGATTTATAAATTGCACTGATGTCATAAAATCGTTGATGAATTTGTCATGTGTCATTCATATTTGTTCAACTTAAATGTTGTATCAATTTTCAGACTTGTCTACTTTTATAAACAGTATTTTTATAAACATAATATGAATCCTTCAAAGAGTTTTTACTTGCCCAATTTTTGCACTTAATGCAAGAAAAATCAGTTAACTTTAACACTTGTGATGACGAACTAATGTATTAATATTAGAACCTATACATTGAAAGAAAAATTTATGTAAATGACCCGACATTTCTAGTCTTACTAGCCCTAGTGACTTAGCATACCTGCTTTATCCGCTGTGTCAAGATTATAATGTTCTAATTGTTATTTATGTGTGTCAAAACAACAATTTCACCGTACAAATGCATTGGGGTACTAATTAATACGGTAGCGTTCGCCCACGCGTCGCGGGCGCACTCGAGCGTCTATCGTCCGATAAACGTGAGAATAATTTATATGCTCTATACTTGAATTAAATTGAGAAGTTAGTTCAAGCTGGTCTTGACTTGTGTATAGATGATAAGTTCTAAGGAAGATAAAACTTTCCAAAATTTTTGGAAATATAAAATTACGAAATATTTTTATGAGAGGGAGGGATGTTAGGGAGCCGTAACCGTAATCCCTAATCTATTTTTATAGGATATTTTTTATCGGTTATTAAAAGTTTCGGATAATATCTGATAGGGGCGGAGCCTAGTTGAGACATTATGTAAGAAATTACTCACTTACTGTAATTCCTACCAAATAGTGACATTTGTTCACATAAAACAATTTCTTGAAATTTTAATATCCGTAACCGAAATTATCTAAAACTAACGGATAATCCGAAATAATTTCATATCCGTATTCGTAACCGTATCCAGTTAATTCATATATCCGTATTCAATTCGTATCCGAAATATCATATCCATAACATCCCTGATTCATGACATAAAATCTAAAAAAATGTAGTTGATTAATCTATAGAATCATCCGATAGAACATTGTCGCTATTAAGCAAAACTTACTTAATTTCTAAACGCTTAATAGCCACGACATTGCATAAATCCTCATTAAACCGAAACTTAATTAATTTCATATAGCGATGTAATCCGACATCACATCAGCTCGCCCATTGTGACCGTTTACGCAACAGATCCCGAACAAATACACGTAAAAGACATTATCAAACGCGCTGTTACTCATCGCCCAAGTCATGAATCATTGTGAGTTCGACAACAATCGGCCCGACATTTAATTACACCGCGTTACGTCATCTGACCGATTTTAATACATTACATAAAAGTATTAGTGATGTTGCCGGAGCGGACCACTTTCTACTCTAAACTTGATTAAGCTATTATGCTCGCAATAAAATAGTGCATTGTACGCTTATCGAAGTGAATCACAGTTATCGAGTCGATATCGATCCGATTTTATCGATAAAAGTGAAATCGATATCGGTGTTGCTTTGTTGAGCTGTAACGGTTTATTATTGGCGTCCTTATACGGCCGCTCGATTGTATCACAGTATCTAACGAAAATTGCTACCGTGGTCCGATAAAACGATTGTTTCCGTTGCTAAACTCGGCCCGTTTATAGATTTCTACACGGTGATCAGCTTGCCGTCCTATTGACTTGCTTACACTGATTTGTGGTCGGTTAAATCAATGGGCAAAATATTTATTTCGAGATAATTCTGTAGCTTAGGTGAAAAAATGAAGTTATTCTGGTAGAGTATCTTTGCCGCTCGATGGCATCGTGATATTGTAAAAGTATTAATTTCTAAAACTGTCAAAGATTCACTTTAATAATAAAGATGACGCCTACGATGAGTAAAAAACATTTTCAATGAATTTACATATCAAAAGCAGCTGCTAATTTAGTAATTACAACATATTTTGCTTACTAAATAAAGCACTTACATAATATATAAAAGTTAAACAAACATAAAATCTAAATAAGTCATAAAGAATCAACTTCACCTACTTAAACATTTCAAGCTCGACTCACCATTTATAACGTCAGTTGTGTAGCAAACTTACAAATTTATTAAGCCATAAATATATTTAACGAAACGGACAGCTTTATTGATAGCTACAATCGATTTCGAGACCTGCGCTGGAAAGTGTGTTTAACAAATGTGTCAAAGTTGTAAACAAAATTAGCGAGAAACCAGTCGCATTCGGAGCCGACGCGACGCCGCGTCGTGACCGGACCAACATTAACATATTAACTCGACAAATGAGCCTAACATCGATTCCGCGCACTTTATCGATAATCGAGAATCGTGTGGCGACCTAGTGTTATGGCTCATTTCATACCGCGTTATGTCTTTGTTAAGGAAGTGTTACCTGATTTTAGATAGCACCCTTGCCTATCTAAGATTATGTTTCTGTTTATATGGTTATTGTATTTACAAAATTTATCGTCCTTGTATAAACAAAATGGTGTTCGAACTCACTTAACTAATATGAATTCAAATTGTGTACAAATACTTTACGAACCCAATACGTTATATGTATAAACTTTAGAATTACGTCCCATGTAGATTTGATTGATTTATGTGTAAAATGTCACTAGTTTTAGAGACGTAGGTAATGAACCTTTGGGCATCCCACACGCCGAGCGAGCGTTCAGACTCCTAATCCTTTTTACCAGCTCTATTTCGTCGTAACATTTAATACACGCTATTGTACAACAACCGACTTTCTCCTAATAACGTTTAAAGCACAGCAACAATAATCATAAAGCCACAATAATTTAAACAATAAAATTTCTAAGCCCTATCATTGCGCGGAGCGTGGGCAAATCTCTCACTGAACGTCGGGTTTCTCGTATTACGTAAATTGTTTTCATGACTACTATCGTTGTTCGTGAAGCAATAAATCTTATAATTAATTCGATGGACAAGCATTTGTTAATGTAATTGCGATGATAAGCCGCTCGCTGCTTGCTGAAGGTAATAGTCGTAATTGTTGCATTGTAACAGCGATCGCATCGACATTCATTTCACCCGTAAACTAAGTTTATTTTAATACTTGGTGAGTTGAAAGCGAAATCGAATGGAAAAGAAACGAAAATCAATTATAGCGGTTAATATTTTTAAAGTTTTTTTAAAACTTCAGTACACGTATCATCCACCAAAAGTACAATGGGAATATTAGCCTTAAAAATAAAATTATTTTGAATGAACTTTTCTATTATATATCTAACTAAACCTAACAGATTTCCCGTTTGAGTAGGACATCCAATATGCCCTAATTTTATCTCTTAAACAAAACAAGAATAAAAAAATCGCATGTACCTTATGTAACGAAAACAAATTTGTAACTACTAAGGTAATAAATAAAGCATCGAGAGTTCGAGAAGGCAGGAGTCGAAGTTTACAAGCACTTGAAAGTGTATCAAATACTTGGAGTTTATATATTGACTCGTCGCGTCGGTGCGCACTCGTATCGGATTACGGTCGGACCACTTATCTTAACAAGAATTCCCTACGCTATCAAGAAATCTAGAAATTTCGAGAATCGTTCAATGTTGATTGTTGGTGCAGAAGCGCTAATGATTCAAAGGAAATTAGTCAGGATGAAAGGTTTATTTTGTAAAAATGGTTAAGTTTTTTGTAAGGATATTTAGAGAGAGATATTGTGCTCTATTTTAACTCTCATCTATGTCTAATGTCTATCGTTATATTATGAGGCGAAAAGATTCGATCGTTTGCCTTATATAGACTTCGATCTACTGGACTTATTAAAACCTATTGTTTTTTCTTATTTTGGTTTTTATTTATATGCTGAAGTGCTTACTTACGGAATTATTATATCAGTGATAAACAACACGAAACATTACATATTTTTCGTAAAATCGTGTTTTCAATAAAAAACTAACAGTGAGACATCTGTATATGCTACATGAATTATTAAATAATATTAATCAATATTAGAGATGCTTGATTACATAACGGCGCCCTCGATTAATAGGCGCCAAGGAATCCAATTAGGTGCGTGTATGTCATATTAATTGTAATAATGCGGCACAATACGTTGGTGTCATAAAATATTTGCCGCCAATACGGCTGCGTCATTTGACCACAGATTATTAACGTGATTTTATCTGTGATTTGGCACAGTTTATGCTTGATTGTGACTTATCAATGTGTATAGACTATAGAGCTAGTGAAATAGTTCGTGTATGTTTAGACTCATGCTCATATTAAATGGCGCCAGAGAATTCATATTAGGCGTGGTTCGTGATATTTTGATCAGAGTACAAATCCTTATAAACTCTTGTCTTACTATATGAATATAAAAATACGATAAGAGCTGTAAAAAGATACAGATAATAATGGTAATATCTTAATACTGTTTGTTAATGAAAACTTAATAAAAAATGTCGCGTTCCGCATTACTGGAGTATGTATGATACAAACATATTTTTAAAACCCAGCCGCAATTAAGAGATTCGCGCGGTCCTACAAGCTCTTAAAACTGTA
Organism: Eurema hecabe; assembly: GCA_026213755.1. Classification (NCBI taxonomy): domain Eukaryota; kingdom Metazoa; phylum Arthropoda; class Insecta; order Lepidoptera; family Pieridae; genus Terias; species Terias hecabe. Next base: position 2,219,529 of record JADANM010001810.1, read on the forward strand.
TGATTTCACTTAATACTTATAATGCGAACGATTCACATGAAACTAAAAATGCGTAGAGCGTATAAACATATGTATTTACTAGCTGTGCCCGCGACTTCGGCCGCGAAGAAAAGTGAGTGAGCCAACAAGCGTTCAGCAAATTCAACGTGATTCTTTAAATTGCCACAACTTTTTTATTTATTAACCGATTGACATGGATTAAATACTAAATGTTAAGTCAAACTTACCACAATATATCAATGAAAACGCCATCTAGATAGAGTTCAACTTTTCTGAGATTAGCGTGCTAACACAAACAGAAAAACAGACAAAAATTCCAACAATCATTGTTTTGGGTTCTGTTGCGTTAATGAAGGTCTCCTATAATATTTTTTCTCATATATCTTCCATGTACAGACAGCGACTCGTTACGTTTTTATTATATGTATAGATAAGCCTATACATAAGACATAAATTTTTAAGAAACTTCGGCGCGTGAAACGTGGTCGCCTTCGTACATAAATGATCTCATCCGATTGTTCTATCCATCAATTCTACCGTATTTTGACATCTGACTCGAAGGAACTCCTTATAATTGTACGTCACTTTCACTCTTTTGTATTATTTTTTGTACGTAGCTTCAGACGTACTATCTGACGATAAACAGCTTTCTTTTATCAACGATAGGGTATTGTTCTTGGTGCAATTATCAGAGGTCAATGACTGGATATCGATTGTCTCGAGTGTTTGATAATTCACAGTACTTTGCGCTGCATCTATGTGTGATTTATGAGCTATATATAGCCAAAAACTTCTGTTTCTGTTCTAACAAAGTTAAGTTGCATTATGAATTATACTACATGAAGGATTTCTTGTTAAATTTTTTCATTTCGCCGAAAATATGTATTTTAATCTCTTTCTTTTGTTCTTTTTCCTGTGGTTGCCTGGAAGAGATCACTGAGTAGTGATAAGGCCGCCAGTTAACATTTTTTACTGTATTAAATATCTCTACCTCATGTTTTAACGAAGTGTAATAATAATAATACTAATAAAATAAAAATAAAAATATGCTTAGATTATAAATTGCAATAAGTGAGACGGTATTTTGATGTCGAGAAGTAATATCCGATTCAAATAAAGTTATTCGAAAATTCTTAAACAAAAATAAATTTGTATTTAATGCGAGACAGATAAAAGTAATCCAACATAACAGTGTATTCTGTATTTTATCCACCTAAACCTAACTTTCTAGATTATTCTATGCTGACCCGCAAAAATAACATTAAAAGTATAATTCTTCAATAATTTCTTTATTGCAAGATGAATCAGATAGCAAAAGTCGTTAAACGTTTTCGCGTACACGTTTCTGTAATTACATAAAAAAACGAAAAACTTGTAATTAACCTTGCTTTCACTCTAACTAACTTCAATTAACATTCTAGGTTTTGAATCAAGCAATATAAAAATTAAGATGTCGTAAAATGATTTGAAATTTATAAAAATAATTTAACGCAACATGAAAAACAAACAAGCCAGTGTTTTTCTATTAATATTATAATTAAACAATTAAGAACTACTTGTAAAAAAAATTCTTACGTTTCAATTCAAATACTTAATTAAAGAAAAACCTTAATGTTCTTAAACCTAAGATTAGTGAATTTTTAATTGGAATGTTAAGACATGTGTCTTATAATTAGTTATTAGATAATAACTATAAAATAGCTATAACCCTACAATAATTTCCTTGTATACAAGGGAGTTAGGACAGTTTAAATACAAATAAATCCAATGCAAATCTCACCTGCATGTACAAAATAGCCACGTTTCTATGACCAATTTGAGATATCCGAGATTTATCACCTCGAAACCCTCTTACCGCCTTTGCTGTCATCCGACGAATGATATAACAATAGCTTGCTTTATGGTGACAAGGAGTATTTATAAAGCTTAGCAATTTTCCCGTATTTATGGTGAAAGGCAATTTCAATGGTGAATATTTATTTGTAGCCATCCATTATACGCCGACCACTTGATACGCCCTCCGTGGATTTCAATGAGCTGTGAATAGGTGTTTTTTGCTAGTTTATAGAAACTCATCTTTTTCAGAAAGTCGAGTTTTAACAAAATTTCGAATTAACAAACTCAGTGTATATACGCATTCAAACTTATACAATCAGTATTTAATTATAAATATTCATTTTTATATAAGAAACGACATCCAAGTCAAAAGGAAATTACGATCAAAGGAGGCTTTCCTTAATGCCTTAAATTATATTCTACTTAGAACACAAGTATAGGTATATAAAAATCGAGTACAAGGTAATAAATTTACAAACATACATATGTAATGTTACAGAAGAGCAGTCACAAGAAACGCACCATACATGACACGATCATATTGTTCGACCTTTTTCCCGATTGCACAATCTTTAATTCTCAATTCTTATTGAACACGATTTTCCGTTTCGAAATCGTGTGCGTCGGAAAAAATGGCAATATTGGGCCATTATTTTATGTAAATGCTTGTAATGATTCCTTTTGGAGCGACGCAGCTTCCGCGCATTGAAATGTTGTCGCCTGCGAGTGACATCTCAACTTATACCCCTTTTATGGAAAATGCGTATTTAACTGTTATTGGAATATTAATGAGCTATAAAAGGTAGCACGACCGATATACAGTTTTTTCGGCTTCTTAAGAAGGATTTTGATGGGCCTGGGTGGTGGGTTTATTTGTCAGTTGACGAGTTTTTAAAAATTTATTTCCGTTGAATTTTTATAAGTCTAGGAGTATAAGAAGCAGTATTGAGTTTTACAAAAGGCATTTATTTTGTCGAATCAGTTTTGTATTCTATAAATGTCGTGCTTGCATTTTTAGACGTATTGTTGCTGTTACGATTGTAAAAATTAAGTTAAAGAGTAAATAGTGGGCTTTCAATATGTTACCAAATTAGGCAAAAATATTAAGAATTATAAAAAAAATCAATAATAGAAAATTGTATAAGTTATATTTCAATAAGTATAAATACGTTGGTCCTAATATATCAGTTGTAAATATATAATAAAATATAGTACATATTAAGTATTCGTAATACTACTGACTCTCCCAAGTAAATAATATATTTAAAATACACATAAACTAAATGTCAAGCAAATTAATTTCAGAGTCACGTACATCGCACCCGGAAAGCGTAAAACAATAAATTATGTCTTATTACATAAAATAGCCAATGATAATGATGCCATAAAGATCGGTGCCGTGTGAAACTGTAATTATATTGAAGCACGTTACCTTTACAATTTATCAACCAATATCAGTAGGTAGGTACGTGAGGTGCCGTCACGGCTCGGAGAAATGTCGATTGCATTTTATAGGGACATTTCCTACCGAGGCTTCAATTTACCGTCGATTTGTCTTAACCTGTGTATCAATTTGAAAGAGTTACTTCAATTTTAATAAATAAGAAATCGAACCGTTAAGGCATTGATTTCTATAAATCTTGTAAAAGAATGAAAAGCTTACATTGGAAGTGCCATTTAATATTTATCAGGTCATTAGACCTTATTGCAGACGCGTAAGATGAAACGTATTTAAACGCAAATAATGGTCTTAATTTTTTTTCTATTTTATATGATGTATTTAAGGCAGTTATGGATTTTTTAAAGAAAACTATGTTCAAGCCAAATTAATGATAATTATCTATGTACTTTAAACGGTATAAGGCTTACTACAGCGTTAGTTCGTAATCGGGTCAACGATTCACGTTCATCAGATAGTGTCAAGCTTCGATGTTCGCGGGTGGCGGGCTATTGAGCTTGCAATATCAATTCAAATGGCAACCTCCATTTCGTACTTAGCCAGATTCAGCTATTAATTAGAACATAAGTTACTAGCAATTAAAACAATTTATAGATAATTGCATTATAAAACTTTTTAATCAGTTTTTTTTTATCGATTCTTCAATGATATGACAGCTTTCGGAGACCTATCATGGAGAAATAACTATCAGTAGGAACTATTAATTGCAGTTACTTGATAAAGATATAGTTAGTTTAGACTAGAGACGATCCGAGCTTTTTCTATATATTAAAATAAATACCAAAGGCAATCCTCACTAATGTAGCTGTAATATACATAATTTCAGATATTACTCACTCAAACAACGAATTCTTCAGCTTTAGAAATTATAAGGTTTATTTTTGCAACGTGCATGTATTAACACAATCCTAGGCCTTATCCGATGTATGTATAAAGTATCCCAGTACTTATGTTTAAATCAAGAAGCAGTAACAGTAGGTAATATATCAGCACGGAGAATTTGTCGATAGAGTCGAATGTTAACGATTTATCGAGCGTGTACCAGTGACTTGTGATTTGTGACTACAACCGCTGATACTGTGTAGCTCTAATTCATATTATGATAAACAGCTCCCGGGCTTGTTATGTAAATTAATCGACGTTTTTTATGAGTTAATAGATGGTGCAGTAACTAAAGTAATGCTTTAATTATAATTATGAACCAAGAACTAGATATAATGTGTCACATAAATTAATTAAATAAAACTGCTGATTCACGACTTTAAATGTATTATAGATATCGTTTTACAAATACGCTTAAAGCTTAAAGGAATTGGCTTAACGTGTACATAGAAATTTCTCGAACACTTGTCCGGTAACCCTAGCCGCGCCTGTACTCGCCCGTACTTGTAACTAAATCCATTTATTGCACCCATTGTTGCGTGTAATGACTGAAAGAACGTTTATTGTTCGATGCACGACGCCCATAAACAAGCTAAAAGCTTGTATGTTACGGTGAGATTCTTGCTCGCTTTTTCTAAGGTGTTTCTTTTGTTGTTGCTTATATTGAAACATTTTGACTGCTACAACTAGTTCCACGCGGTATTTAGTTTAAGTTGGAATTCATTGATGTAGTAACTATTACGATTCACATATTACTTATCGAAGTCGAACATAATCTTTCCTAAAAATAAATAATAATAGTTAGAGTCTGCTTACTAGTAGCATTTTTTACAATATATAATGTACGCTCAAAAGATAACATGTCTTATCACCGATTAATAGACCGTAAAAACACTCGGAATAACGCGATTGTTTATAGATCGCGTTAAGGACTTTCCATTAGCCTCCCCATAAAACAAATATTCTGGTTTAGATGTCACTAGATTAGGTAAACGCCCTGAAACTGACGAACGCAGTGAACGCTCGCCACGGAATTCTAGTTGCAGTTAAAAGTAAAGCTTAATTGCAGTCTCATTATAGTTAATGTGTTGAGAAATACTCACCGGGATCAGGTTCTATGATTATGGAAGAGTAAGTAGGTATTTAATTTATTTATTAATTCACCATCAACGTGTTTTCCTAAGCGAGGAGATTTCGTTTTCAGTGTAGAATGTTTATAAGCTGGCTGTATTAATTGTACCCTTTTAAGGTGTGTGACTTTTATTGATTTAACTCGTACATCGGTCGTCGTGTTTGCAATGTGGTTGGAGACGTAGAGTCTAAGATGTTTGAGAGTCGTTGAGCACCGGTGCACTAGCTACGTCGTACATTTTCGTTAAATAATGCATGTTAAGTTTCGTAGTTAGTCTTAATAAGAGCTTCCGACAATTGCAATCTACTTTTATTGCACCGTGGCTGGAGGCTATAGCGTGAACTTTTTATCTACCTGCCTATACAACTTTTTACAACGTTTTATCAAATATAATTTAACTTTTATACATTTTGATGATTAAATTCGAATACTGACTAGTGTATCGAGCTTAATGCCAACATTTCATATCTATAGCGTTACCTAAGACCTAACCCACGATTTTTAGTTCACAATTGTTATACAAGTACATGGGACACAAAAGAATTTCAAACGATCACAGTCTAGACAGTTCGACACCTCTACTACTGGGTAATAAATTACTTTTTGCCCATTGAATGAAACCAAACCGATTGCTCGCTGTCAGTCTTAAATATCTATAATTATTAAGGAACTGCGAGCCGTCAAATTACACCACATTAATAAAAGTTAAGTACAAATAACAACTGTACTTAAGAAATAAATAAGTGGCTTGCGTTACAAAAAATTAACGACTTCCGACTGTAGTATGTTGTTTTGAAATATTTTTAATATTGTTAAATCTAATTTTATGTTTTAATTCGATTGGTAATTGTAAATTTATAGCGTTGTTCAATTAGCTTTAATTTTAAAGGGATTGCTTATAGATAAAATGTTTTTTATTTGAATTGTCACGATTTTATTAAGAATTTTATGACTTTGTTGTTCAACCTTTATATAAGTTTAAAGTTTAACCTTTCTTTAAAAGAATCTATTCTAAACAAGAGTAAATAGCATATTAATATCAATCATAGTTCCAGCGAGCTGTGTAGCGGGGTGTGGTGCTTGCGAAACGATTTAGTTGCAAAGGTCAGAGGGGCAGGTGTAGGTATCGGTAATGTATGACTCAGCATTTATTGTAGACATTGTTATATTTTGTTTGCTATTAAGGAATATACCCTGGGATTTAACAGGGCATATGATAGATTTCCTTTTACATATGGTGTTACAATGACTTTTTAGATATGCCTTACATTTGTAGGAGTTATCAAAATACATCAGTTTTTTTTTAGAATTTATAGTTTGAATACGAAACATGTTGTAAAAAGTATTATATATAGATAAAAAAATCGCATGAAAATCAGTTGCGTAGTTTTCAACATATAAGTATACATAGAGACAGAAGAAGATATAAGAAGCCGACGTTATACTATCATAAACCAAAGAAGGCTTTTATTTTATAGATAGAGAGATTCAATTGGAAGGTTTTTGTGCATAAATGCGGGTAAAACCACGAGCTGCGATTAGCTTTATATAAACTAAGTTTTATAACTTTGTCTGTACGTATCCATGTATTGTTCACAAAGAAAATAAAGCCAATCAAACAAAAATTGGTCTTAAAAGCGTATAAAAAGAAAATGAGCAGCTAATAAGTTTCGCAAGCGATATCTCAAGCGCGCCGCTAAAGGAATGAAATCTCGATCGATAAAATTTTATGATTTACTCTAGCCATGTAAATGAATTACACTGAATGTGTTTTTTACTGAAAGGAAAACGTCTCCGGTGGTCGGAGTTATAGTGTGACACTGGTTGTAAATCGCAATAGTTTCACTTACTCGTAAATAGGTCTGGCTATTAATTCACACCTGATAGCTTGTAACGTTCAAGAACTTAAACACGATGAATAAATTAATAGATTGAGTAGTAGTTTCGTTCTGAATTAAAAAAAGAATACTAAGGTCAGGTGATATGTAATACAGAAGGAATACGAGGTAGGAATGCATTCCTGAAGGTAAGAGAAACGCCAGCCCATGCAGTGCTACACAGAACTTTGCTCTAAGCCTCCTCTTACCGCTATACTGTGTGCTAATTGATTTGATATGTCATTACTTGATGAATTGAATGATATGTCTCTACGTTTACTACAATTTGCGTAGAATGGAAATATGTATTCATAACCTCAATGCGTGTCGAGTGTCGACTCTTCTCTGTCTAGTGGTAAGCTGCTGGTGTGTTTTATTATATATTATATGATTTTCAGGATTATCATTTCATTTTTGTGACACTGTCCTGTAGCATAAATAAAATTGAAACTAAAGTAAGCCTATACTTTTACGTGCAAAATTCATTACCAACGCTTATTGGATGTGAATTCATATTTCTGTGAACAAACAAAGATGTTTTTAGACCAAAATATAAAATCAGTTCAATTCAATTATGTACCATTTCTCGTGAATGTGTCGTAATATTTCTCGTACTAACATACAATGATTTGTTCAAAATGTTTATATTGACAAACACTTGAGTATCGCCAATATGAATTCGGTGGTCGATCAATATTTGTTCATCACATACCACTCGTGGGAACAAGACCACCCATTGGCTGTTGATGGCTTAACATGTGTGTGCTTTGATAGTTATTCTTTGTTTAAAGAGGAATAGAGGGCCTTATTAAAGGAAATTAACATGCGCAATATTTCAAAACATAAGAATTATATGTTTATGGTTGTATTCCTAAAAAGTCGGCAACATTAATCAGACTATGTTCTCTGGTTTTAGTATTATAAGGAAGGCAAATTGTGTATTTTCGCGCCATAAGACGTATCAGCTAACTCAATTCCAAATTTTATTAATATCGCTCCAGCCGTTTTGACGTGAAGAAGTAACGATTATACACACTCAAAAACTTTTGCCTTTATATTATTAGTGTAGATTCCTAATTATAACTGTTTATATTTATACCTTCCTAATAATTAAATAATTATGATAAAGTTTCTATTTTATTACTATAATACGTGTTCATAATAAGTAATAACCCCTCTTATCAACAAAATATAATATAATGAATAAATACAACATAATTAATTTTATAATGACAGGCCTATGTCTTAACTAGGCTTTATAATTGAGTTACGTAATTTATTAAACAAGAAATTAATTTTGAAATTAAAACAACGGACAAACACATAAACAGATTATGACAAACTTTTTTAATAAGCTCAACGTCGAACTTTTTTCATATCGCATTGTTGCCCCATAGTCCATTCGAAAGTAGGGTAGCTGGCCCATAGCGTAAGTGGTGCAGAGCTGTAAGATAAATACGTACTCGCATTTCAGTCCGGATCACTCGATCAAGTTGTCTCGCCTGTCAATTGTTGCGTATAGCTTGCAGTTTCTAATGGTGCGTTTGTTCAGGCCACTTGTCCAATTTGTGTGTGGAATGTTCAAGTTAACGCTGAGCTTTTGAAAACACGTCTCAAAGAGCCTTGTATACTTTCATGAGTATCTTATTACTAGCGATCCGCCCCAGTTTCGCTGGCATATATTATACATATAAAGCTTCCTCTTGAATCACTAATCTATTATAAAAATCGTATAAGAATCAGTTGTGTAGTTATAAAGATTTAGATATACATAGGGTTATAGGGACCGAGAAAGCGACGATGTTTTAATAATAATAATAATAACAATAATATCATTTATTGCGAAAACAACCAATATAATGGTAAGCAACAAGCTCCACACAATCATAATTAGATAAAACTATACTATGTATGTATCGATGGAGAAGTTTATCGACGTAACACTAATCATTGGTCTATGTATGACGCAAAAAGCCATCTTAATTAAAATAACTTAGCTAAATACGAGATATTGTTTGTGTAGTAGGTATGATTTAGGATGATCAGTCCTAAATTCTCTTCTATATTCTATAACTAGCTGTTGCTCGCGACTTCGTCCCCGTCAGATCTATTTCTATTATTATGTTATAGTGAGTCAATCTTAGAAGATAGACATATACTGTCGCGGACTTTTTTTAGATCATTTTGAGAGGAATAATTCTTCCATACATATTATTTTTGTATCTTGAACCGTTTTCGCAGCGCACGCAAAGGAAGCCCTCGAAGGTGAATAATTTTCCCCGTTTTTTCCATATTTTCCATTATATCTTCGCTCCTTTTAGTCGCAGCGTAATTTTATGTAGCCTAAAGCCTTCCTCGATAAATGGTCAATTCAATAAAAAAAGAATTTTTCAATTCGAACCAGTAGATCCTGAGATTAGCGCGTTCAAACAAACAAACAAACAAACTCTTCAGCTTTATATATTAGTATATAGATATATAAAGGCTTAATTATTTAAGTCATACAATGAGTTTTGTTAGTTTTATTTTGCCAAATGCGTACACATAACGTTATAATAAATAACAAGTACACGTAATGTCACGTAATCGGCGCACTCGGTCAGCGGGCTAAGCGATTTAACGCTAATATTTTTGTATGTACGAGTCGGTTGTAAAAACGCTTAGGCCTGCAAATGTTTGTTGCTGCGGAATTAGTCAAATAATATGTTATAAAGTTTAACGAGTAAAAGTATTTTATGTTGATATTTTATTTGTGATTTATTTCAAGTAGTAAACAATCATAGGATCTTGAGGATGGCACAACTGTCTAGCCTTCTATGTCTATGCCTAGCCTTCCAAATCTTTGGGAAGGACGTAAAGATTTAGTAAAAGCCCATATCGTCGACAAGCGAAGTGTCACTTAAAACCTTTTTTGTACTAAATACATAATAAAAATGCGAATTGTAAAGTCTTTTTAAATATCCATAACGTTATCTCCCACCAGTCATATGCATCCTCATTTCCGTTATTGTCACTCGTTAAAATGCTGACCATTCTTTAGCCTTATTAAATTCACTTACGTCCACTGACATGTATGTAATTGTCCGTAAGGGCCAAAGACACAACTAGGTCCAGAACTTTCTCCATGTATGCCGTCATTATTCAATCGGGAGATTTATATTATTCTGATAACGACATCGCAATACTGTCACGTATAAGCATATCGGATGCATCCATCTGTACTACTGAGATTACGTTAGTTAAGTAGATGTTAAGGAAGACTTTTTATGCAGGATTCCACTTTTACTACAAGAAAGTTGGTAAAATTTCGCTTATTTTTTTGCTTCATTAACTTTATGAAGTGACTGATATTCAGATATGTTGATACGAGAAAATTCCGTAAAAGTAAAATTTCTATTCTACAAAACATTGTAGTTAAAGACAGAACATTACAAAGATACCAACCAACCTCTCAAGTCTGGAAAGTCCAGACATTCGAAACATACGCTTTTCTAAAGCAACTGCACAATTGCATATAAACGCCGCACATGTAACTACTGTAATCGTTGACTCGAAACAGCGAGATTAAACAGTACTTTATAAACGCCTACACAAAGTACCATATTTGGCAGTGATTCGCACCGAGAACACGGAAATTACATTGTTTATTTAAATGGTAGCCTAGTTTGCATACAATCAAGGAGAAAGTCACGAACACTGATATTTTAATCATAGCAACAGCTATTTATTTGCCCGTGAAATCGATATCTTAATCGGTTCATTCTCGCCCTAGATGTTATTAGCGCGGTTATAAACGCTTAAAGCCTTGTAATGCAACTTTGTTAGGGTAATGGGACAAAACGCCGGACTGAAACTGGACCGTTATGCATACAAATGTTTGTTTCGATTGATGCGGTATTGTAGCAGTGCCCGGTGCCCGGACTGACACAAATGCAGATAGATGGACGTGCCCCTTGTGACAATGTTCGTGCCTTGCAGATATGGAGTGAATGCATTCGGAGTACGGTAATATAGCCAACGGTAGCTTAATGAAAAACTCTTTTAACTTCTCAGTTTTTAATCTATACTAATATTAGAATTTTAAATGTTACCAAGTCCTGTGTAAATACGGTTAATGCCAATGAATGTCTACGTCTACAGTCGATGAGATGTTTATTTCTTGATATCTACATTCTATACCAATATTATAAAGAAGTAAAGTTTTGTGTGTTTGTAAAATTGTAAAGGGTAATCTCGGGATCTTCTGACCGATTTGAAAAATTCTTTCACCAACAGAAAGCCACATTATTGCTGAGTGTCATAGGTTATACAAAACCGAAAAAAAAGGATTATTAATATTATGCCCAACGAAGTAGGCACGGGTCGGGTATTCATATAATTAGTACATTAAACATCCTAAAAATGGAACATAGTAACGTTTTATTGTTACATAGTTTTGTTTTAGTATGAAGAGCGATTACGAGATTTCCTTGCGAATTTTTCTTTGAAGAATCAACTTTTTGCGCCCATAATTTGTAGCTTTAAGAATAAAGATATGTTGATATTAACTATAATTAAAGTTGCCACTTAACATCGCGCCATTTTAAACTATGTTCCAATTAACGGCGGTTCCCAATATGCAATCTCAATCCGTTTTCAGCTATCTATGGTTGAGTTTTCGATCTAAATATGAGAAAAAGCGTTTCAATATACAAACCATAGATGGGATAAGCAATCCGAAAACGCAAACTATCCGTCAGAGGGCACCGATCTAACGCTTTTTCTCATATTTAGATCGAAAACTCAACCGTAGATAGCTGAAAACGGATTGAGATTGCATATTGGGAACCGCCGTAAAAATATACGTTTATGTCATAGGAATAGAGATGATAGTCGTATCAAAATAATTGGAAAGTGCGTCAAATATAATTGAGATGACTATTTGCGGAAGTAAATTGAATTAATTATTTTTTTTTTCTTATTGACATGAATAATTAATAGTCCACGTGAGCTACAAAACGGAGGTTGTGTAATAGTTTCCGTATATTTGGTCGCGTCTCATATAATTATAATGATATTACGACATGCTATGGGTACTAATTTAATAACGACATGTTGTGAATTTACCAATAAGGCTTGATATAAAACCTCCTTTTTACTATTTTAAATTATGTTTATCGCTTTAGAACCTATTTAGACTTTTTACTGGTAGGTTAGAGAAAAATTTATGGCGAAACAATTGCACACGAACGGTCGATTTCTGTGTTAAATATAATATTTATTTATTATTTATGAAACACTTTATTGTATACACTTAAACAGAAATATGACACAGAAGATAGATACATTGAAAAGAAATATATATACAAATAAAAAATATTTTTAATTTTTTTAACACTATGTTTGCATCGACCTACATTCTTCGATAAAACTAAATTCGGCGCACTATTTTCTACTGATTAGTAGTATTAGACACTAGACATGAAGTCGAAAGTACAAAATCCACCATCAACACCCATTAATAGTTAATACTCATTTCAATCACAACATATTTCCGTTAATAAAGATGAAAAAGCACGCGTCGTATATAATATGACTATGTTGACATCATTAAAGAGTTATATAATAACCGGTCAAATGTTAATGCGATCGGACATGTTAGCGAAGAGTTGCTTTTAATGCTGAATAGATCCAGTCAGCGCTTTTTAGATTACCCCGACATGACATGCGAAAATCAGCACAAGTTGAAGATGATAGTTTTATTAACAGAAACACGCTTGATTATAAATGATTTGACGCTGATTTGTTCGCTTTGTAAGCTGTCTGGGAGGTATTTTTATATGAGACGTTGTATACTATAAATATATTATTATTATATATATTCGTTATATTTGTGATAGTATAACGCCTTGTTAGTTACCAACATTCGATGGTAAAAGTATATTATTAACATGTGGAAATTACAGATCATCTTATTACTCTGTAAATAAGTGTGTACAAGAGGACAAATATATGAGTAATTCCTAAAGTATAGGAATCACAAATCGAACTAATGAAACATTTAGTGTTATGACGTTTTATGATGTTGAATGTATATGACATCTAATCTCTACAAATAAATTTATCTTAGGAAATGCTAACCAATATTACATAAAACTATTTCTACCTAAAATCTGGTACTCTCTAATTCCTTGTTAATTATATTTGAGTCATATTAATTCTGAAAATGACTGTACAGAAAAGTTCATTAATTGAAATAATTATTATTTGACGTTATAATATATTGGTACAAAAAGCTTAAAGCAATAAATTACTGCCGTGTTTCCGCGTTTCGTGTAATCTTAACAATCGAAATTCACAGTTTATTGCGAAACTCACGGGCCTGAGAAAGTAGTGATTGAAACGCCTTTGAAATCTCTTGATTTTTTGCGGGATCTTCAAAGAGTAGCAGAAGATTTATACGTAGCCTCAATCCCTTTGCGCAAACCGATACTTTTTTAATTGAGCAGTTTTAAGTACGTATACTTATAAATATACCCACCAGAGAAGGAATAAGCTTTCGCTTTTACATATCCAATGTATAATTTTTTTTTAATATGTATTTTTCCGTTGCAGGTATTGTCAACATCCTTTATCCATCGTCCGATCGGTACGGTGAGTTTGTTACGTATCAAATTATCAGCGTGTCTGACAAAAATTATATTAGACTATAACCCAGAAAACCACAGTAAAAATTACTTCTAATAAATGAAATGAAACTCATTTCCAACGTTGGTGTAGATGGCTTTAAAAACTGGCCCGAACACTCATCAGTCGTGTTTATGTCTCTAAGCAGCTGAGAGTGTACAAATCATGACACGTCTTGCCATATAGTAAAGTATCGGCGATGAGGTTTACTACCAAATACGGCGTGCAGCGACATGGAGTCTGGCCAGATCTGTAGCGAGAAAATATGATCGCCTTTTACAACTGCGCAATTTTGTTAGGCATTTCGTCTTGGTTTCTTGCTTGGGAAAGAGTTCGTTTAGATCCTGTAAGATATGGACTATATTTTTATGTTATAAAAGGTCTGTGAGACTTATGGGTTTAGATGTTATGGTTTTTTGACGTAATTTTAAACTGATTTAGAGAATTATTATTCTTTTATAATCCGTAGTACTATATGAAATTCGATACATTTTGGCGATGAAATTTCAGAATATATTAGTAACAAAATGAGATTCGTATAAAAAACGATTGCATTAAAGTATGTTGGCAAATAAAACAAACATTTATTGCGCATGATATAACTAACAGAATGAACAGTAAAATAACAATAAAATACAAGCAGGAATATAAAAATATAATTGGATGCCGACAACAATTGTGCACTCAACATTTTGTAAGCTTTCGAAAGCCCACAAACTGCTTTTTGAACATAATCAAAATTAAAAAAAATCAATTCTTATTAATCCAATGTGTTCCGCTTATTTTTAATTTACACTTGAAACCAATTTTATGAAGTGTTATCTTAATGTTAATTTTGATGATATTATGGATGATTACATAAAAACTTTAACTTAATATGTAGATATTCAAGTAAAGACCAAAAATTTATAATCATTGAACAGAAACGTAAATTTACGTAAAGAAATGTTAAATTGAAACCGAGGTTTTACGGTAGGCCTCTAGTTTATAACACTTTTATCCGAAACACCAAGAAACTAGCTGCAAGTGCGAAATTTATGCGATTTCCAAGCACACGAGAGCGTAGAACACAGCGATAAATTTTCAATTACCCACTTGTAATCCAAAGATTTGTTCCAAATAAATTGAGAATGGTGTGCAAACAGGGGTCGATTTCACCGTAATCCGAATCGACGCGGCCGCGCACCAACCATTAATTCAATTTACAAGGATCTACTTTCTAAATGATGCACAAAACTCATTTGTGGAATGACAAGTGAAACTGTGGCTGAGCTCTCAGTGAGCTCAGTGCTTTCTCGGGCATAATTTAGGTCCGACTAGATGGGTGCAGATTATCATGTTATCCATCTCGGAGCATCGTCGGAATGCCTAATTCAATTTTCCTTTCCGTTTCTGTTGAGAAATGTTGTAATTTTTACATTTTTCTTGGGTTTGTTGGATTCATGTAACTTTCTAAAAGTGAGGTCTAAGACTACTAGCGTTAACGCTAATATTCGATTAGCGTTAACAATTAAAAATGTATCGGAAAAGTTTGTGCTTCGTCTCTAGAACCTTTGATAGGTTAGGATTAAAATGTAGGTTTACCAAACACCTTAGTTAAAATTACAAAAAAATGCAACAAAAAATCATTCATATCAATCATAATATGGCAAGGGAATAAATGAAAATCATATTTTTGTATAACTATCCTACTTTATAGGTATAAATTACTAAGACTATCATACACTCAAAGTGCTGGAAATCAAATCTATTCACATCTCCCAAGCACTCGTGAAAACGCGTTCATATGAATGGTACATAATTGTGAAGCCGCGCAAGCTGTTGATGCTAGCAGTAAAAGCGTATAAATCAGTAACGAATAACGACCAACTGATAATACGCGAATAAACTTTATGAGCTGCAGTGAATGGAGTCTACTGGTATTGTGGAATAGAAACGGCAATCAATGATCTGACCGTTTGAACCCGATAAAATTTGTCTGGCTAGAGAGTTTCTTAGCTGCTTCACAGTTTGTCATTAGTAAGGATTAGTGGCTTGCAAACGACCTGTGTTAAAGTTAGATGATTGTTCTATATGATTGCATAGTGTATGTTACGAGGTGTAGGCGTAAACATGAGCTTTTTTGTACTCAATAGTATAATCAATTTCGTAATTTGCGTTAACAATAATTTTCAATATAATTCAAGGACATGTATTCAAAAAAAATTAAAGGAGAAAAGTTTAATTGAATCGTGTAAATGTCATTAATTTAGTTCTTTGTGATATATGCTAAAACTTTAAATCAGTCAGAAATTTACAGTCCTTAATAACTGTTTGTTTTTATAAGGCGGTATTTTTATATTCAAGAAAGACTTACATATGTTGTAGATTGATAGTGTAAGTGTCAGTTTGTCCACTCACTATATTTCTTATCAAACCACAATAGCCCCTTTATTGGTATAAGACAATGCGCGGGCAATCTTACCAGGATATCAGTAGTGATAAGGAGGTCGCGTGATATGTCGGCTGGCCCGCCACTTACAGTCACGCTTTTTATTGTGTTTCCTGTTTCATTTTGTTACCTAACTAGTGTTGATAATGATTTATTTTGGTAATAAAGACTTTGAAGAGCTTTAAGTTTAAAAGACAATTAATAGGCTCGCTAACGTAATGAAACATGATATATAGGTACAATAAATGAAACAATTACCTGTTTTATATATTTTTTGTTATACATGTCTCATATTCATTATATTTAATAGGCCTTCATTTAGGCATAAGGAAAATTATTAACTTTATAATCATGTACATTACCTTTAATAATATGACTTCATACCCTATATCAATATCAAGGTTAAGCCCAAATCACAATGTCTAGTATCATAAGCTACAGTATGCTTCATTAGTCCTCTTCAGTGTGGACTAAATCGGCTTTAATCGGCCATTACGCTACCCACCTCACCTCAATCCCATCAACTTTAATATTCACACTAGCTTTTACCCGTTACTTCGTCGCTGTTTTACCTAAGCTCAAATATATTTATTTATTATCTATTGCATAAAAATATAGACTAAATGCTAAGTAAGTACTTACTAGTCTTACGATAATAAAAAATACAGGATAAATTAAAAGGAACGAGACAAATTACTTGTTAAAAGAAAGAAAGAAATACTACTCACGTTATTCATAAAACGCTCTTTGCGTCGCAATAAATGTAACTCTACCTTAGTGTACCTCAACTAGTGACAAATAGAGTTACTTTCGAATTTAACAACATTAGTATGAACTAGTACGGATTAGGTGTACGCCAGTGCAAACTAACGGTGCTACAGTGTTCCTGTCATGTTCGCCCCAGCACACTACGCCCGAGCTGTTATTGATGCCAGCCATATTTACATGACCACATTTCATATTGAGCGCGAATTTGTCACCTCGTAATATACTGGCTTGACGGTCGGGTGTTAACAACACTAGCTGTGTTTCAGTTATATGTTTCGTTGAAACTACCTTATTTTTATTATATTTTTAACCGACTTGAACGGAGGAGGCTTTTCAATTCACCCTATTTTAATATGAATCACTCTCTTAATAATAGAATCTACATTACCAAAAGGTACACTTAACGTAGCAGTTAACGTTGAATACGCGTTATATTCTGTATAATTTTCAAGGCAGTATCAAGCGTCATTTTCACAAGGTACGTGTGATTTATATGGCCCAGAGCGTGAAGTGAAGTTGTTTTTCGATGTGTGTGGTCCGATTGGGCTAATTACTGCGTACGGTCAGTGTCAGGGCAATCCTCTCGCGACCGGCGATACCAGGCCGATTGGGAAACCTCGCCAATTAAGGAAAATTGTCCAACGCCGTGATTTATAGTTCGCGACCATTTTTATTGGCAATTAGCGAAACGTTACTCATTTTTCCAGTCCCCCTTGAGCGAATGAATCATAGTCTCCGAAGTTGCTCCAGTTTCTAGATTATACAACCGACCCAAACCTCTCTGAAGCACTAATTGTCTGGCCGACGTGTGGGCGTAAAGACTGGTCTTATTTCTTGCAGACTGACTACAATTAGAAAGTTAAGCACATCATTTTTAACTCAGCAATGACCTTTTTGCTCAATTACACCGCATCTATTCATACAAGTTATACTATTTATGGTATTAATGCGTCGTTTAATCTTAATTGACTATTAACGATACAATCGCATACTGTCAAAACTGCCCGTATAAGCGACTAATGATGGTCTAAAAGGAAGCGATTATGCACATCGCGCATAACAAAACATAATGTTTACGTGTCTAACAAGAGGTGGCTGAAGGTTAAATAATTTGCCGAACAATAAGATGATTAGTGAACAAGCCAGCAAGCCGATACTGAGAAAGGTTGTCTTATGTTAAATACCAAGTAATAAATGTCACGACACGGTACAAATACGATTTGTTGCAAAGAATAGACCGTGCATCATTAAAGCAGAACGTCGTTCACCTTAGCCCTTTAATTTTCCACAAGTTTAAATTTAATTAAGGGGCTAACAATTGATCATCAGACGACACGACTATTGACGCAACCTTATCCCGTATTGCACAGGAACCGAATTCATCAGTGAAAGTAGTAACAGATTGAGGAATAGAACCGACCTGATGATAGATCGTTGACGAACTGTGGCCCTGAAGTAGAAAGTTCGAGAACGTTTTGGGAATTACCAAAATCACCGAGTGATTTACAATTGATGCTGTTACCCGCGTCTGATAATTATAGATCTATACAGTCATTAATAATAGTCGATTGTATTACTTTAATTACAATTATACGTCCATTGCTCAATGCTACATTATGCTGCAAGGCTTTAAGAAAAGTTTACAAATATTATATGTATATAATGTATCTGTTACTAAATTGCTTTGAAATGTTATGTCTTTGAAATTTCATACACTTATAGTTCAGTTCATTAAGCATTTAAAATAGTAGATATTTTAAATAAAG
Organism: Eurema hecabe; assembly: GCA_026213755.1. Classification (NCBI taxonomy): domain Eukaryota; kingdom Metazoa; phylum Arthropoda; class Insecta; order Lepidoptera; family Pieridae; genus Terias; species Terias hecabe. Next base: position 2,238,346 of record JADANM010001810.1, read on the forward strand.
TAAGTAACAAACAACTGTCCATTTAAATCTATATATATAAAAGAAAGTCGTGTTAGTTACACCATTTATAACTCGATAAGGGATCAACTGATTTGGCTGAAAATTGGTGGGGATGTAGTTTAGAACCAGAAAAAGGACATAGGATACTTTTTATCCAGTTTCCAGGGAAATAAATTTTTCATGAAAGTAAACGCGGACGGAGTCGCGGGTAACAGCTAGTGTAATATAAATAATGATGGTTATTTACCGGCCAACGTGCGTCATATCGCATGTAATGTGCTTCTAAGAAAACTGTCTAGATACGCATCTGCTCTTTCTTTTGCCCGTATAAAGACTCACCGTGACAAGCGTCACTGTAAAAAACGCCTATTCAATGCTAATTTAAACATCCATCGTATAGACTTATTATATCAGTGTTGAGACTTGAGACTTATTGGCGATTTCTTTAATTTTCTTTCAATATTCACGTAGGGCATTCGTGTTTTCCGTTTTAACTTTTAACGAAGAACAATTTCTAATTTCTTAACAATTGTTTTTTTAGTTTCGTATATTTGTTATATTAGATTTATTATATACTAGCTGTTGCCCGCGACTCCGTCCGCGTTTACTTTCATAAAAAAATTATTCCCCTGGAAACTGGATAAAAAGTATCCTATGTTCTTCTCCTGGTTCTTAACTACATCCCCACCAATTTTCAGCCAAATCAGTTGAGCCGTTATCGAGTTATAAATGGAGTAACTAACACGACTTTATATATAGATTATATAGATAACTCAATTTAGAAATAATTAGAACAAATATCCACGTTCCCACGTAGAGGTCAGAACTATTATATTATGTAGTATCAAATTACCGATGATTATGCATATTTTTATTAGTGCTACAACAAATTACTATTTACACCTATAATAGCTTTCAAATTGCTCCATGTTCTAACACAAGGTTGTGTGGAGAAATCTATAGAAAAAATAGGCCGGCAACACATTCATAACTACGCGAGTGGTTATGGGCGACGCTGATCAGTTTTCACGGATCACGGACGTTAGCTTCTTCGCCCCTCACCCCCTTTATATGAAAATAAATAAATAAAAAACTCAAGATCAGTAGGAAGTTTTCCTTGTATGTAACTGTAGAATCGATAAAATTTGCTGTTACCTCTCTATTACTCGATTTAAATGTTTCAATAGAAGATTAAATTATATATCTACTAATCTAATGGGTTTTTAATTTTATTAATGTCATATTTATTTCAGTCCGTTTTTTTATAAAATTTGGAAATATATTCCACAGAAATATAGTTCTATGTAGGTATAGAGCGTAAAAATTTTCCTGTTTTTTTTCGTATCGTCTGACTTGTGTTATTTTTTTCATCATCGTAATAACAGTATAAAAATGATAAATAGCCTCTAGCTGCTTTAATTAAAAACTGGACTGAATAAATATGACATTAATAAAATTAAAAACCCATTTATGTTCCGTTTTATATATATATATATATATATATCCGACTATAGCCATATCCGATGTCCGCGAACAACTTTCTACGCTCAATACCAATAATAATAAATTAAATTACATCATTCGTTTCGTATTAACGTTATCAATGGGCTCGCAATTATATCGGCAGTGTAAATGAAATTAATAGTTTCCACTTTTGAGTCGTTTTCCTTCTGCCACACACTGCGATGGTGATAGCTTTAAGGCCCTTTATTTTCGTGTGATGTCATCATGTCATATATTTCATACAAAACTCAATGCGAGTTATTGGTTCCTTTCGTACATTGAAAATACGTACCAATAACTAAAGTAAGAACTTCTTATTACTATAAGAGTTTAACTATAAGAAGTTCTTAGCGATTCGAAGCGATATATTTTGTAAATTCGTTTCACAAAAGCTGAGTGAAAATGTATAGGAAAAAGATTCCTGTTTCATTCAAAGTGTTAAAAGTCTTATTCTCATAATGAGTAATTTATTTCAAATAATTATAAGGGTGGAACTTGGAACAAAAGTTTTTATTATATTTTATCAATTTTCCTTGTATCGTAAAATGCTTTGATTGAAAGGTAATTTATTACAAAATTGATTTCAGAAGAACGTAATTAATATATTAAAAAGTAAAGGAAATATTTTTGTGTTTGTGTAATAACTTACAATTCAACAACTTCAACAACTGAATGCCAAAAGCGAACAGTTGTTATATTAAAAATATTTGAAATTGCATCCAATTTTGGCTCGACTCTTCCATTACAAATGCAATTTGGTCACTGAACTGGTTTGCGAGGCTCGCGTGCCAAGCTTTTAAACTTAAAAATATACACATTTTTGTGTTATCGTTTGCATTTGTTTCAAATATTTGTCATAACAAATGTGGATTGTGGTTGCGATGTGAGAATTTCGATGAACACAGTGAAATTCAAGAGGCTGTAGTTTGGTTCATTGATAAATTTAATACATTATTTTTTAGATAAAAGGTGTGATCGAAAACGGGTGTTAATATATGCTTTCCTTATAGTAGTACTTCTTTATAGTGTTAGATTGTAAAATGTTGTGGCGTTCCTTAGATGGACATATAATATTTTCAGTGAGAATATTAATTATTATTATTCTGTTTTGTATGTTTTTGTGTAATGTGTTTTTGTTTTTTTTATCTGTCTGCCTATTCTTATTTGATAAATTTATAGATAAGTCTTAAATAGATTAAACTCCACCGAATTTTCATAACGTGTATAAGCTTAAGCTCTATATTGCGACAGAGTCGTGCGCTACCGGGTTCGATACCCGCGCGTTGTCATTGTGCTTTAATTGTTGGTTCCTTTCACCTTGCCGAACTTAAAGCTGCAAAAATATTACAACATTAGAAGAGGTTCGATTTACGAGCTAGTGCTACAGTTTGAGGCTATTTATGAGGGGTCTATGTTTGGATGTATGTTACTCTTTCACGCAAAAACTACTTGATAAATTTGGTGAAAACTCGGCAAGGATGTAGATTAGACCCTAAATTAACACATAGGATACTTTATATACCGGTATTGTCTAGGAAACAGGAACTAGGGGTGTAAAACCGCGGGGTACGTGTAGTAAATCTGTAGAAGGAAATGTATCCTTTTCTCGCTTAGTTAAGGCGATTAAATGAGGACATTATGATGTCCCCATTATATGACTTTATGATTAATCTATTCTAATATAAATATGTACAGTTTGAACTGTTTTTAACCTCTCGTATAATTTTTAATTTGATATTTATTTATTACGTGTCTCATCAAGATAACTTAAACTCAGCTATAAATTTCCGCAAATAGAACGATCGCATTTAAGATTACCAAAACTATTATAGTTTACCCAAGGAATTAAAGCGACATAGAAACAAGCGTGTAAAGATCGTCAGATACAAGCCGAACCGCGGGCGGTCGCTAGTGAACACGTAAAACTTATCGATTATTCGAGTTGCATAATTCGATGTGACTCGACAAAACACGATCGAATGTTATCTAACATCGATTCGGCCGACGCATATAAACGGGCGGGTCTCTGAATATTTATTTATTTCTCCATACTTAGTACTGATTACGCGCTACACCCACTGCTTGAGTATTTAATATGTTTGTTTAACATGGCTTTAATGAATAAGATAACGTATCAATGGCCATGGCGACGGGCTTGAATGATGCATGGCTGTCTCGTTCAGATTTGATATCTGGTCTGGTATGTAGCGCTACTTAGAGCATTTAATATTAAGAGTATTTGTTTGTATGCTTCGTGCGTGCTAGACGCGAATAAACTGAGCACTTTTAATATACCATAAGGCATTCTTATCGTCCGATAAATTGAATGCAATTGTTAGTCGCCATTATGTATTAGTTTTTTTATTTACAATTCTAATAAAATGTTGTTAAGTACATATTATACATCTGTCATAGAAGTTTTTGAAAAGTTTAAATATCAATTTTATCAATTAAGAACGGATATAACTTTTATATGATACGAACATTCTTCGCTAAAAATTGTTTCACCTACAAATGAAATGTTTGTTGTAGAACTACAATCTTTAGCTCATAAAACACACGTCGAGTCCGCCGGAAATGGCCGACTTACTATCATTAGCTTTTATTCTTCGAATGCCGGATTAGGAGACGAATTAAAGCAAGCTGTAATAAAGAATGTTTGTCGCGTTTCCGTCGAAACCGACCGATCCGTCAAAAGTGAAAGCGCATTTTAGGAATTAATTTTAGGACCCGTCGGAGCTAACACTGCAAACGTTAGCATCGACTAGAAGTCGAAGACCGAAAAAAAGAAATATTTTATAGTAAATAACCTGTTGACCTCACGTGTTATTAATGAATGAAAATTATATTGTTAATATCTCTGCCCACTAAAACTAGATGTACAATGACGCTTTTTTATTTAAACCTCTTTTGTTAAGTTGTAAATATCCATAAAATGAGTGCAATAAATCACATATTAACAATAAGTTAATTTTAATAACGACGTTCGATCTGCAATTCATGGTCTCACAAAATAAGGTTAAGGGTTCCGAATTATTACCACATAAAATGCTTAATGTATCGATATAAAAATTCCTCTACGCCCATAATAATTTTACATTGCCGAAATCGATAGCATCGGATGCATTCCGATTATTTGACGGTTACGAAAGGGCGACTGACGCACGAAGATATAAAGACGTCGGCGATCGCGGAACTGAACAATGAAGAGATAAATGACTCGATTAATATAATCGAAGTGAACTTCGCGATCTCGATTATTCCCACCCTGATATACATAGCAGTCTCAAAAACCAATTCGGTAACCGCTCAGTGCTGACAGCTAAATTGACCACACTATTGTTTACCGAGTCAGATATATTGATAACGATTAAACATAATTCCAACTAAATTATTGGACGCATGTTAAAATTTTACGAGGAGCCGTAATTTTTATGAGACTTTCACATTTTAATGCTGATGTTGATTTTAATGCCGATTGTTTTAATATAAACAGCGAGACTAAAACATAATAAAGTTAATCATGGACACGGTAAGATAATATTGTTGTCATGTAAAATCAGGTTATTCAATTTGTTTTAACTTTCATTGCTTGTAAATATTTTTTATTATGTCCATATGTAAATAATATATTTTTTCCAAAAAAAGGCTGTTTTAATAGTCAAGTAAAATGTGAAAATGTAGATTTAATAATTTGTAGAGTTTACACTATTAAAAGCTCTATTAGTAGGAATAAACAAGAGATTAAACAATTAAAATTACACCTTTTAAACTATTTATTTGTATTTATTTGTAACATCAAATCTAAATTTACGAATGCGTGAAACAACCCTTTCCATTCAAACTATTTTATATAAAAATTAAATAAACCGGTGTTTGCATCAACTACTTTTACTCATAATCAGTGCAATATAAATGTATATAATCCCTTATTATTGGTACTTTCGATACACATCTTATCGACGAGTAGAAGCTTAAATGGCAGCGATCGCAGTGGGAGGGTTTAATTGTGGTCCTGTTCGCCCACTGCCGATAAACCTTCAACTGAGTCATCGATACGATCCCATCGTGACGTATAGTGGGTATAATCTCTACCACACTGATACACTGGTATACTCTTAACACTAAGGGAAAAACGGCCAAATACTCATACGCAAATTAAATTTAAGCACGCCTTAAGTCTCGTAATTTTGACAGAATTGACCAGTGAAAAGTGAATAGGCTACTAAGCAGACATGACGGCTCCTAGGCCGCATCTTAGCTTACCATCAGGCAGGATCGCGGCCAAATGTCTGCTTATCTGACATCAAAAAAAAATGTATGCTGAACTGTCAGATCGGACCGGTTTAAGTTGTACTTAAATTTAAGTTGCGTTTCAGTATTCCGGCATAAGCTCTTAGGTGTTATATAATTTTTTGGTCTTCTGGGGAGAAGATTCGTTAGTTATAATTATAATACGTTTACCTCCGCGTTTAAGTATGACAGCTAAATAATGTTAAGAAGGGTGTTTAAAGGAATTTGATCGTTATGTATTTGTTGAGATACCATAGTTGTGAATATAAATACCATCATCTAGTTATAGTTAAACTTTAAATTAATTCGCGTTATTCGTAGGCCTCTGATAAGGATAAAGGCCGGCCTAGGTAAATTGTATGCAATATACATATCTATCATACATTCATACCTCGATAAGTTTACTTGAATTGATTAAAAGTCAAATTATTCTAACAAGAGTGTCTGATTATGGTTATATTTAGTATGCATAAATCACGACGGACAACATTATTTTTTTGTATATATAAAAAAAGTTTTGGTCCAATTTAGATTTCCTTCAGCTTTAATGTCGTGATTTCCTGAACGCGTCTGATCACAGCCACACGATCTAGTTAATCCTTTCAAACAAAACAATACGGAGAATCCCAAACAGCGGTACAATTTTTTCAGTCTCGTTTGCATTTTTTGTCACGTACGTCGGTTATAGCTCGATTCGTATAACTCGCAAAGTATTACCAATCAGCGAGAGTCATAAAATTGAATTTTATATTCTTAATGTGTTGCATAATCAGCAGTAATTAAAACACTACTCAATTAAAATTCAAATATCGTCTAACTCAACATTCAGTTAAAAAACTCTCTCGAACCTCTTTCAGATTAGCATAATAATTTATTTTGACATTGCGAGCGAAACAGCATCGCTACAACTAGTTACGTATACTTTATTTATGGCATTGTATAAAATTTCAATAATTTAGTTTATTATTGATTTCCTCTTACATAAACCGTACTAAATAAAATTGCTATGTGGTCTTTATGCAAGTAAAAGTTAGCGATTTTAATATAAACTCAAAGACTCGGAGTATGAAGTAATAATTTTAACGATTATTTGAAAATGAAGGGCTTATCGCAAAGCTTCTAAAGCGGACAGCAGTGAAAATTTTACAGTCCATTAAATATACTATTGCCAGCGATACAACGTGTTTTAGTCTTCCTTATCGTTCATAGATACCGCTCGTCTAATAAAATATCTCACTTGCACTTTCTATACTTTAATGCTAATACAAAGATTTATTGCTTGATTTTTAAGTGCAAATAGGATCGTTAAAATACTTGAAGTATGTAAGGTGCAAATGATAATTAACGCAATATTATATTTTTGCTATAAGTTAGTTTCGTAATTAGGTTATTATTACTTTTAATACGTGTCTTATTAAGTCACTAGCGTACCTCTTAGCCATGCTTGACATGTCCACTATAAAAAATTGCACGATTCAATTCAATATAAAAATCTATAAACGTTAAACTATCGTCTCATAAAAATTAAATCGACCCGTATTTTATTTAATGACCGCATAGTATAGTAGCGACTGACGAATCGGCCTTACCAAATTTGGTCGGTATTGCAAAAAGAAATTTCGACGATATGTCAAGTATGCGTTTACGACTTGCCGAAAAAGAGGCAAATTCTTGGACGGACGAGTGCGTAACTGTGTTTGCTAGCATATTTTAGAGATGCAGTTTTTGTCACGTAAATAATCTCGAGAATGCTAAGAAGCTTACATCTAATCGTTAAGATAGGTATTACTTTTCGACCAATACCATGACGATTCAAACTTGTTAACTGTTACTACATGTAGCCTAGTTGAATAAAGATACTTTTGACTTTACTTCGTGATTTGTTTCGTTTATTTAAGTACAAGACGGTTAAAATATTACAATATATAGTATAATCGTAAAAATAATGTTCTAGATGTAAAACCCCGTACAATATACAAGTTTTTTACTATCTAGAATATCTTCATGTTTTTTGGACGACAGCCAGAAGTGGACTTCTGAATAAGAACAGTATACATACATATTTTTAAATAAAAACGATAATTTCTGATTAAATCTTGAGGAAGCAAAATCACTTTAAAACTGAAGTAATTTTTGATATGATTTATCGATAGCGACCGACAAGCTCCAAGATGTTTATCGTACAAGCTTTCCGACATGACTTATTCATTGTTTAAAACAATATATTCACGAAACAATATAATCGCTGGGGCCTTGATCTTTTGCCATACGCTGATTTACATCTGTTTTCTCGGTGATCATTTCAATTACGGTAAAATACGTCGGAGAAGAGCTATGTAGATGGTATAACATCGTGTGGCATCTATTTTTCATGTTGCCTGTATATTATTTACTGCGATAGGTTCTCGATAATAGTGCTACTACATCAAATGTAACGGATAGGTGAGGCGTTCGATTCGAATCGTGATAGATGCACGTGTTTGCGAATCTATGCAATACTGTAGCTGGTGAAATTAATAAGGGAGATCGTTGTCAGTAGAGAATTTTGTAATATAATAAATTTATCATATCGTCTTTAAGGAATGCTATGCTATGTTTTATACAAAGGCTATACAAATCCATTTTGATGTTAAATGTTACTTTCTAGTTACTAATGAGTATGCGGTGGCTTCGTAATATTACTGTATTCTAAAAACAGCATCCAAAAATTTTATAAATTTCATTTCTTTTTTTCGTGTTACGTATAGTTTTTCTAACTATTTTACACATTTATATACACAGTAGACCTTAATATATGCTATTTCTGGTTACCTGATAGAAATTTTTCATTATTGTTATTTACACTAGCGTTTTTCTTGTTATTTGTATTTTTGTTTGTCTTTCTAATAAAGAAGAAATAACTATATAAATAACCTTAGCATGACACGATCATTTAAGACGTGGTCATAAAGATTTGTTTAGTTTTTTGTTCTCCATAAGCATTATGTAAGAGGTTCTCGTTTGAATATAAAACAAGCATTTGTGGTGTTTTTAGTGCATTGTGGTCGTTTTTATGTGTCTTTGTAGATTCAATGTTAAAGTTAAAGCTTTCCTCATACATATTTTTTGTGTGGGATTCCCGGCTTTCTGTTGATGACACTATTTATTTTAGGCATTAACATTAAACAAGCTATTTTAACATTTATAGAGGAGCTATACTAATACATGTAATATACATAATACATACTTTATGTATATATGAAGTTTTTTTCAAAGTCAAAGTCAAAAGTATCTTCATTCAATTAGGCTACATAAAGTAACAGTTGAATCGTCATGGTATTACAAAATATTTACCACCGGTTCGGAAGGCAGTTTCTACAGAGAAGAACCGGCAAGAAACTCTGATAGTCGCTCTTTTGAAATGAGAACATACAATTGTAAATATTTCTTACATAGTTTTCGGTTTATGTGAAGTGATGTATAGGAACATTGGGACAAACGAAAGACTTCATTTAGAAGAACACTGATTAACTTGTTTTAATTAGTAATTAATAATATGATGACTTATTTTTAAGATTCATTCTCATATCGAGTTACCAATAAGTAGGTATATGTCGCGTCACGAATCTTTAGCGTTGAACGAAACCTGCACAGAAGTCAAAAATAAGGTATCGAGGTAAAGGCGCGGCGTGCGTCCAGCGCTAAACTTAAATGACGCGATCTATTCACGTCGTGACATTTTGTAACAAAATATTATTCATATTATTTTGTTTCTAGTTTATTATATGTTTATTGTATATCGATTAGTATATTCTTAATTAATTTTAAAGCATACTTTAATACGTATTGATAAGGTTGGTAATACCATAACGATTCAAAAGTGTTACTATATGTAGCCTATATGTTTGACATTGACTTTGATTGAAAATATGTTTATTTAAATAAAAAACCACAAGTAGGTACACTCAGTATTTAACACTACTTCATTGATATCCAATCAAATAAAATAATATAATCTGTCAATAGACATACGCAGATCGTGTCAATATTAATTAGGAGTTCATAAATTGTTAAAAGGATTGCTATCATGTTACACGAGTGAACGTTTCACCCTTATTGCTATTGGCTTAAGTGCTATTTTTAATTAAATTTTCTTTTTTTTTGTTTCAGGTATGGAACGTGGAAGAAGTGTTAAGTTACTGGTGGTATTAGTCTTCCTGGCTACCGATTTTGTGAGTCGTAGTTAAATTAAAAAAAATAAGATAATTAGATAACAATACTACGCATTAGTAGCTATAGCATTTAAAATGTTTCACCATAAATAAAAATAATACTATTGAAATTAGTAATATTTAAAGTTTGTTTCTTTGTTTCAACTATCTAAAGTAGCCTTACAATTTGTGGTTTATCAAAAAATTTAAATCATAATTGATTTGAAAAAATATTATATGATAGAGATGGGATATTACGTCGTTAAATAACATACCTAGTTAGACAATTACACAATTTCTTACTGTTTTACTATTTCTCAGACTATAAAATATTTTATAATCTACATCGTCTCAATTATAAGTCGTTACCAAACTTAACAAAGGCATTATATTAGTACCCAGCACGATATGTCGTGAGAATCACAACCTGACCTTGGCATCGCGCGTACTAAATAATCGTACCAACGCATTCGTCTTCATTATAAATGTCAGCTGTTTTAATATACGAGCGCATTAGACAAGCAAATAGACGACTTGCATGGAACAAATTGAGACTTGAAGGGATGCTAGCGATTCTTGTTTTATAAGTCTAAAATTGTTCGCGAATATTCGACTAATTCTGTACTTGTTTACTTTTACTTGAATATATGTATAGCCGTATTTTTATACTGAAAATAAAAGGGGTATAAAAATATTACTATCAGAAAACACAATAAGAAAAGAACAAATTAAGACCAGAGGGGAGGCCAGCCATTCTTGTTTTATATGTCTAAAGTTGTTCGCGAATATTCGACTAATTCAGTACTCGTTTGCTCGTAACTGAATAGTATTTTTTTTTATCTTGACAAAAAATAACGTCTTCCAGGAAACTGAACAGGAAAACGTACCTTATTAATTAAATATGACGTTTATCAAGTAATTAGTTTATATGTATTAATAAAACGGCTTTATTAGGTGATTGTTTGCGTAAACCACAATAACTGTATTGTTTTTGTGAGCATAGCGAGGAATCGCTCGTGCGGCGCTGACGACTGAACAAAAACTGTAACTCACTAGGTCGGCGATAACGCGATGAATTAGACGCAAATGACGCGTGAACTCTTCGCGTTGTTATTACTATGTAGTATTAATATAGTTACTGAGTAAGCCTTATAAAAGTATCTAGAAAAAATATAAGCGAAGTGCTTAGAACTGACCGACACTCAACAGAAACTCCTTACGACACATACATTGAATCCGAAGTACAAAGGTGAAACCCGAAGTACATAATTTTTAACTCTCTACGACCCCAGATAAAAATCAATACATAAACTCTGCCCTTTTGTAAATCATCAATTTTTGTCGAACTCTCAGATGCTCAAATTTTTAAAATTGTAAATAGTTCTTATTTTTACTGTTATTACAAAATTTATTTTCCCCAATAAACCGCGGGGCACAGCTTGTAAGGTTATATCATAAAATTATAAAGAACTAGCAAACAAGTGCCCACCTCGTTCGGTCATAATGTTAATTATCCTTTTCGGTGTTTTTTATATAGCCTATGACATTCAGCAATTATGTGGCTTTCAATTGGTGAAAGAATATTTAAAATCGATTCAGTAGATCCCGAGATTAGTCCTTACAATTTAACAAACACACAAACTTTACTTTGTAATATTAGTAAAGAATAAAAGACGCGTGAACTGTCCACATTTTTGTGACTACGTGTGCTAAGAATGTTGTTGAGTAGGAGCTTATAAAAATGTCTAGATAATAAATACACTTATACTGGCGCCAATGGAGAATACTTGTCATATAATATAAAAATAACGTGTCCAATAATAGTTCGATGAAATTAGGCTGCTTTTGCAATGAAATTCGTAACTGTCAGAAACAAAAATCAATGAGGCGTTAACTCTTCTTCAGTAAGCATTGGTGTTACAATATTTATAGAACAATTTATAGTCGCCTATATTCATATTAATTGATGAACTATTTTCTTATACCTAAAAGGAATCATATCATTTTTCATTGACCATAGATGAATGAATGACCATGAAAAAGACCATATTTAGATAAGAATTCTTGAATTAACCCAAAAAAGAAAATTTGTCCTGTGGTTCCATTTTGCATAAATACGGACAATTAATATATAGAGATAATATGATCAGTAATTACCATTTAATAGACTGAAATAGTACTGGAAGGATTTTAATGAAATTTACAAACTTACAGTCTAAGAGGAATGGCATAGGTTACCTTAAATCGCGATTTAAGGGGTTGAAATAGGTGATTGTCATCGGTATAAGCTTGGAACACATTTATATTTTACTACACATACTATTGACACATAAGAAGTGTAGCCTTTATTAATAGTACGAGTATATACAATTTTTAAATTCAGTTTCTAACGACTTCATAAACGTTTATCGTTTTGATATATAAGAAATAAGTTTTATTCTATAAGCTTCTATAAGTGCATCTCTCGTTCGCAAATAACTGTCTTTAAAAAAATAACGTAAGTGCAAAAAGTAGCTTGGGAATTGAACTATTGCCGTTAGTAATTTTAAACGCTATAAATTGATTTATTTTAGTTAAACTGTAACAGTTATTTAACGGTTATACCTATTGTTAGTTTAAAATTATATTTTATGCATTTAATTCGGCAATTTTACAACGACTATGACGTTATACTATTTTATTATATTAGTAAAAATGAGTACTTTAAATATATGTAATTTATGATGAAATATTAATCCCTCATACATTTAATTATTAGAAAACTTCACAATGCTTCGTAAATGCATTGCAGACCTAATAATTAAGACAGGATCTAAAAAACAAGGTAATTCAACATGAAAGAGAAATTTGGCGACTGGTGTTCCCACATATCAGTAGATAAGTGGGAAAATCGTAGTAATGAAGGAAATGTCATCCCTAGAGCGAATTACTTTAACGCCTGTTTTCTGTAAGAAGGTCCAACTACTCCGCAAGCCGAATATATTCGGCCTTACGGCGTGTATAACAATCGTCAAAAAAGTTTAGCGATTGACGAGAATAGCATTGGTAGAATTGCGCTCGTGGGTGCGAGAAAGACAACACGATTGGGACAACCAATCAACGCTCGCGCACATGACGATCACGCGCCCCGCGCGCCGCACCGCTACCTCGATACCTTATTTTTGACTTCTGCGCAGGTTTCGTTCACCGCTAAAGGAAATTGACGGTTACTATATCTACCACTAAATTTATTAATATTCGAAATACCATTCCCAGTAACAAGAACTATAGAACAGTAGTAGCTGTCAATGTTATCACATTAGCAGTCTCTCGCTAAGTGGGGTCAGCACAAAGCGCGAAAGCTAAGACCATGAGGGGTCAGAGATGTTCCTTCCGCGTAACTAATGACTATAGTCTGTCCTAGTTAATTAAGCCCTGTT
>JADANM010001810.1:2284562-2319575 GCA_026213755.1 Eurema hecabe
AATTAACTAGCGCCCCGCTGTCTCAGGGGAAATGCCCCTCCTATGCAGGTACTATGGGTATATTCCTTTGTGTTACTCGTTAGACCCAAGCCTTAGAGGTCTCCAGTACAAAGAGCGCAATTACTGCAAACACCCACTGTTAATCTTTGATGGAATTTTGAGAACGCTTTAATGAAAACTGGTTGGGTATAGAACGGTAATTAAATTCATAGTCGTCTGTAAGACTTATATGTGCTTTAATATAAATAAATGATTAGACGGGTATAGGTCTTTTATAATAAAATTTTTAAAATAACCTTTAAATACGTTTCGATAGTTGAGCATGAGTTTTGCTGGCTCTATGTACCAAAGATTTTATCTAACGCAGTACTACGCTACGTTTTATTTAAGGCCAAATAACTTCACGTCTTCACAATTCGTTAAGTCATTGTCATGCTTTTTAGCTCGTTACTGGATTGCGTTCAAATATCTTAGTAAGGTCACAGTCGAGTACACACCCTTTCTCAGACTGTATGGTCAGTTCGGGATATTTGCACCATGCAACACCTGAAGCGTGACTTGGAATGCAGGGTTAAAGTCATAACACTAACAGAAAATGCGGCTTTTAATGATATAAATATATAATAAAGGTTTTTGTTGCTTTAATTGTAATTTATTTTTGATAGAAAATACTGTGACTTCTCTAAAGTACAATATCTACCAGCTTTTGGTGAAGTAAGATGTTTATATAAAGATATTCCGAAGACATTTCTCGATTGCCACTAAACCATCAACAATAGAACAATAAATACGATTCTTGCTTCGCTCGAGACGGTTATTATTACACTCACAAATTCTGTCACGACTTCTTCTAGCTTCGAATAACTGAATGTTGAGGTTCGTAATACTGCACGAAAAACGTCAATTCACGTCAAATGTTGAAGGTTTGTTGATTGGCTAAAAACAATTGAAACAGGATCGCGGTGAGCATATATGGTTCGGTGGTCACAGCGGAAGAGAAAGTGAATTCCGATGTTTAGCGAGATTTAACATAATGCTACGTTGAACCATAATTAAAATTCGCCATTAACACCTTTTATAGTAAAACAGATTTGCTATCCGCGTCCATCTACCTATCTATTCATACAACTACTTTCACTGTTTTAAACTAGCTGCTATATTTTCACTTAATAGAATTATTCTATATACGTATAGTTGCAATATCTCAACTTATGGTTCAATACAATTAGAAACTTCAATTTAAAATATCTTTATACTTTACTTGCTCGCTATGTTCTTCTTAATAAAATCTTTTATTTAACTTAAATGAATTGTTTCGTTCTAGCATGATACGTTATTGTATCATACACAATTATAACACAAGTGCGATCCTTCCTAATACTCTGCCATTAATATCTTCCTTCCCCAACACAATACCGGTGCAGAAACTTTAATCTATTTATATAAATAAAAATGAATTGTTGTTCGTTAGTCTGATTAAAACTCGAGAACGGCTGAAGGGATTCATCTTATTTAAGTCTTGAAATATTCGTGGAAATCTAGGGAAGGTTTAAAAGGTGGAACTTTTCGAATAATTGCCGGAAAAAACTATAAAAACCGTCCGTAATTCCCATACAAATGTTCAAAAGTCAATTATAGATCTTACTACTTATCTGGTGTCACAAAGGTGTGCAAAGCCGGGGCGGGCTGCTAGTTCATAATAAAAGCTTTTATTAAATTTAACATATTTTTGTTCTAATCTAATAAGTAACAGTACTATACACAAGCATAACCCAAGTTTGATACTTCCCAATACTCCGCCCTTAACTTCCTCCTTCCCGTTCATAATAAAAGTTAAAAATACATCGCTCCAGTGTTCTGTCTGTCATTGCGTCTATTCTCGTAGCGCACCCTCCGGTGACCCACTCATTTCCCTGTTCACATTCCGTAACACACCGGCGTAAGGACACCTGTGTTCTGTTCCCATCGAATGATCGTAGGGCGATGTGCATGTTTGTTTGTACTGGGTTTGTGTGCAGCGTTGTAGAACATTGGTCTTGGTGGTAAATGGCGTTGTTTAAGTGTTTTCTAATAGTGAATATGTATTCATAAAATAATAATAAATTTATTTGTCATGAAATCATTTAAACATTTACAATTTAAGTGATCACTCGACTACTGAACTTTTAAAAAATATCGTGTCTCAGCTGTCGGGTCCTTCCCAATGTGATTAATTTAAAATAAGCCTAAATGAAATTTAAGGTAATACCACAGAGAACCAAAATAAAATAAAATTAAGAAAGAAGAGTGAGTGTGTTTTTTATGTGTGTGTGAGTGTGTAGTGTTAATATTAATATTTGATACTACACTTGTATATTAAGGTTGATAACACCAAGGCATTTGATATAATCACACCATTTTTCTTATTCTTGCTAAAGACATTTGTAAAGCATCAATCGTCATTGCCAAAGTTCAGACAGTGATTCACGAAATGATACCTTCTTTAGCTGGAATCGTAAGTTTTAGTTCACGAAGTGCTCTGCAATTTGTAATAATTCAGCTTAGGCCTTGACCCACATCGTGCAGACGCGACGTGATCTCGCGTGCCGACTATCAGACATCAGGACTGCACAAATGCACTAAATTATAAATTCTCTTAAAGCTTTGTTAAGGGTTTTGTTTATGTGAGAGTTACGGTTGATCAAAGGGTACATGTTTTTTAAACACATGGTGAATTAAGGCTCAGTATAGAAAGGATGTGGATGTGGTCAATATCAAACAAAAGGGCGGTAGCAAAAAGAAAATTTTACAACTCAATGTACCCAATAGTCATGCATGCAAATATATATTGAGACATTAAAGTTTTGTCGTTATGGGAGCTCTATAGAGAGAGTCTCTGTAGATGAATATCTAATAAAATTTGAGAAATGCATTTGGTCTTTCTGCATTGTTGGGTATACATATAACTAATTTCAAACAAAGCATTCAGAGTAGATTTGCACATGGTATTATGCATATTTATTGGAAGGGAAACGAACAGCACAATAGGTTCGTAACTATCCGATATAATCCTTTGCTTTTGCTATCCAACGTTATATTGATTTAAAGGATTAGTTTCATATTAAACAGGAAGATTAAAGTCTGATGTTAAACATTAATCTTATTACAATATGTTGTCATATATCGTGAATAATGGAAAAAACACATTACCAAATATTAACATACATTCGATTTTATCAACATCACAAAAAGTAACCTCACAGCTATTATAAATTATCATCGAACATGATTTATTAAACAAACAATTCACGATACAATAAAAACTACGATAGACGTTATCGTTCCTCATTACGCATATTATTTGGACCATTTATTGTAAAAATAACGGGGCTCGGCTTCCAGTAGATAAATCTGGCATGAATGAAAACCAATGTTATCGAAGCACCTTTAACATTACCGTTTGTTTTATCTCAAGCCATTAATTCAATACGCTATGCGGAATAATCTACGTCAGCAGAACGTTGCATCACTGGTTTTCGTGCGGCCAAAATATAAATGAGCCAGCATATTGATGGATTGGAAGGCGTGGGAGGATCAGACTCAAGTGGATCGGGAATAGCCTTAATTATTCGGGAAGTGTAGTGTGTAATGAACGTTTATTGATTAGCTTAGTATTAAGTTTGCTAATGAGGAATTGAAAAACAGTTTTGTAGAAAATAAGGATATGCCGATTGTTGACATGAGTAATAGCACTCTCTTAAAGCAAATACACATTAAGGAATAGTATTATAAAGACGCTGTCACGTTTAGACCAAGACGAGATTTAGTCAGTCTTGCTAAAAATAGGTCTAAGTCTTGGTCAAGACTGAATTTGGGCCACACTAGTTTAAACTAATATACATTTTGCGTTAATAACAGATGATATTTAGTGTTAATTTCCATCTTGCGAGCAACTTATTGCGTACTATATTTATACTTACAAGTACTAACTATCAATACAACGTTATGAAATAAGGAGTTTAAGGTAAACACATAGCAATTATCATATGAACGGGGCGGGCGTGAGTCACGACTCGCTACCGTACTGAGCGATCATTTTTCACCGTCCACCGTACCATTAATTACCTCTATCTAATTACGTCATGTGTAAACAAATCTTGTTGTGATAGCTGGTACGTGATTTTCTTACTATGAAATTGAATAATATATATTTCTTCCAAGTTTTAACCAGGCTGCCAAAATAGTACCTACTGTTTTTGAGGAGCCTGTTTAATTCAATTTCAGACCAAACACGTGTTATTATGTTGTAACACCTCCTTATTATAAAAAATGATTGAATGTAATATTGCTTTATTTATTGTATTGTACCTTATGTATTTTTCTAACTTTTAGAAATTTAGTCTCGTGTCACAATTCAACTTAAGAGAGTAATGTGAACAATTACATACAAGCTTTATTGAGTAAAAACAGCGTTTAAATATCTCTTGCAGTCGACATTAAAAGTTCAGGGAAGTGGTTTTATAACCGTCGGTTACTTAAGGCCAGTTTTTGTTATCCAATCCAAAGCAGAAGAACATCTTGAAAGCGCGATCGTATCGAGATATTACGAAACTGTGCTCTATCGTTGCATCGGAGAGCTCTAGATTGGACGCGGAGTAAGGTACAAGCTATTAGAGGTAAATGTAGAAAAAATTTAAATTCACATTTTTTTCAATATTACTTTACTGAAAAATTCTGATTATCTGTTACGGTCTTTCAAACCTAGATATAGACTGCCCAGGCCAAGTTCTAGCGCTATCGAAAATTCCAAGTAAATAAATACTGGATAATTTATGTTTTAAGACACTATGAATGAATTTACGAAAGAGCTAAAGATCGTGTGTTCTTCATGTTCATATTGTTCAAACATTCCGTCAAAATTATGAGTAAGCAATGAAGGTAACCTTAGTAAATGTATCTACGTATGTTTGACTTTATATGATTACATGTAGTAAGAAAACTCAGACCGCTTAAGTCCTGTCGCTTGGCCCAACACCGACGTGCGTCTGTGTGCGTTTCGAGTATTGTTTGTTATGACTTGCGACTTGAGAATGCTCCGCTTTTACTCGCAATACTACAATACAAATGAAAATGTCAGAATGCACCTTACAGTGTGGCTCTTAATGGACTTTAATTGTTCTTGTGCAGGAACAAGGCTGACTGCTATAAGAATAAGATTGCAGAACTATCTAATGGCTTCCTACTAATTGTTTCTTATTTTCCGAAGAGCTACAATATTTTTTATATAAACTATGTTGGTAATGTTACATAGCACATTTATAGAAAACCCTAAGACTTTATCTTAAAAAAGCATTAACTTTTTTAGCTAGAAAAAGCTTAAAAGCTATCTATCTTCGTATGTTAAGGCTATCTACGTGTATAATGTCTATGCGGTAATCAATATATTAATTAACTTTATTGTTAAGGCTTCGAAATGAGATAAAAAGAGCGAATCCACCGCAACAACAAGGTTTGAATGCATACATTGTTTTCTGTCAAAAAATAATCCACCCAATAGTGAGGCTTAGACCGTATAACGTCCGACGTGAAAAGCTTACTATGTAATATTTTAAATTAAATTAAACACCTGTGCAGCGCAGACTTGTAATTGAATATCAAATTACGTAGCGATACATACAAAAATGTTTATATCCTCCAAATGTAAGTCATACAAGCTAGATGGAACCGTAAACAAACCGACACACGTGACGCAACAATGTATGAGATGCCAACTATTAATTCTTTGATTAGACTTTTCGTAACAAACATCAAAGGAACGAATCGAAATCATTTTTGAATATGAATGAGTTCTGTTATATACCGCGTCAGATATAATCGTGTTTTATTACGTTGGAACTGTTAACGCTTCTATGTTTAATTTGATATATTATGAATATAAATTGCTTTATCGCGGAGGAAAATGGTTGCCTTAATTAATTTTGATACGATCGCGGGCGGGTAAGACAAAGTTGCCGGTTTTACACAAAACTATACAATATTTTTTTATTGATAATTTCGCAATTTTTAGTAATTATTTCTAATCGTTTTATGGTCTACGTAACATGTTTTCCGCAAAAGAATCATCTTTCAACACCTTAAATTTTTTTTTGCTTAACAAACAACACATGATTTTAGATAAATATTTTACATAGTATTCACTCACTTTCACCAAAATAACAGGATATACGAGTAATCTTGCAACATAACATACATATTATGTTATTCGTACCTTTAAACTGTTTACTAAAAACTGCGTAAAATGTTACCCAGAACTGAGAGGCATATAAATTGATATTAATATCTTTCTTTAGAGACAATTTTGCAATTTGAAAATATTATTTTACGTGACATTTGTTTTAAATGTTTATAATTATAATTTTATCTGCAACTTACAAACTAAATGTATGGCTTTGAAATTTTACTAAAGTACTAATTATGTGCTTTAATTTAATTTAGTTTCAATTAATATTTAGCTCGAAAGTTAAACTCATGAAATTAGTTCTAATGAATTCGAAACATTATTTATCGTTAGGACCTCCCAGTAGCTTTTAAATTAGCACTTTTGGTACATTTTAATTGGTGTAACTGACCTCTGATTAAATACATCCATGTTTACGTTATGCCCACCTTCCATGGCACAATGATTATTTACTAAACTCTTAAACTTTTAAACAGTTTTAAAATTAAATTAAATTAAAAAAAAATCTTAATAAATTCTATATACATATTTTAAATATGTGCTAAGATATTAGTAGGTTAATCAACTTAAAATACTTTTTAACGTTATATCTATGGTGTAAGATAATATATTGAGTATATGCTATAAATACAATTTTATTTACCTATTTGTAGTTTAGTAACTAAAATAGGTATATGATCTGCTTATTACGGTATATATTGAACATTTATATAAGAAACAACCCTAGAGTCACGAGAAACGTAATCATGATGTAATACCGACCACAGCGCGCAATTTGGAACTTATTTGTGTCTGTAATTGTACGTTTGATTGCCCTTTGAATTGCACTCAATGGTAATGAAACAAATTGGTTACGATGTAATTGCATTACAATATTGTATTTGCATGGGTATAGATATAGAGTACGGAACTACGGAGCGATAGTCGATTTAGGGCAGCACAGAATGAAATCGTAAGACAATAATTTCCTTGTATTATTATTAAATAGTCTATTCAAGTATTAATGTTCATAGAATATTTTATTCTTTAAATTAAGTTGCTATATATGAACTTTACTATATAATAATATTGATGTTTCATAAATATTCTCTTTCTTACAGGTATGTTCCCGTTTTAAAGTACTGAACAAAATCCATCATAATTATTACGTAAGTCATCTTTTATAACATACATGTCGATTACTAAATCGGATATTAGTAGTCAATTGTAAGAATTTATTAAGTAATATACGTCATTGGTCAAGCAGGATTCAGGACACAATTTTCTAACATGACTAATTTTTAACCAAATACATTGTACAGTTTATCAATCGTTCGTCAATTTATACTAACCTCTGACGTGACTCACGGTTTTTTACATTAGTATTCTTCGGGTGCGTAAGATGATTCAGGGTAAAGGAATTACTGGTGAACTAATGTTTGTGGCGCTTTGCCCTTAATTCAATGTTAATTGCGCTCGGAGCGGTGGCTGACGACCACGACGGTGCTGTGTATGTACCGGGAATGCAATGAATTCTCTGATTAAAATTGATTTGTTTTACCATAGTGTGTTTAGTTTCGCATACTGCGTACGCGACTAATACACGTAGCTATCGATCGTTTTCAAAGAAACAATTATTGTTTAATAAGTTTGTGTAATGCTTGATACGCTATCTATGTACGCTAGATATTATTGAAATAAACATCAAAACTACAAAATTATTCTAAAGAGATACAATTTGTAATTTTAGACTTAGGTTATTCTGTATTTTTTATTCTTACAGCTATAGAAAGCCAGATTATTTGCACCTAAAAATGTGGAAAGAGCAACAGTCGTAAATACTCTAAGCCACTACTAGCTAAGACCAATGCCGCGAACTAAGACCGTTTCACCTGCTGGCTCACACCATTTATAACCTTGAAGTCGACTGCTCCATCACCTGCGGTTTTACATGACGTATGATAATGACACAGTGAAAGTGCCCAGATGAGGCCTTTCAACGGCTGTCTTCATTGATTAATGGAACCTTTTCATGATAATATTTTCCCTTTTTCTCAGCGCGATGTCGTTTGAGCTTCGATGTGCTGAATAGAATGGCTATGAATGGGCTAATAGGTTTTTTGAACCCGCGCTTAGCATACGAGTAATTACTATCGAATAGAATAGGATTGACGGCGTGGGCTGACGTGGTTGTAGATTATTTTATGTACAATTTTACTATGTTGTATGGTGACTTTTATAGGTGGAAACAAATCACGTTTAAGGCGATTGAATAATACTTATTTGGATGTTATTTAAATGTTCTTAGTTTTATTTTAAGAATGTTTATACAAATATAAATCAGAGAAAAAGAAAGTCTGTCAAGAAAATGGCTTTGAAGATTATAATTTTTGCAAAAGTTAATTTTCTATGTGAATAGAGCCACAAATAAAAGCTTACAAATATTGTGAGATAAGACTTGAATTAAATATTAAAACGTATTCGAGACCCGTCATGTTTATTTCAAACGATGCACGAAACAATGATGCAACGTAATGATAGTGTTAGAGTCAATTGTGTTTTATTATTTCAAATCACTATTTACAATATCAATATCCTCAACGAAAACAGTATATTTATTATTATATATATTCTTGTGAGATAACTTTACAAGAATAATAAGAGGAATATTTAAAAACTGTTTACCATTAACACGATTATTTACCTACTTTTCCGAAGGCAAGCAAATCCATTTAACGTAGTTGGTATTCTATGTACTAAAAACTTATAAGAAAGATTATGAAATAATATTACCCGTTTCATTCCGATAGTTATGGCCAAGTTAATTCACCTCACTTATACCTAATTTTTTTATATAAGAATCGTAATAATATAATTTATGAACAACTTACCATTACCACGATTCGTATTCTAAATGCTAAGCTGTTTGAATTAGAGATTAGAGCTTCGTAAGGCGTTTAGAATGAAGTGGCTATTGAGTTGAGAGGATTGTGCAACCGGTGTTACTCCGGGATGAGACGTGACGAAGCATTCCTGATATTATTGACAGTGTTGTTTGTAATAAGTATAAATTGAAATAGACGTAGCTGGTTATAAGAAAGGCAAGGTAAGGTAGAATGGAAGTGTCAGTGGCTTTTAAGTTATGACTTCTTTTTGACTATAATATTGTTATAAGGAAATTTTTTTGGGTTCTTAAAGTTGTAATATTAAAGTTTATTAGGGTCATACAAATACTGAAGATATCAAGTAAAGGGTTTTAATTATATGTGGATACTCGTAAATAGTTTGCAGTTAACTCAATCATACCTCAGATAAATTTAGAGGTTTTATAAGAGTAGCTCCTTTTATAATGTCTTAATCACGCAATAATCGCCCCGCTTTCTTAATATAAGCGAATAAAAATTTCAAAATAGAATAATAAATGTAGTCTAAATACAATTAAATTTAGAATTATCGTACAATAAAAAATGGAAGTTCCGGGCGTGATGTAATAATGCTACGCAATAATTTTATCTCTATATCTAAGAGGTGCACGGTGCGTTACGAATGTTATATTTTTGGTTTTAATTCAACCAAAACCTAATTCATGGCTGAACAGAAATTTAGACTTTAATCTCTTAAGTATAAGGTCTATGTTAGCACAAAGTTTAAATAAAATTTGTTGAATGGCATAGTATTGTGAATCGTAAACGGTGTAAAAAGTGTAAATGAATGTTGTTTGTTCCGAAGCTCATTTTATGCTAATTTGTAGATACACTCGGAGTTCGTTGGTCTTTCGGTGATCTACTGATATCAGAGCGTGAAATAAACCAGGTTGGAGTAGAGGGCAAAAAACATGGTTAATTTCTTGCGGCATTTTTTGTTTTTAAGAATGTAGAATATAGAATATAATATAATATGTTAAACACGGTTTAGTATTGTAAAGTTCCATTCATTAATGTTTTTGAAAGAATATTATTTTGTTTAGAATAAGAAAAGTCATTCTTTGAGTATGATATTATATACTTTGTAAAGTTGCACCTTTCCAACTTAAACACAAAAGCTACGAATAATTTCTTCAAAATATTTTTTTTTGTTAAAAACATTTTTTTATACCCTTGCCAATTTTTGTGTTTTTGATGCGTAGGTATAACAAAATTCAATAAAATATTTATTTTCTAAATTGTTCTATACATTGAGAAGATTTTTCTCTCTCTGTTTCACATGCCCCGCACTCCATAGTAAACCAATATTAGGCAAACACTACCCCTTAGGTTATAAAACTACTTTTCACTATCAATAAACCGAGCAGTAAATTGTTTATTCGAAATGTACACCGGCAATAAAATACAAGATGTTAGCGAATGTGCGGAGAGTGCCAATACTTAAGTGCGCTCGTAAAAGCGTAGATACGGCTCTTATCGTGAAGGTTAATGTATGAAGAAATTGCATAAAAATTGAATTAATCCTGCATATATTGCGTAACGGTATCGACCGGTAAATGCCCTTAACACCTTTATTGTAAAGCATTTGGAACTTACAAAGAATCTTTGTTATTGTAAACTGAGCAAGTTCAACTGATTGATTGTCTTATTATTTAATCTATGGTAGTTTATTTTAAAATTAAGTTATATCTGGGAGTTTTGGCGGGAATCTTGCGGCGTCTAGTTGTAATCTCGATTGAATATTCCTTTTTTGGTGCATAAAGTGATTTAATATTTGATTGTGATAGTGAATCATGCAGTAAACTAGCTTATAAGTGTCCAAGAAATGAAGAATTCATTTGAGAGCGCATAGTAGCGCCGTTCCGATTGCTCCAAGATTCATCGAGGTTCTTCGTAAAGTTCACTATCACTTTACGAAGGGCAGAACGAAACGACTGACTGATTCGACTAAAGACGACTTGATGACGATTTTACTTGACTCATATCGACTTTTATTTTGACCACTTTGCCTCTTATTACATTGACATTGGCAAAAAGCTAGACGCTAATGCCATAATATAAGAAAGAAAGAAAGTTGTAAGCGTCGCCTCTGTGTATTTAAATGTTTGTCAATTTCGATTCTGTTTTTGTTAATTTGTAATTTTATAGAATAAATCATAAATAGATTTTGCTATATCAATAAAAAACCAGTTAAAGAACTGGCCAATTGGTAGCTTTTCATGCTTTATATTCCAATTTGGCGCGGCCTTGCGATAATATGACAATTGCATCTTTATTGGTGCACTATTCACGTTGATACTGAACAGGAGAAGGAAATTTATCGCTACCTTTTAATGAATACGTATGTACCCATTCATATTTTTGCTTCACTACGAAGAATATTTTTTTCTTATATATGCTAAATGTTGACCAAAAATATGTTATTTTATCAATGTCACTCATTAATTATAACAAGACATTCGTTGTATGAGGCTTAAGATACATTAACTAATACGTGTATGTTTCAATTATAATGAGATAAGAATAACAACGGCAAATGTAAACATAAACAAAAATTATCAAGAATTGTTTAATTTCCAAGTATGATCCGAGTCGATGGAGTCATCACAATAATTCATTAAGGACGGCGTTGATGAGCAATCAGGCAGGCGTCTAATTAGTCATTTATATATACGAGTTAGTTTCCCTGTGGCATACTGAGTACTGAGCACTCGTTGGTTGGATAGGTTCGGATCTAGAAAATGTTTCTTTGTGTTTTTTTTATATAACATAGGGGGCAAAAGATTGTACTGGATATCTTTGATTATGGTATACATAGAGTAGTCTTTATTATTGGGTTCAATACTGACATCCCAATTATAATTTTTAATAGATTAAGTGATTGGTGGACGTCGATGAGGACAATTCAGAAATGTTTTCGGAATCATAAAATGCAAACATTTGTTTTGCTTTTCCTGTAAGTTCTGCATGACTCGGAAAAATAACTACTTCAATTGTTCAATTTGTGCACCTTAGCTTTTATTTTTGCTGTCAACAAGCAGCAATTGTTGAAAGAATGAATGTCGGCGGTTTTATATTCCAAACGACCGCCTTTAAATGCATTATGGGCCGATTAAATGTTATTTTTAATGTGGATTCCATTCCATGTATTGCTATCGGCTAGTGGGGCTACGATCTCGGAAAGAAATTATGACAACGCGACCAAACGTAAAATAGATACGGATTTAACGAGGTATTGCTAAATGTTGTTGATAATTATTTCGAGTTGTTTTAATAGCATGAATGTTATCTGCTCATGGGGTTTGGACTAGTATATGTATTGTGATTTGTGAAACGTTTGAGTTTTGTGTGTGTGAGTGAGATAAAAATGGTGTGACGTTTATTTAATGACGTAGCATTACGATAATTCTCGTTATTGAGACGTGTTTAAAACCATTGTACGTCGTAGTGTACCTTAATGTTTTGTTTGCTGTTACAGTAAAATTTAACTTATAACTTTGTAGTAATAATTCTTAGGGAATTATTTGTTGGCGTATAAGTTCGCTTAAAGCTAAAAAATGTCCCGAAATTAACGACGAATATCCAATGCACTTCGAAATAGATCTTCTTTATGACTTCATATTTCCTAAGTACATCCCGGGTATACTGATAAGACGGGTCAATGACACGTAAATATTTTTTCGTATATTAATTTTGGGAACCTCTCTTTGAGAAAAGACAACCACTGAATCAAAGAAATCAGTGGAAATAAGGCTATTACTAATTCGGTACTACATTTGAAAGTCATATTGGCTTTTCAAAGTACCAACGACTGACTTTTTATCTAATTTATATTGTATATAATTTTCTTACGTATAAAACAAAATACCTTCAGTAGTTTCTATAGAGATTAACGCATTTGTTGCAATGAAAAACTATAAAATTGCCGACATCCTGGTCACCTGTCGTGGGATTGAATCCTTCAAAGAAGCCGCCCTTATCCCTATATATCTTATTTTATTTATTTGTTACATGAGCATTAAAGGAATTTATATAACTACTGACTAAAAAGGGAATTCTTAAGATATTTTATTAATCTGTCTTCGGTAAGGATATCTGTGTTACTCACGTTTTTTATACGTTTTGAGATTATATTTACATGAGTGAGTTAGCCGAATGATATTATTAGATAAATATTAATTTGTTTTCTGAATTTTACTTGTCTCTGTGTAAGTTATTCCGAGCAATATTGACGCCCCGCTTTTCCGTCAAAAAGTTTACAAGAACTGAACAAGTACGGTTCATGAAATTTAATATCTTCCTTATTATGCTTTGCCTTTCTTTGACCAGTCGCTTGGGGTCGATCGATCAAAAATATAATTAGCGTAAAATTGTTTTAACTCCGTAAGTAGAACGTCTGTAATTTGTACTGCTAAACACATACTGTATTTTGTTATTTCGAAAAACATACATTCTCTAAGTAAAGAGAAAAGAGCGCAATTCTTCAAATGTTTTTAGGGTTGACATTAATCAATTTTCACGTAGAATAAACTAATGTATAAATCCATATATATAAGAAGCTTTATCGCGTACTAACTGATGTTGGTCGCTAGAGTTATTGCTTGTATGTCACCTAACTGCATAAATTCACAATTTACTGCGGCGAGACGCTGACTAATTTCACCAAGGCCACGACGATCCATTATTATTTATTACCATATAAAATATATATTTACCTTCACACTTTAAGGGAATTGGAACCCTAATAACCACTACTTAAAGTCGAAATTATGAATTTTAAGATTAAGTTATACATAGGCTTACAAGTGTTGCTCAGAAAAGAGAATTACACGATAAAAATAGATCATGTGGCGACCTTTATTGTGCTGCAAATTGTTATTTTATGTAAGACGATAGCTTTTGTTATAAAAATATACGCATGTAATACGAGTTGGTAGCGAAAGATGTGAGTTAATTATGTTGTAAAATGACCAATTTTAACACATCTTATTGACGTATACTCAGATAACTATTGTACTACGGAGTATAAGAAATAAGAATACTAAGTCGGAGAATAATGAAGTTGATTTTTAAAATTGTTTTTTTTTTCACGATTTTTTATATGTCGCTTTTGATAATATTTTTATTTTATTTCGTGCTTCTATGACTATGGTGGCAATAAGAAATAATAATAGAATTTGATAGTGTAAAATTTTGTTGTGACTATTTAAATAAATAAATGTTTTCAGGACATTTATACACAGCGTCATCTAGTTCCAAGCTAAGCCGAAGCTTGTGTTATGGCAAATAACGGAATAAATTACATATACATACTTTTCTTTTGTAAATACATACATACAATATTACTAAGAACTAAGCGTATACGGAAAAGCGTCCAAACGACCAACTTCTGATGACGCACTCAAGTTTAACGAGTATCGGGTACCTATAGAATTAAAATACCTAGAACGTGCTGTATGAATACGCCAAGTGAAGCCATTTAAGGTAGATAAAATTTTGTCTACTCACATAGATCGTCGCAGTAGTGTATCGCTTTAAAATCGTTTGTTTTCCGTAGATTTAAATTTGTCTAAATTTCTTATAGCAGCAACATTATCGGTGGGCATATGTACGTGTCATCGATTATTAGAACGTACTTTTATCACTTACATAAATACATTTTTGGCTTCACTTACTGCAGTCCGAATATTAAGTCTGTCAGTCTATACGTTATATGTCTATGGTAGTGAGTATAATGCAGTTATAAAGTAATTCGGGGCCAGGACATAGCATTTGCCTCCGGTTCCTGTTGTTGCAACATCTGCTCGCTTTACGGCTTCTGTTTAAATTGTACTACACGTATATAAAGCTAATTACCACATCTATAATAAAGATCATAGTTATATCTAAGTATAATATATGATCCATAACGATTAGGTATGGGTTATTTTTTTAAGTTATATGTGAATGATTTACGATGTTGCGGAAAATTTAACGATAACTGTGATTTCATATTAATTTAACTGCAATACTTTATTGTAACCTAATAAGCGATATTAAATATATTTGTATTTAAACTAGTTTTAAGATTGACAGTCGTTTTTAAGTACAGTCACAGTACCGTCCTCTAAGTGTTGATATGAATGAAATTTTGTAAATTCAAATAATAATCACTTCATAGTATAACACAAAGCTTTCACTGTCCCTATGTATGCTTAAATCTGTAAAACTGAATTACCGATTCTCATGGGGTTTATTTTAATAGATATATTGATTCAGGGGAAAGGTTTATATATGTATAATACATGTATAATATTATATGCGAGCTAAGCCGGAACAGGTCGCTAGTATTAATATAAAATTGCGTTGTTGATTGTACTCAGTTTAAACTCTGTTGCGTGTCTGTCGGCGAGTGAGATGTTTACAAAATTGAAGACCGGCAGACTTGGTAGCGATATTATTCAACGTATTTCAGGACATTTATACACAGCGCCATCTAGTTCCGAGCTAAGCCGAAGCTTGTGTTATGGCAACTAGATAACGGAATAAATTACATATACATACTTTTCTTTTGTAAATACATACATACAATACATAGCAACACCCAGACCCCAGAATAATACAAATGTAAATTACAAATATATTTTTCCGGTGTGGGAATCGAACCCACGACCCTTCGCGCAGAAAGCAGTTGTGTTACCACTGCGCCAAGCGGTCGTCAAATGTACGACGTAGTTAAGTGAATTTGTTACTTACGTTAGAGTTGTAATGCATCCCCACATATTATTGTTAAACAAAGTTCTTCGGCGCGTCTGTTTAAGATAGAACTTGGATTACTATAGGTCGCGGCACGGATGTTTAGCGCTGGACGAGAATAGCTGCGCTCCACTTCTGCGCAGGTTCCGTTCAGCGCTAAAGATTTGTGACGCTAATTATACATGGTTTTTAGCAATAGATACAGACATGTGAAATAATAAAATAAAGTAATTGGACATATGTATATACAACGTAACTAAACCCCTTATATTAATTATTAAAACATAACTTTTTAAAGGTAAAACCAATGGTAATTTTTAAAAAATTAGTCTTATCATAGAAAGATAGATAAATAAAACGATATAAAAGATCATCAAAGATTCATAAAACGCTATAGAAAAAGTTCCTTCAAAACTTCGAATAGAGAAAAACTAGTGCTGTTTTCTCTTAATACCTTTAATTGAACTAATTACTCGGTCGTGTGCGGCTTCATAACGCAAATCAACATACGACTCGCTCCTGTTTTATGGCGCACGTGATATTAACACGTGATTCCATGTAGCTATTGTTGGTTATACTCCCATATGGCTATAACGAATTGTTGTAGATTTCAATGAAATATGTACTATATATTTTGCCGTAATATTGCGTTATTTCATGTTAAGTTGTTGATCAAAGATGTGTAGCTTAGTAGTAACATAGTAGACGGATACGTGGTATATAGTTTGACTTATTCTTACGTTATTTCATATTATAATGTCGATCAAAGATGTGTAAATAGTTTAGAATGTTAAATAACATGGTGGACGTGATAGGAGGCATTTGATAACATAATATATATTTTAAAAAATATTAATACTGGCTGGATACAAAAGAATGCTCGTATACCGAACTCGTATAGATTAAAAAAATATTCACACCTCCCCTTAATTCGCACTAGGGTGAAGTTAGGCCGTTGTATCGATGAAGAGTTCTCCAGCTCGCTCGAGCTTAGGACTCTTGCCAACAAAAGACTCAACCCTTTTGTATGGCTCGCTTCATGAGCAAAACCATTGTAACTCAAGCACCCATTGTGAAGGATGCTTCACTTGTGATTTGGCGAATGATGGCGCTGGGCAAAGCTTTGGGCTATTCTAGAAATAGAACGTTGATAGCCTGGAGACTATAATATGACATGAGAAAAAAAATAGGTCATTTAGTTTTAATTCGTGTAAAATCCCAAGCTAGTTCATCATAGGTAGTGTAAATTTTTATTGCTACAATTGTATCGATCGAGACATTTCCCTTAAAGGAAGCACTTGATAAGTAGTCTTAAATGAGATTTTCCTCAAAGATTCAAGTGCAAACGTGAGTCTATATTTTCAGAACGAACTGGTCTCCAGCGGGGC
The DNA here is from genome assembly GCA_026213755.1 of Eurema hecabe. Taxonomy (NCBI): domain Eukaryota; kingdom Metazoa; phylum Arthropoda; class Insecta; order Lepidoptera; family Pieridae; genus Terias; species Terias hecabe. The sequence continues at coordinate 2,301,806 of JADANM010001810.1, forward strand.
TCAATTACATCAATAAATAAGCCCATAGGTATATTATTTTTTTGTGAGCTCGTTACCCGCTGCGCGCGCGCCGGTGTGAACAGGCGCTTACGCGTTGCGCAATATATTTTTAACACAAGTGTTGGTGTATTTTATGAACTATTTATGTATGGCAACACTGAGTTATTGTGGACGGTCGAGTTTATTGTTACCGTGTATGTAATGAGAGCAAGTGTTTTGGGTTAATTTTTTATAATTATTGTGTAACCTTAAGTTCTATGATTTAGTTATTTTTATTCATTTTTAGTTTCCTATGATCTATCAGAATACAAAAAAATGTAATTCCCTTTGCTTACGTATTAAATACTATAAATTAAAATTATAAATTGTTTACATAAATTCTCTTGTTGGATTGCCATTATCGCATAATCTTTACTTACGTAAAAAAATATTAATTATTATACTTAAGTACAAGTATGTATATGAAACGTAAGCAACATAAAAGGAACAATCGTCATTTCCATCCAACTTCTAAACGCACATAACAGTTGAGTTCAACTCGAACATGAAACTTCGCGCTTTGTACACGTATTTCATAATTTGTCCCACATCCATCGAAGCGTAAGCATCTAGGCAGCAATTCATGCAGCTCACTGACTGTAAAAATGGAACGCTTTCAACGTAACAAACTCCTTTCATCCATTGTACAGTTTTTTTTTCACTGCGTCTTTTTTCACAGACTGTTTTGCATGAGCTTTTATCCAGCTTGATTTCATAGTCGGCTTTATATCGGTATATTTCAAAGAACTAAGAAGTATCACTTTAATTATTCAGTTTTTCTTTTATTATTTTTGTGGCAAAATAGTATAATTAAACTCAGCTTATAACGTTGAGTATATCCACGTCTCGTCGTGTCCTCATCAATAGTGACGTCACACACGTTGCGATTTTCCAACCTACCTCAATGCTCCGGCCGTTGACCTCGACGGCTCACATCACCCCTGACGAGCAGATAAAATGACACAAAGACCGTCTCAAGGACCGCCAGCCTCCACTCGTCAAGTACGATGCATTTTTCATTGCAATTTTCACCATACAGCCTCAACGAGACGATGAATCGTCATAACTCACACGAATATTTTTAAAACCTTGCCCACTTGTTATACGGGCTGTTTTTGAGGAACACGATTTAATTGCGATGAATTTTTGCCGCCCTGTTGAATTGAAATCCACGCTAACGATGTTTTTCAGTTCGCTCCATGGGTTCAAGTGCGCTCGGTTAAATAATATATAGCGGTGTAATATTTTGATAACAGTCGGCTGCACCGAGAGTTTGCGTACTCTGATTCAAGTACTTAATGTATAACCCGGTACTATAATACAATAAGATTTACAATAGTCAAATTAAGTATCATTACCTGATATACCATGATCATACCATAAACCTGAACATACTAGAGCTGTTTTTCCGTACAACGTCAAGTATAGATCGCGCCGCGTGGAAGCGCCATAAAAGCAAAGGGACTAACTATAAAACGAACTGTCAGAGAGACTTATGTACACAGCTTCCGTTCTATTTACACACATACTGACTGCCTACGGTTAATGAATTCACTCCGTATTCACCTCAAGATGCTAAGATATGCGTGTCCATGCCCCGGCTCCCTGCAGCATAAAAACATATGTCCGAGCTGTTGTCAACCTTATTCTCATTAGCATAAAGGCTAGGATAACCGCTGGTGTAAATGGCAAAGGCTGAAGTAATTATGTAGCGTTGATGAAGGATTGTAAATCTTAAATGGTGGGGATAAGGGCTACGCATAGATTATGGCCAACAAACGAGACAGTAGCGGTCACTGATTGTTTATTGCCTCGCAATTGATTGGAAATAACTCGAGATGGATCGCGATAGCGGCTTAGATAACCGAGATTTACGCCAGTAATGTATAGCTATTTAAATTAACGTGTGGAGTATGTTTTGATTAAATGTCAGAAGTTAACGTATTTGCAAAGAACAAGCTATTTATTATAGAAATCAGTAAACTGGTAAGGATGTATAGTATTGTAATATAAGTAATAAGTAATGTTGTAACTTGAAAAATAAATCAAAGTCGTATGCCTATGCTGGTGTCAAAAACTCGACTATATATTTATTTGATTAAACTTAAAGAACAGATGAAAATAAAAGAAAAATTACTACAATTAAAAATATTAATAAACTAACGACCCGCCCCGGCTTCCGGTTTCCCCGCTCGCATATATTATGCATGTATTACAGATTACCTCTCTCTTGAATCACTTTTATTGATTAAAAAAAAACGATTGCGTAGCTTAAAAGATATAAGCTTACATAGGGATATAGGGACATAGTAGAGTAGTTGACCCGCGTAGTTCCCGTTCCCGGGGTGATACCGGGATGTAAGCTGTCCTATCTTTTAAGTTGGATCAAACTGCACCTGGTGTGCGAATTTTATTATAATCGGTTAAGTGGTTTTGGAGTCCAATGGGGACAAAAATTGTGATATTTATATATATATTAAGATGTACAGATGGTGTTTGGGTGAGTTTTTTAATTAAAAAACGAATAAAGTCGTAATTAGTGTCTGATAAAGCCCTGAGCTACGTCTGACCTGGCCGGTAATGGCATGTGCCGACTTCCTGCGCCAGCGGCCCGACGCCCTCGCCTGCCGTTCCCACGATAGGAATCGGGATCACTTCCTATAGTATTCCTTTTTGTTCCTACTGTATAACAATACAGTCTTAATGAGTGGACTAAGATACCTATAATGCGATTCAGGCTCAAATATTTCATATAGGTTTAATTATAAGTTTGTTTTATAATTGTGAACGAAAACTTAATAATTTTTCATTTTTCAATTAATAACAGTCAGTAGTGAATCTTAAGTGATAATTATATAGATCGGTTAGCACACTATGAGGTAATGGATACAATAGCTCCTTATATGTAACTTATTATTACGAAATTAATATATTATTCCATTGTCAACAGGTATGTGAGCAACAATGAATGGTGGGAACGACCTCGGCTTATCTCGATAAATCATCAGGTTTACGCTAGATTCGGAGTAAGTTTGTAATGTTCCACTTATTTTATTAAGTTTTGAAATGTGACCGTTGACAGTACGCTGTTTAATGTGCTAAGCAGTAAGCACTTTTGACACCGAAGTTAAAGCCATTAAGTTAAGCATAATATAGTATTATAGTCTGTTGAGTACGTGCAGTTATTTGTACTGATGCTGTTAAATCGATTTATCTACAAGGTGACTGATGTTTCAGATTTATATAAAGAATTCTCAATACTAGTTTTGATGTGTTTATCTATAGAACGCATAAAAAAACGTTACGAGAAAAATGTAAACACCAAAAAATATTCAGATTCCCAGACAAATGTTGCAAGGGAACTGTGTTCGCGCCGCGGCGTCTGCTATATTTATACTTATATCAAGGGTTTCCTGCTCGATGTTTACACTTTATTATTATTTATAATGTTTGTTGACACTGAAACCACGTGGCGGGGTGAATGAACCCGCGTGTGCTGTTACAAAATTTCCGAAACTAGGAACGCGCGACTCGCCATAAATCTGCCGTGTTTTGTAGATGCTTCCGGAATAAATAGGTCACAATTGAACATATTTTTATTTTAAAAAAGTATCTGATGTTCTTAAACATTATATGAGATTAAAAATATATGACAGCATGTTTCTTAACTGAAACGAAATTAGTAATAGACTGCCCGTGCGTGACGTGACATATAAAAGAAAAATCAAAAATAGTTAATTAATTTTACAGCAAACAGCGAAGTGGGACTCGTAGAAAATGTTTAATTAATTTCGATTTACGACGGTGCACGGTTAATCCGACAATTTGTCGGTCGGGTCGAATTAACGGGAAATTTCCTGTCCCCGGCCTTTCAATAGACATTATTTAATAAGCACTAGACAGGAACAAGCGTGTTGACGCGATTGTAAACGTAAATTATTGTATGGAGACACTCGTTTCATAGACGATGCTAACAAAGTTTTGAACAAAATAATAAGTTATATATTTTGTAGAAGGTTAAGGCACATGATGTAGTGACACGTTTATGTTTCTTTTTGGTATTAGTATAAAAGTTTGGACGTTTTTTGCATTCTACCACCCGGGGTTCATAAACCTTAGATACGGCTTAGATATAAAATTATGTATGCTATTGTGAATTTTTTAATAATTGCATTTTACGTGTCAGCTGCCGATACTACTACCATAGAACTTTTGGTGAAATTTAATTTGGATGAAAGCGTGGGAATGAAAATTGTTGTAATGACCGAAATTACTAGTTTTCTGTCTGTGTTGCAACATCGCGGACCAAATTACCTCACAGTTTTCAATTGCGACTGTCCTCTTTCACAATATACAGATTTGCCGCCATGAATTACGCTAATTTCACCATATTTCTATGACACTAAGGTTCATTTTATCCAATAAAAACTACAAAGTAATTATACCAGTCAAAACATTTGGTAACGAAAAGTTTACGCTCTGATGTCATCCGTACAATACATCTGTCTGCAATCAGTCATACGATGAGTTTTTTCGATCCAGCTCGTAGCGTATGCGTTATCGATACTACAAATGTACACTTACATATAATGTTCTAGAAAATAGCACTGAATACTTATAAAATTACGAGATATATCGCAAGTGTTAATCCGACGTGTACGTGTTTCTATTTATCATGTATTAACCAATACTCCTAATACATAATGCAGTGATAGAAGCAGATTTCATAAGAAACACCATTAGCGAATTCTGATTGCCCTACGTTTCCCAAGCTTGCCCTATTAAGCGAAACCTCAAATGAAAACATCAGTAGTGTGATTTATCGCACATTGATACCGAACAGCGGTCTTAGATCTCGGAATCGCTTAATCACTTGCAAAAGAGCTTGCTGCGTTCCCCTTTACAAGAATGTTGCATACTTATCCGACATTTCACGGTGCATTTAGCGTCTGGGCCGCGATATTTCACACCTCGGTGTCTCGTTACAACTGCTGGCTGAGATAACAAGCGATAAAGCGCTCGTTTCGAGTAATGCGTTGGGCGAGCGTTAGCTGCGTTTGAGCAGTTCTAGATTCGGTCCAAAGACTTGTGACTTGTCAAAGTTTGGCCTTAGTTAATCTTCCATGTAAGATCTGCGATATAGGCACATCATTGATGGTTGAAACGCCTGATCGTGTCATCGATACTAATTCAATTTAGTCACATTTTAAACAAAGTTTTAAAGTATTTAATATCATTGAATAACGCTATAAATTTTTCGATTCATTACCATATTTTGAGATAGATATATTTATATACTCTCTCTTTCGAGATAGATTATATATTAAATTGCACAATTATAGTTTTCGACGAACATTATATCCCTTTCTTAGGAGAATATATTCATACACCATTGTCGACAATTGCATGAATCGAGACGTCAATGAACTTTGTTATTTTTACGATCGAAGTATTTCATTGTAGCGTACGTTTGTAGTGCTCAAGTGAGCTCCTATAGTGTAACGTTTGTATGTGGGTTGCATTCAATCTGTAATAAAACTATTTTGATATGTGGATGAATGTCTGATGTACTTTTTCGTACGTTTCCGGAATTATATGACGAGAGCTTTTGCTGTTTTGATAATAAATTATCATCATAATTCATTAATTTTTACGTGTTTTTGCGATTGTAGTATTGCATTAATAATTTATTATACCGATGAATATTTCGAACATATTATAATACTGTTCCATAATCTGTGAAACTTCGATTGAAAGATAATATAGTCGCAACAGTAGTTTTTTGAATATCATAACATGTGTCGTCATTTATTGATTTTACTAGAACATTTGACGTTTTCCTAGTGTCCGATTCGATACATAATTATCATCGCAATGGTTTACGAGTTGAATAGACACATTGCATGTTACAAGCCGTTTATATCGTGCTAACGAATGTGTAAACAAATAGAAATTATAGATTTAGTGTCGGTTAGATTTACGACGCTTATCTGTTGCCAAGGCGAGATCGTAATTCGTATTGTTTATTGAACCCAATACTGAGGGCTATATTTGTATGCTTATTGAGTGCTTCTATATATGTATGTACCAATACTTGAAAAGTGCACCTTTCTGCTTCCAATTATTCCTAGTTTTCCAGTTACAGACAGCATAGTGCGACATTTCAATCAATGTCAAATTAAAGAAAAACATTTGTTAATTTTCTGGCATTGCACATGTAATTGCACATATCGTGCAAAAGCACTACTTAGTACTTTTAACAGTTCTCAATATATGAACGAAGAAAGATGTAGTTAAAACATTCAACGTTAAGCATTATGCCGCATAATGTGGCATAATGCATATAATTGGAATACTAGGATTAGTTGGAAATACTATATTATCAAAGCATTACTTACTTTGAAATTAAGTTCTATTCTTGATTTCTTGCCTTGTAATAAAAAAATATAAATTTATAATTTATTCACTCAACAATCAAAGGAAAGACATAAGACATTTTCTCACAAACCATTTTTAAACACACTTCAAATTCTTATCGGAAATTGCGATTCCATTTAAGGTATCGACATCAATACAACGGCCGACTTTCCATCGCGTGGAAAACTCTACAAAAAGTTTTACATGTCACTTGTGGGCCAGTGCGGGCAACATTACAACGCTTTTGTTCCTAAGTTGGTAGCACTGTCTTGTAATTGTGTGTCTTAAAGTAGGTACGTTTTTATTAAACGATTTCTCGATTGAATTCTTTGGGAGAAACGGATTTCTATATGCTGTTTTTGTTGTTAAGATGAACTTAATAAAGTGTTCTTCAGTGTTATGAAATAGTTGACGTAAATTATGTATAAATGTTTTATCTAGTAAAAGATACAGCTAAGTTCAATGACATGAGTTTCATTATATACTAGTCTCATTTTTACTCGCTAGTAACGAAGTTTTTCACGTAATTTCTTATTTCTTACGTAATAACGAAGTAAGTTATTATTAATAAAATCAATATAAAATACTTGTTCCTTCCAACCAGTGTCACGCCATCCATCAATCAATGAGCTAGCTACTAGCCTTTAATAAACACTTGAGGAAGGTATTAAATGATTTTGAAACCTATTTCTATCTATTAAAGTTAAAAATTCCATGAAAAGATATGATTAAGTACAAATCATGAACCTGATAACAGATGGGTTAAAGCTTAAAGCCATGTATGGTTTGATAACGATATGAAGACGTAAATCTTGCAAACGTAATATATCCTTATAGAGGTATGTATGAGGTGCTATAGAAAAATACTAATATGTAGAAGCATTATTCGCCTTGCCGTGTTGTCATTGGACGTGATTAATGTAATAAGCATTATTCGCCTTGCCGTGTTGTCATTGGATGGGATTAGGAAACGGTCACTTTAGGAATTAAAGGGAGAATATAAGATAAAAAATGTCTTTTTAATGGGATTTTTTGGGAATAATTGTATGTAAATGCAAAAAGTACGTTTTAAAAATATATTCTACCACTTTAAATTCTTCATTTAAAGTTAAGATTCTGATGACATGTGATATAATAAAAAGTATTCGAATATTTCTAATATCATAATTTATTTTATAAGAAGTTTTTGTATGTGTAGTTGTGTACGACAATATACCTTAAAGATTTTATTTAGTTTGAAGTCGTGGCACACATACACACACACACAACAGTAACTTATATATAACAAAAAATAAATGGCAAAGGATATTAAAAACTCTGTCACGTTATCCAATAACCTGTAGCCATTAATTTTAGGATAAAAAACGTTCATCCGGCGGCCACAAAAACGTAAATCGATAGCCAATGGACCTATAAATCCCAGGTGTTATATAACCTAGCCAATCTAGGATGACTAATGCATGTATGTTGTACATAACACTTTCACGTCGAACGATACACGGTGACAGCTAAGATAGATCGTCGCTATTTACTAATTGCCACAAGCCGTTCCAATGTTAATCCTTATACATATTTAGAAGCCGCCACGCTTTTTGCACCTTATTCTTCCTAGTTTCCCTTAACGGTATCCATTTCTCTAAGTAAAAAATGGTGGTGTAATATACGCTTTCGGAACGCGCCGGAATGTGTTTTCTAAATGTCTTCCCTTACACGTAATGAATTACGAATCTTTGGTTATGGTATGTCGGTGGTTATAGCTTAAATGTATTGTGGTTATAGGAAACGAAGAAATATGTCGTTTAAACGCTAATTATTATAATAGGAAATAATCGTGTTAAATATATAATCGATGTAACAGAGGTACAAAGGTAAAGTTTACAAATTTGTTAAAAGAAGGTTTTCAGTACCTACTGCTAAACAACTAAAAGAAAGCCTTGTTATTTTTAAGTCTTAAAGAAATCACTAATCCGATGAACTAGAAAAGAAGTTTTAAATGCTTTTCAAATTATTTTTGAATCTTCATTGTCATTTGTCCGTCCGTTATTAAGCAGAGTTCATTTTTGCAGAATAACTTAAACTAAAATAAATATATTTGTACACAGCTTTATTTCTTAATACCTTATATCACCCAACTAGATATTTTATAGCTACACGTCATCCCGTGGAGGGTTCGCGAACAGAACCGTCATGTCGATGCTATCAGTGTGACATCACAACTCATCCGTCTCGAGCGAGTTACGAGCTAAGAGTACACTGAGACGTAGCCCACGCAGCAGCGGGAGACCGATGCCGTGATAAGAGCTGCATACTTGATTAACTGATAGGGACTAAGCCAAATCATTGGACGGTAAAACTACCTAGATACCTTTTGAGAAAAGGGTCCGATGATAGACCTTGTATATCTTTGAATTTTCGACTGATTCGGTTTGTTTTGACGTCGAATGACGACGAAATTTGACACATTCTGAGGAACGTTTTTGTATATCATGACACCTTTATATGGAAAGCTATAGGCACTATTACGCTAAATGATATGCTTACTGTGGAAGGTAAATTTACGAAGAGCGTCTAGTGACTAAATATCATCGATCGCATACAAGGACTATGTACTTACTATGTACTTGTCTTACATTACGTCTACTTAAAGCTTTAACTGACGCTACCATGAGGCTGAACTAATAAGCTTGTATTTAAACCTGCCGAAGGCTCATCATCTGTATATCATATATACATACGGATGACTAAATCTAGTGGTATTCAAATGTGATGTATTAGCCAGCCTCCGGTTTTGAACGCGGTGAATGAACCTCGAACTTGGCTGACAGCGAATGACAGATGTTAGGCAGATTATCACCAACAGGGTAAATAGTGTATCTGTATGTGATGAAAATTGTATAAAAATTTATAAATACAAATCACGGTAATCAAGTTTTTTAATATACAACATAAGTAAGTAGTCTTTCCTTACTTTATGGAGATTTCCTTTAATTATGTAGAGATATCTATCTCTCCGTGTAATAGATGTTAAATGTTGGGCCAAATTTTTGTTTTAATAAAATTCTTCTTGGTACATATTATATATTAGTATTTAGTTACAACTGATTATGACTATCGTATTTAAGTAAATAGGTACTATCACATTTTTAATATTACATTCGTTATAAACCGGACCTATCTTTCCAGCCTAACACAACGAACATTCGGATTTACGTGTTGCGATTTATTACGCATCATAATAATGATAAATGACGAGTCTAATAACCGATCGTTAGGGTTCAGAAAAATAATTTATGTTGTACGTGACGTAATGAATTTTATTTATTCCGTTGAGTCGGTCGAGCGTGGGTGTACAATCTGCAGACATACGATCAGATAACAGATGAAATATTTTATAACGCTTTGATTCTATCTAATTTTTAACGTTATGTAAGTTTTCTTTTCAATCGAATACTTTGTGCGAAAGCATTATGCAGCTCGCAGACAATGCCTAGTTTATGTTTAATTTTTGATAAGTTTGTGGCGTGATAACACATTTAAAAATCTATTTCACTTTCGATTTTTTTTTTGTTATCACGCTATTAAAGAGGACATATTCAGCAGAAACGTAACAACAGGCGACTATTTGTATTATATAAAAAAACAATGAAGTCAAGAAGAATATCGTTAGTAACTGATGAATGTTTCAACTACATCAAAGCTTCGCATTGTGCGAGCACTCTCAAACTAAAACTAATTCACGTTCCAAATAATTTGGCATTGTGCGCCACTGACTCGCACTATGCTCTGTAATTGGAAAACTAGGACTATAGGTAAAAATCAGAAGAGAATATGCATCTGTAAAGAGAACGTATAGCTAAGCTTTATTTAAAAATAATAATATGTTTTACACGAAAATTATTAGCTTAGGAATAGCTCTTAACAATTTTAATAACTCAAATATTAAAAGCTAGCAATAAATCAAGCATTCACGATACCAGATGTTCTAGACTCGACCAGGTGACCTGAACTTTTACAACACGAGATGTTTTATCACAATCTCGTTGATGGCTGAGATGAGATTTAACTTAAGTTTACTTTCGATTTTCTAAATATATCTTGTCAGAGATTAATTGGAGACTAAAGATTTGGAATGTTTGGTTATTTATTAAATTGAATACTTTTTTATATTTATGAAGCTTCTTAGGAATATTTAAATGTTGTGTAATTTTTAGTTAAACGATATAGTTGTCGTTTAGAGAAATATACTTTAAAGGGTTATTGACGTCGTTACTTTGAATACTACTATGAACAATACATAATATATTCCGTACTATATTGTCATATTGCACTGAGCAAAGTTCTGGGTAGCCATTGGATATGGGCTGGCGTTTCTCTTACTATCAGGAGGGCGTCCAGCTCGTCTCACCACTGCATAAAATAAAAAAAAAGTTAGTTAATAAATGTATGTTGAATAATTTAGTGGTTGCGGCATAGCAACTATCCTCACCAGTTGACTAAAAACCCAAAATAAATCGCGCTACAAATCCCAGAACGAATAATCACCCAGAACGTTATGTAATAAAATGTTGAGCTTGTTATTTCACTTCTGACAACTGACAATACGTATGAATCAATGTCCGGTTGCTATGTGCTGGAGTCACGCCAGCGACAGGAAAGTAAAAAGTGACCTTGCTCCTTAACACGGTATTCTTAAAATAATAGCTACTAAATTTCTTCCAATTACCGCTTTAAATTCCTGCAAATTTTGTATATAGGATAGAAGATTGTCTCGATTTTCCTGGTACATGTTTAAAGTATTTAAATATTCTTGCCATAACGTCGTGAACAGGCCTCTAAAGAAAAGCGGGTGAAATAAGGACCTTGTTGTAGATGTATCTCTATCAAATTAAAAATTCCCTGCTAGAAAACAATAATAAAAAGCCCTGTCAAGCTTTGCCACTTATCATTCGTTTGGTTTCGTTTTTAACGTCGCACCATGTAAGCATTTACGTCTCACCTAAGTAGTACTACTAAACTTCTTTCTCGTAGTATAAAAAAACGATTCAATAACTCTAGTACGTGTAGGTACGTATATGTTTATTTCGATACAAATAAGCTATTGACCCCACGTAATAGATGAGCGTTTTTGCGATCAGATAGGTACCGACAAAAAGTAATGGACTAACTTCGCATCACCCAGCCCATTACGGGACACGTAATCACTGTTATCGATGATGTAAATGTGGGGGGTCAACGACCTGAGCCAATAAGCGACATGGTTCTTGTGACAAGACATTCGTCATTGTTTTAGGGATTCAATACGGATTGCTTAGTTAACATTTAAAGTGTTGTCACGATGATATGACTGTTCGGTGTTTTGGGACTCGAATGTATGGTAGTATTATTAAGTTATAGGTTTGAAAATGTTAATTATATTAGTGTATCTATAATAAATACAGAAATTGCGATTGTTTATCTGTATGCAACTTCGTTATAATGCGTTATTTGTATAGAAAGTAATATGGAGTATTCTCAATAAAACAACAACGTGTATATTATTTAGACCTACGGTTGCTGTCACGAAGTGATCTGGCTTGAATGCAGTTAGTTTGCATTAATTAATAAAATTATAAATTCCTAAAGAACCCACCTCGTCATAAAATACTAACGCTCTCAATAACTCCTATAACAATTGGAGATCACTTGCAAAAAAACAAGTCATGCAGTCGCTAATTGGCCGAGGCTCGCTGTTCAATCCATTGTTATATTTTCGATTTTATCACGCACTTATAAGTATTAAGCACTACAAAAACTATTGAAAAACAATTATGTAACTCCACTGAATGTTCTCGTTAAAAAAATAAAAACATTATACAGCGACCGCGATGCCTAATTAAACGATTTCTATCTACAACAATAAATTTATTAATGAATATTGAAAGCCAGCCTTGCGGTGACATTACTATATTTATAGATACGTTAAAATCGAAAGTCGATTATAATCTGTAAGGTCAAATCTGAGCGACATTGACCCCAAGAAAGTATTACGTAATTCGATCTTACAAATATATAATTTGCTTGTTGTATTAATTATTTATTCGTATGGAAAATTATTCACGATGGACATAGTGATCTTGGGTACGCTCTAAATTGACATCAACATACAAAAATTATATTTCGTTCTTTTTTAAAAGAACCTTTAGACATCTAACGTGTTTTATTATTTAAAATGAGAAACCTCCTTTTTTGAAGTCGGTTAAACAGCTATATCAGATATCAGAATCTGATGTGTGAGATAAAAGGTTTACAGAATAATAGCAATAAAGCGCGTCACGAAAGCTCCATGACGTCATATTCGCGTCGATCTACGTCATAACGTAGACAATTTTATTTTCAGCCCGACATTCTGCGGTTCCATAAAAACTTTACGAGCACCCATTGTCATACATAAAGACAGACACGTTTATTTTTCCGAGATAATTGACAAGCTGGCGAATGTGTTAGGACTTAGGATTTTTTGTTAGAAAGTGATATAATGTATCTGTAAGAAGAATAAGGAAAATATTTCAATCTATATTCTCTTTTCCTCCTAAGTCCTACCCTACACTTTTGACAAAAGAAACTGATTTTTTTTATCTTTTATAACATGACGAGGTGAGACGAGCTGGACGCACTCCTGATGGTAAAAGTAACGCCAGCCCATAGCCAATGCAGTGCTACCCGGAACTTCACTATAAAGCCTGATTCTTGTTCTCTTTAACTTACAGACAATAAAAAGCGCAATGAGTATTTTAATCCGTACGGGGTAGATAGTAATGAAACAATATAGTATAATTATTGTTAAAAATTTACATATAAGATAAAACTATTCCCTTTTAATTTACGAGATTTTTTAATGATCTTGGAAAAAAACGTAATCCTTGATTCAATAAAACCTACTATATGTACATATAAATATTTAATGATGTTCTTTAACAACAGGAAAGCTTAAAAATACTTTATAGAGCTTACAGAATAGGCTTAAGTCGCAATTGAGAATATCTATTACTTTCCGGCGCTGACTGTCAGAGCCTTGATATATGGACATATAACTTAGGATCTAACATCGTGATCCGAGTAAGTAAGCCGTAATAGGATTATGTTGAACAGACTATTAAATTCCACGTTCTACTAATCATAATAAACACTTAACGAAAATTTGATTTTAAAATTTGTAGTTAAGATAAGTCTGCATGCATTTTCTGTATCAAAATGATGGTTTAATGTAAATAAACCCAGAGGTGCATGTGTATAAAAATGGCACAACATTTTTATTTTTTGTCGAATAAATCGAAATTCTATGAATACTTTAAGCGTAAAACTGATGCAGCTATATTGGCGTTTCTTCTTCTTATTCGGCGTCTTCATTTCTGAAGGCCGTGTCTAGTTAGCACGAGACCTCTCCATGTCTATATAATATTGGCATAACATCTGTGAAAATTTCAACACGGTACAGAACACTTAAAAAGCACATTTGAGTTATAATTAATTATTAAAGCAAGAATATTATTTTTTTTAGAACTATGTACATATATGTATATTTTAAATAGCAGTATTGCACCATATTCGTGAACAAAGGTAGCAAGATGTATTAATTAAAGCTCATAAAATAACGCTATATATCTATAAAAATACTATATCCATACAAATAGCATCGCTTATTATTCGTTCGTGTTTTCATTGAGCTCTGTAATTAAGTTTCTAGAGCAGTTATTGTAACAAACAAAGGCGATGACAGGTCCACGTCACTTTCTCTGCGTTTGCGCAACGTTTTGTTTCGAAGAAGATTAATCATCGCCCTAAATATTCGTATCGAATGCCCTGAATCAAGGCAAATGCCTTGTGTTGACTTGATATTCCTGTTTTATTTAAAAAAAAAGTGCTATGTAATATAAAAATAAATCATTGAGAATGCTAAGTTTTCGATTTTCGTTCCGTAAATCGTACACAATCTTAATGTTGAGGAAGATGTTAATGAGAAAATAAAACGTTTTATTTTTAATTCTAAAACTCGTTAAAAAGAATATAATTAAAATTAATACTTCCTACATAGTGTACTGTAATAATAGGATTATAATAGTATGAAAAATCATCCTTAATGTTACATTTACGTCACCGCTTATCTTTCTAATGTTAAATTATGTGTCATGTCTACAAAGATGCAAAAGGCATTCGCACATATATGAAGAGGGTTTAAAGGAAGAAGGAAGAACCTTTGCCAAAGAAGAGTTAACAAACACGACAGATGAAAAAGGGCCTCGGGGTACATAGGAAATGGTATATCCACATAATGTCTCAACTTCTTTAATAACTAGCTGCGTCCCATGGTTTTACCCCAATGACGGTTAATAATTATAAAACATTGCAACAAATATTTTACTTATGATAGAGGCACAGAAGGTATTTATTAAGTAGCCTAAGTTACTCGGTTTTACATCAATGGTATCTGCCAATAAAAACTCTGTTAAAGTCGGACCTGCCTTTTCAGAGTTTAGACAGAACGACCAGACAGAAAGACTAAAATTGTGAAAAATGATTTTTTTTTTTGCATATACTAAAAGCGCTTATTCCAGTGTAATACATACACTACAATGTTATATGTAGTAGGTATAAATGTAAACCTATAAGAACACACCACAATATTTCCAAGTGTAAGCGTATAAGCGCTTAACTTGATACAATTGAGACCGTATCAAGAGAGTAAGTGGATAATGTCAATTGGCAGTCATTCCGCATTCCGAGCGTTCAGCATTAATAGGGACATCAGCTCCTACCGACTAGTCGCTAACTAAACAGAGCAATGTGAAAATAGCAGCTTCCTGAGCCGCGATTAGGTAATAAGAGAGATTTGTATGTGTCTAGAGAATTGTTATTACGAATTTACAGTCCTTTAATCGAGTTTAAAGGGGATTCATATTAATTTAGTTCTGAAGTTACTGTCGCCTTTAATCTGGGTATTTAATTTCTTATTAATTGTAATATGCTCTCAATATTTCATACATAGACGAAAACATGTAAATATAAACGTCATCGACAGAAAACAATTACATAAAATTTATTTCTTAAACCATAGTAGATTTTTAATGTTAACACGCTACCTAGTGTGAGAAGTGACATCTGTTTCTTTACAAACTGAAAAATTTTACTTTATTTATTTTATATGAAAACATTTTTGTACCCTTGTTAGCTTGTAGTAAATAATCTTTGTATTGTACAACGCTACATTCTTCGAAAACACGTTTCTTCAAATCAAATTTAAAGCAATACGTCAAAAAAATAATATTTCACAAAATATATCAAAAGCGTCCGCGATGAAAGACATGTCAGGGCGCATCATAATTCAGAACATCGCTACAGCATAGACTTATAACGCATAGACTGATAGTCCCTTAGTAATAGGTCTGCCGTAAGTGAAGCCAAAACTGTATATTTGTATGTTTAATAAGCACGTTCTTATACTCGATGACACACACACGCACAATGCCACCAATAATGTTGCTGCTATAAGAAATTTATACTATAAAACTAAAAAAAAATCAATCTACGAAAAATATACGAATTTTTATGGGATGCCATGCGACTAGACGATCTATGTAAGTAGACAAAATTGTCTACTTTGAAATGGATTCACTGTGCTTGCTCACTGCGGTTCTAGATGTCATTAATCTATGCGCAGTATATTTGTATCGTGTGTTCGACCATTCCCACGTTTCTAAACATTCTGGTTACAAATTAAAGCTGTCAGGGTGACGTTTGAGAGACACGCCCAAAATATAAAACGTGACGCATCACGCAGGTGACCTAGTTGTAAGAATAGACCTGCAATGTGCTAGATGCTTCCAAATGGCTGACTGCAACCGATTCGCTCGTACGATGGAGATGTGAAGAGAAAGTATATAGGATCCCATCAGAATTTTGTGTTAAGCTTGGAGCTTTAATTTCAAACAACCGAGTGTTTTATTATCTACTAGCTATAAGATTCCCACACCGGAAAAATATATTTGTAATTTACATTTGTATTTTTCTGGGGTCTGGGTGTTGCTATGTATTGTATGTATGTATTTACAAAAGAAAAGTAATGTATATGTAATTTATTCCGTTATCTAGTTGCCATAACACAAGCTTCGGCTTAGCTTGGAACTAGATGGCGCTGTGTATAAATGTCCTGAAATATTTATTATATTTATTATTCTTATTATTATTATTATTTATAAATACAGTTAACATATTTATAATAATATTATAACATTTATAAATTTGATATTATCGCTACCTTAATTGGTAAGACAAACAAATTTAAAAACTAATGCTCGCGTAAAATTATCCCGCGTTGTCATATAAGCAATTTATAAAGTAATATAAGATATATATAATATAAAATATTTTTAAGCATAATATGTGCACAATCAAAATGCTTTTTAACCCGACTTGAATAGTACAATATTAAGCTACGGTAAATTTCGCTGTCTGCCATGCCCTATAGATTAAAATATAGCAGTGTTAAATAGCGTGCTATATATAGTGTAAAAGTGTCGAAATCATCCCTGCTTCATGTAGTGCTAAGCGACTTTCTGTGTTCGCGGGTAAAGCTCGCGCATAATAATCACAAGTTGCCGTAGTATCATTGCGACATGACGTCACAGTGTAGACGTCACTCGTAATTCCCAACTCGTTTTTTTTTACTTTTTTTCGAACGTTGATTTGAATGCTCAATGTTTGCAGATGAATGAAATTATTTCGCAAAACAAATAAAACTAGGTTTCAATTAAATTTTATAAACTATTTAAGTACTATACCCTCCTCTATTGCTATATTACAAGTTTTATTAATAATATATTGTTTTCTTGTTGCAGGTATTTCATTTGAAGGTGCCTACATTGTTTGCCATGAGTACACGTGCGGTAATATTTTCATAATGTTATAAAAAAAAAGCTGCGTATGAAAAATAGAGGAAATTTTATTATCATCGTTTCATAAGGATGTATCATAAATATCGAGTATCGACTGCGCATTTATCATGAGCCAGGAAAGTCGCGATTTGCGTATTTATAGGTCCTACGAAGTGCGTCTAATCACGCGAGCCGGCGGGCCGCGGCCACCGGGCCGGAGTATCGATGTATTTCGGTTCGCGATTCGTTTCGATGTATCGATTCGTGTCGATGTATCGATTCGTTATGCAAGTCACGGATAGCTAGGTTTGTTGAGCTAGTGAAGTGCAACATACGAAAGCGGATATTCCATTTTTTGTTCAGCTTTCAACGATTATAGATTAAATATATTAACGGCACGATACGTT
>JADANM010001810.1:2337228-2357946 GCA_026213755.1 Eurema hecabe
ATTCAGTAGTCGTTTAGCACCTTGATCATAAAATGGAACACGGTGTAGTAGTTTAGACTTCATTATTCCCCTCTATGTCTAGCAGTGAATAACTATTGTAATAACTTGGGTTATATGTTGGGTTTTGTACGAAAACGCAGTGCTTACCGCAAGTGGCGCCCCCCTCGATTCGCGGAGGACATAACGCCGTTGCTGCGTATATTCGACCCGCTCGCGGCCGCGCCCGCCCGGTACGTGCCGCGCTGTGTGCCTCATACCGCCGATAGATGGCGCTGATACCAATCAATGTTTTAAAACAATTCAACCCGCTTTCCTAGTTCAACTAACTTCACCAGACAATGATTGATCATTGAGATATAGATGCTTCCGTCATCAAATAGTTCGTCCATCCTGTACATATATCGATCGACGCATAGTTTACAGTGACCCGCAAATGGAATGTCGAAACCTCATGTGCATGACGTCCCGATATACTTTGCATGGAACTTATGTGTTGCTGAAATATTCGGTGTTGTTAGCATGTTGATTTTTGTATTTTTGTTATTTTATTTAATACATAAGCATTTGACTAGTTCATATACTCGTGCTTTATTCGACTAGTTAATAACTGACAGTTATTTTTTTAGTTATTAATGTTAATGTCGTAATCGTTTTAAGGGCAGATATTGTAATATGGAACCATTTTAACAGCTCAGAGAAAAAGAGCCAAGAAGTTTCTGAGAACGAAGAGGCTATTGAAGGTGACGTGCAAGGCAACGTTCAAGTTAAGATGGTTGTTAGCAATGGAAAGGTAAGAAAACTACTTTTTCCGTTAATTTAAGAATATCGTTAATTTATAGTTTAAGCTATTTTTGTTTATTACGTACTGTCCACTACCCGTTGTTTTACGGATTCCTGGGTCAATACTTGGCTATCTGGCTATATGGCTATGTTTAGGGTCTAACCCAAATATGCCAAACTACCTACTTGTTTTTTCGCGAAAGAACATCAAAAATACTTACAATTATCCTCAAAAACTTTCGCGTTTTTATTATAGTTATATTTTTCTTATACCTTTAAATATATTAGAAATATAATTAATAATTGTAGACTAAAATTGAAAGAGGTATTCTTAATATTGGTTCTTGTTTTGTAGCGCGCGAGCGATCGCTCGTGGAAGCAAGTGTGGGGCGTGCTGCACGGGACCAAGCTGTACCTGTACCGACACCATCCCACTCAGGTTAGTTCACTTTATAATACTTAAAGTATTTCATACAATATGTTAATTTTTCTCCTTAGGTTTATAAGAAGTACGCGATAGTTAACACAATTTAAAAAGTGGAAGGTCACTTTTTTTCTTTTTTATCTTGTACGTATAGTGGCTTGGAAGAAATTGCTTATAGCCATAAGGTACGTGTAATAAAAAAAAATAAAAGTAACTTAAATCTTCTTAATAGCTGAGCCATGGGACTTTATAAGTGAAAATTTAATTTCTTCGTTATTCATATTTCGTATCTTTCTTAAAAATAAAAACGGGGTGTTTTTTTAAGTACTAATGCAAAGTTTTTCTTCATAATTTTTAATGTTAGACTCTTAAATAATACCTAAATAGACAATGTCAATAGGTGTTATTTAGTGTTTCGTGTGTGGTCGGAACGTGTGTAAACTTCCTCACTGTACACATAATATAATATTATGTACAAAAGGCAGTGTGGGTAAATATTTTTCGCGCGCGCATTAGTGGTACAACGGTCGGTGGAATTTTTCGTTATTTTTGTTTTTCGTGAGCTTGTTCAAAACATTTGTTATGGATATTGTCATCGATATCATGTCGATTGATCGATATTTTAATAAAAATCGATTTTAGATTCTCGAATTTTTTTATTCGACTAAATTTATATTTTTATATTCATACACTACCCAAATTGCATATTAAACGTATTTTCGAAGTTTATCCTCAATTCTTCAACTTAAGCGTTTATTGAGAAATATTTGCCATGTGTAAAATAAATTGAACCATCGCGTTCATAATTGGCTATTTTACCAAACTCGAAAACCTTTATTAACTACATATACAAAATTTACATAAATTTCGCGTCATTTCATCGGACGTCCGAATAAATGAACTTCAATTAAATCACACTGTTGAATGTGAATTAATAATTTAGTTGTTTATTTTTGTGACTCTTGTTCCGACTTGAGGAAATATTACTTATTGAAGTGAATTAAAAATTCAGTATTTACTTAAGTTTATTGGTGTCTGCTGTATAATTAGGTTTTTATCGCCGATGGTATCACGTGTCATACTTATTAACGTTGTCAGTAGATGGCTAAATAATCAGAAATAAGATGTACTTTAGCGTCTTTAAGTAAGCTAATAAAAGATTCGAATTCATTTATTTTTCAATTATAAGAAGAACCTTGGTTATTTTTTTAATAATTTAAGCTACTTTTTTTGCATTCAAATAAGCACTGTTATTGAAGTCGTTCTTAGCGTGTACATATTTTGTGTCTTACTGGTTTATTCACTCTAAAATAATTATTCAATAGCGACTACTAATTAATACGTTTAAAGTTGTTTTTAAAAAGAAATAATGAAATAAAAGCACCTCATCCTAAGAACTTAAAAAAAAAACCTTATATTAACACTTAGGTATTAGGTACGTTTTAAATAAACTAAAGATAGTATCAAGACAAATGAAGAATGATAATTAAAATTCTACACGCGTTATAATCATCTTTATCATACAAATATTAAAACATTTCCGGCGTGCCATATAAAACTTATTTCACACTTCGCACCTGGCTTCCTTAAATCAACCTAGGTACGTTCGGTACCATATGCTTTGAATATGAATACCTTTGTTTACCTTTGTTTTGTGTTCTTTCCGTTAAAATTCTTAGCATAAATTAAGATTTTAGATAATAATGCGTCTGTAGTCGGTACGTAAAATCTATCCGTTTAAGAGCGTACCTATGCTTGAAAGGCCGGCAACCGGCGGCCTCATGGGCGGCGCTGATCACTTAACATCAGGTGACTCGCCTGCTCGTTTGCCCCCTATTATATAAAAAAAATCAGTTTAATCACGCCCCCTTATTGATAACCTTCTCTCAGTAAAGACTATTCATTACTCATCGCTACCATGACTTATAAAAATATATAGCAATAACTAGCTGTGTCCCGCGGTTTTACCCGCATAATTCCCGTTCCCGGGGCAATACCGGGATGTAAGCTATCCTATCTTTTAAGATATTGTAACACGAGATTTATGTATATTAAGTTAGAATATCATGATGAAACGTTGTTGATTTTACAAATTATTCCTCATTAAGATCAATATTTGTTTAACTCTTAAACCAACGTACGATTTTTCCCCAAGTCCCTTTGTTGCAAAAAAACACGGAACTGTAAATTTTAACGTATTATTTCCAAACGGTGTTTATGGAATCGACAGGGAAAAAAATATGAGCAAATTGGGTTGTCCATTTGGTATGATTTCATTTTTGTTGTATTTCTTACAAACTTGTCACAAGACCGATATATTTATTGGTTCATCAGTTATACTTAGGTATAGCGGCAATAAATCGGGACTGATTTATTTCGCCTCAAGTGACCTTTCCCCTAATGCTGATATGTCACTGCCTAAATAGAGTTTCCTTACGTAAGCGCCGGCCGTGGGTGCGAACTGTATCGATACACGATACGGTGATGCTTTGAAGAGAGTAGTGTTATTCGTTTAATGTAAAATTCAGGAGTCTAAAATCCTTTTTCTGTGAATTTGGAATTTAAAAGTATATAGAACATAGAAGTTGGAATGTGTTGAATTGTATTTCAGTGCATTATAGTACTCATTTTGATAGAATTTACTTTTGTACTTTTAGAGAGAGATATTAGTTACGAGAAATAACGCTGCCTAATTTTTGTCCCATATTCTCATTTTAAAGTAAATGCAAGCCTGCTTTTAATTTTGCTCTACTTTAAAGTAAATAAATCACCTAATCAATACAATTTTCACCGTCTCATTAGAAATTTGTTGGGGAAGGTTTATGTAAAGAACATTAATTCATAACACACATTGATATCATACACAACTTTCACCGCTAGTATCATTATAAAGCAATCAAGGCACGATAATGAAATTCGAAATGCGAATATAATATTTCAATCGAGTTAAGAAGTAACCTCAAAATATATGTCATCCGCAGACGCTACTTACGCAATGATCTAATTTCCCTTTGAAGCCAATTCTCGTTAATCGTTAACATCAAGTACTCATAATTAAGCTGTCTAGGCACAATTAACTGAACCGAAGTGATGTTTCAATATCCACGTTATAAATATTTTATGACTTACAGCGAAAGCAATAAAGATCAATTTCGATAAATCACATTTATGATAACGGAAGACGTTTCAGTGTGAAATTAGAAGTTCGTAGAAACTAGCGAATGTATTTGGACGTTTATGAGAATTCCGTTTGAAAGATGGATAGGAATCCTTTCTCCGTTAACAAGTCTCTTAACTCGACCAATTTACTTGATGAATTAAGAGCTAACTAGAAAATATTGGTAAATTTCGTATGTTTATTTATTGGTCTTTTGAATTGCATTTAAAAGTTGTCATAAATTCCTCATGCTGGGTTTAGGCTTATAATTTCTTACATTATATATGTTCCAACTTAAATAATACGTTACGAAAAAATGGGTGATTATAAATCTTAGAGATTGTCGACCTTATCAGAACTGTTTTAACTTTTCAAAACATGTTTAATTTATTTGAATATAACTATTAACCAGACCGAGCAGACTTTGGAACGCAGTACATTTTATTAATGAGTAAAATATTAATATTCATTAAAACGTCAAAGGCGCGGTAACTTTTCATGCATTTCGTTCGCTAACGAGGCGTAAGTACTCGTATTCTTAGTAAATATATTAAATATAATTTTATTAGTGTATAACATTTCAAGGTTCTTAACAATTTTGTTGCGAATATTAAATGTATGGGTACATAGATTTCCCGCAATTTTTTTTTCAAAGTTTTACATCGATGCTCTGAAAAACGTTTTTCCCCAATTCTAACGATTTTTATTCACGTGCAACTTTTTATCAGCGTCATTTATTCTAACAATAACATTAAAAAGTCCATATGTCTGTCACGCGTAGACGTAGCCCACCTAACTGATTTTTTTAGGAGGTAAACAATGGTTACCTTTTATCCCGATATAAAGGTGCAAAGTTGACAAAACGCGATACTAGAAAATTATAAATTAACTAGCCACGCCCCGCCTTTTCAACCATAAACCTTGTAGTCATAAAACTTCCTTTTTAAATAACTATCTGATAAAAAACAGCATGAAAATCAGTTTCGTAGTTTTAAACATTTAATACATAGGGATAGACAGAAAAAAGCGACTTTGTTTACAGTATGTAATAATGATTTTATTATAGCATTTCATTTATATCGAATTCCTTTAGATATTAACTTGTAATACCTAAAGACTTAGTAACAGGTTGTTCGCAAAATCATTCCAATAAATTTATCGATACCATTAGGCTCATTACATTCGATATCTCGTTAGCATAATAGAGTTGTTTTGGCCCGTAATCTTATCCCACGTATATTAATGAAGGAAATACTTTATGATTATTTATTAAAAGCTCACGTTCAGTTAATTGACTAGTTAACTTCAATGAATAATATCCATATATTTTCTATGCAAAGGTGTAAGGTTTAAAATAATACATGTTTTAGAAGTAATCCCTCATTTATATTCCTCTTGTGTTAAATTTTAAATTCTTAGTGAATCTAAATAATAATCTCATTAAAACGATGTCGTAAATTCTTTAAACAATGGAAATAGCGTAATATTTTAAATTTGTAAGTGAAAATATACGGTAATACAAATAAATTTAAGAAAGCTGGTACGTGGTGGTTACGCATTCGATTTCGCGAGGCACAGCTAGATTAGATCAGAGGCTATTAAGTAATATATTTATTTTTAACAATACGTTTTCTTAATATAGTACTTATTGGAAAGACTGTGAAATTATTTCTTTAATTGATTTTTTATTTTATTTGGATAGCTAACATCAATTATAAAGGTACCAACCAATAAAAACATGTAATTAACAGTAAATTAATGCCAATTTAAAGCTATCACTTGCAGTTAAACTTATAAAAAACATGATTAAAATTCATTTTAATACGATTTTGACCCGGTCATCTTGATTCATCGGTAAAGTAACGACACACTGAACTCGAGATATACGGCGCTTTAATATTTTTATTGTATATGTGTTAATGTGTAGGTTAATCCATTTTTAAGTGTTTAATATTGGTTTTAATTGCCTTAACATGGTTCCATTATATCAGCTTATTAGGTCGTAACTTTTTTATTGTAAGATTAAATAATTTTATTGCAATAATTTATTTTTAGTAAATATGTAAATTCGGATGAAAAGAAATTTTTGGGAAACACATCTGTTTAAAGTTTGTAGCAGTTTTTTGAGACGTTAAAGCCTCAACTCAGCTGTCAACATACAGCATTGAACTAGTAAACGATCGCCCGCGGTGGTACCCGCCAACATAAAACGGGAGGAAATTTCAATATCTTCTTTTCTTCCCTTAACTTTGCTTTGCAAATCTTCATGGACAGAGGAGGTCTCTTATCATCAGACGAACCTTCGTGTTGTTGCCCACCATCACACAAAAAATCAATATTTGTTGAATGGTATACCCATATACGGAAAGTGATTCGTGACCGAAACATATTAACACATATCAGAATGAGAACAAAAGCTTAGTTTTAAGCTGCGACACCTACACCGCCTCGGCTCGCCTTCATTATAATATTTAAATGATTATAGCATTCTAAACCTACGATCAGTTTTATTAAAGTTACTTGAATGTCGTGACTTCGTCTGTACTTTTAGAATATCAATAAACATCAGCCAGGTAACTTCATTAAACCTCGTTAAAGACACTCATTTATAATAAAATAAAAGCTTGTAAAAATGTATCGATTTTTTTGCTATATATAAAACCCGATAACTGCTGAACAGATTTCGAATTTTTTTTAGTAGATATAAGTATCTTACGTACTTAAAGGAATAAACTAAATCTTTCAAGGCAATCAATCTTTTTTATTCTTAAATGTAAAAGACCTGTTATATTTTCTCTTTAGATAGTATTTATATTAAAAATCTATTTCTTTTACTATTTTTCTTTTACATAACTATTCGAAAAAAAAACTAATAGCTACAAACGTTAACAGTGCATAATATAGTTGACATACTCGTATGTTTAAGAATAATAAATCAATTGCGCAGTAACGCGAAACCACAACAAACAGTTATGCAACGAGCAGCGGATACTTGCAGTGTCGAATTACATAGCAATGCTTCTCGAGCCCTACATCCTAGATCAGGTACACGTGGTTCAGAGAATATTCAATGGTCTCATTATTTTGCATTGTTTATCCTTATTCCAATGAGGTAATTTAAATAATACTTCTATTTGATAGCCATAACGAATTCTGATTTACTCGTGGGCTTCAGTGTTTGGAATTTGATCGAAATTAAGTTCATATCTGGTAAATTTGCTTAAATTATTATAAATCAACAATCATCAGAAGTTTATAAAGTTAATATGTTTTCAGCCACTTTGGCTTGTATATGATAGGTTTTGTTCAAAAATTATATCATAATTTTACCAAAATTATCATTTGAAAACAACAACCCAAACAGAACAAAATTATGTTTCGAATTAAATAAAAATTCTATATCATGTATGGCCCTATGTTACGATATCAAAACTTCAAGACAGTATCATCTGTTTACCGCGGCAATTATACGTAAAGCACTAGAAGGTTCCAGAACGTGGCTGCACATTGTGTTCAGTAATTACAAGGCAGACATCCCCTCGTCGCGGCTTCACAATTATCCAGCCAGCCGCACGCACAATGATCATTGTTAGATGCAGCGGACACGATCCTGCTATGTGCAGTGTGCACGCCTTTGTGCAAGAATACACCTATCTAAGGTGTATGTCCTTATCTCACCCAACTACCTATAAGTAGGTACGTAGTCCTCGTACTGTTTGCTTATGCTGAAGGTTTACCAGAAAAGTAGTCTATGAAGGAAAGTGGCTTTAATAAAAGAAGTTCTAAAATCCTTTCAGCAGACAAACAAACAAAACGTGCCTGTGACATACTTAAAATTGATGAAATCACTTTTTTTCTAAGAGTTGTTTTGAATATCGTCCCTTTAAGAGTTGTTTTGAAAATCTCTTGCATACGAATATTTAAGGATATCAATAAAAACGCATACCAATACCATTTACTATTTGAAATAACATGTCTCGACAAAAAGTACTTACATTGAAAACAAAAAGAATTTTGCACGTGCATTAATTCAATCGGACTAGAATGGGTTTAAGAACGCATTATAAAAGCATTAGCTGATCGAACATCGATTGTTCTCTATAAGGAGTGTTGCACGTTCCAACGATAAGTGTCCTTTTTATTCGCATACTGTTAGAAAGGGACGAAGGACCCACGTGCACGTCACTCCAACGTGTCAGGTGCAAATACGCACGCGACCTTTAAGCGCTTTGTTGCACATTATCATAATATGATATATGCAATTATTTCCTAAACGCCCGAAATAGCCGCTACGTTTAAATGACGCTCACGATTTAAATAGCCCCAGACAATAGCCGTATGTTTGGAATATGACTTGTATGATAGAGAACAACAGTATCAGCAGGGTTCCGGAATATACTTGGCTTTGATATGACACTTGTTGACACATACTGTTGTGCTCGTATAAACGTATTAGTACTTTAATAGTGCCTCGAAGACAAGAAATACTTTTTGTACCTAAACGTTTCATCTTGCAAAGAATTCTAGATTTATAACATCGCTTGATTGCCTTAATATACTACTTGGAAAATACTAAGGCTCTTTTATCAGCAACACGACATCTAACCTTTTGTTCACAATGAAGACAAAAACGTTCGTGATTGATTCCAAAATCTATTGGAAATACATCAAACGCTAACAATATCTGCTCGCTTTATTGTTTGATTATTAGAACGGGTCTTTCACCTCACCGAAACATCTGAAGCTATTTGTTAGCGAACAATCGAGTGTCTCCAGAGCGGAAACACGGAGACAAGCGGGTTGACGAACCCGAAGCAATTGTCATCGAGTTTTATCGAAAATTTATTTCTTACAAAATTTCGGTGCGCCTAAATAATTAACGATGACGCTTCCTACAATGGCGAACATCGTCTCGAGAGCCCTTACGTCATCAACTCTGATAAATTGCTTTATTTATTTTAACATGCAAGTGGCGTATGTTTCAAGTCGCCGCTCGCACTTCCTACCGGTGGTAATTATTAAAATAAACAATAATCACTTCCTACGGCGTTGAAGACGACGGCTACAGCGGCGGTTGGATAAAGCCTGCGTCATACGAAGCTATGCCAATTACACCAGACCCGTTTATGACAGAAAGTATTAAATAAAATTTTATATTTAAAATCGTTACATGTACAATACATAGTGAATAAAAAATTTAAGGACAAAGCAATCTCTTGACATAGTTCAAAACATTTTTTTTAGTACCTAAAATAAAAGGAGATGAATAATTGATTAACTACACGTATTTGTCGCATTGCATTTCAAATTATTTTTTGCGATTAGTTAAAAAAAATATGTAAACTGTCGAGTTGATAAGAAAGCCTTAATTCGGTGATGAGTCGCTCGTTACGCGCTCGCCGCCGGTCGACGTGTGAGGCTCACCGTATAAGGCGAGAGCGTCTCCGATAAAAGTACAAAAAAATACAAATTATTGATACGCCGTCCATCTGCGGTAACAAGTTTCCGATGGCGGCAATTCCGTTTATAATTATTTGTCGAAATCGCGATGAGTGCGCCGATAATCGTCACGGCTGCTCGTTTGTTTTGCATGAAGTTTGAGTTAAATTTGTAAATGTAATTAATTATATTAAAAAAAGAAATATGTGAGATAATAATAAAAAACATGTTTATATCTAGCTTTTTAAATAACACGAAAATTGAAAATTTGAAGAGAAAAATTCTACGGTTTATGTAGAAAATTATTAAATGTCGAAACGAGGTCAATTTGTCGGCCAAAGGGTTTATGGCAGATATTAAATTATACAAACCGTATTCGACGGAGCAAACGTCATTAATACGTTATGAAAATTGAAAGGAGCTTAATAACTCGGCATGGAGTTTGATCAATTGTCCTGTCCTTGGGCGATTTGGGAAATCGGGTCAATGTCGTAAGTCTAAGAGGATCACGCTGGATTGAGGTAAAGCTGAACCGACCGAAGTGACTTATCAAATACGCAAATGTATAACATTGATGTTATTTCTGGTGTATTAGTGTTAGTAGCTTTTGATCTGCCATAACTATAACTGTGTAGTAACGTAAATAATAATAACCACTGGATACGGTATTGAACTTCGACCATGATTTCGATACGATTTCGATTTAAATGAATCGAATCGAACTTGGGCTATAGTGCATAATGTTGACTAAACGCGGTAACTTATTTTAATTGTCCTTTTTTTGGTTGGTTTTTGGTTTTTAAAATACTATAGTTCATCCAATCACTCGAGAAACTTAAAAATAATAAACACCCAATTTCTCTTGGAATTGATAAAATATTTTGAATATTTGCCAGATACGCGAACATTCCTTAAATCAGAAAAACAGGAAAATAATTTCTATATCGTTCGGATTGTTCAACTTTAAATATCGAATCATCTTTCGCTTTCTTTCATTTACTAATACTACTTTCTAACAATTTTTAATTTTATTTTACGTGATATAAATGATGATTGATTCTATAAAATGCGACAATGAGGTGGGGTGGGGGAAGTTTAATTTAGGGTCGTTTTTAACAAATGAATGTTGGACGGTTATTTATATTATTTATTTATATTTTTTTCTAAAGCTTATTTACTTTTGTTTTATTTGACTTTTCAACTGGACAACAATAATATTTAAGTAAGAAAAAATAATGTTGAAAATAGAAAACTTAAATTTTAAGAGATTTCTTTCATATCATACTCGTCGGAACCAATTAATATCAGATATTTAAATTTAAAAGATAGCTAATTAAGACACAGTTTTTAGGGTTTTATTAGACTGGCATAGTCTTCTCGCTGAATATTTTCTTAAGTAAATAAAGACTTAATACTAATTATATATAGGTTAGTAAATCATACCTTTGTGCTTCGTCCCACTTCAAGTGACACTTGTGCAGCGATCGCTTTCCCGAACATCGAACGCCATTTAGGACAAATTCCAGCCGTTTCCTCCTTTTTAATTTGTGCGGCAAATGCGTCATGACCCACATACGGCTCGGATTTCTGAAAATGTTGTAACTGATTATTCAATTTCGCTAAGCATTTATCACGACGTTACATTGTCGAAAGCGCGATTATAGAATAGTTAATCGCGGCTTAAGCGGCCCGAGACGTTCCTGTCAACCCAATTTCTGTAACTATTTTACATATTTTTTTCAAGCGCAAATAGAATTTCAGCGAAATTAGATATTTCAAATGTTGAGATATTTTTGCCTCGCTAATAGCGACAATTAATTTAACGTTTTTCTCGAAAATTTCAGCCTTTAGCTTAGGCACTATTTCGCAATTTAGAATAAGAATTTGTTTATTGTGTTGTATAATTTATACTTAAAGTATGTTTACTCTAAATATAAATAAACACCAACGATTCTATTGTGTCGGAAGCACGTTTGGAACGTACAAAAATCACGTGGATTGGAAACGTGTTAGAAGCCTTCTCTCAATTGACTGAAAAACATTATTCAGGGTTCACGATGAATCTTTTTATACGTATTATTAACATCACCGAAACGAGAATGATTAAGCAAAAAATATTTGAATATAAAAGAATATATTGCAGAATCATAATCACGGTTTAACCCCGCCGTTTACGAGGAGCTAACCTAAATCTATCCCTCGTTATTGTCCTTTCGGGGCTGAAGCAATTATTTTTAATGTCAGCGTTTATGTCATCCCGACGCTCTGACGGGCTCTAACCCGACATTAGCCTGACCTGAATTCTAGAATGTTGATATTCATTCATCATCTTCAACAATACATACACATACAATACCTTCTATCTAAGCTATATTAATCAACCTGTTTATACTAAATTTTGAAGATGATTTTTTCTATCTATGATCACAATGCTCTCTTGTACATTTAGAACAAAACACAAATAACTTTTCCTGATCGACGATTCGAAACAAAGGGAAAATATAGTTACCTAATTAATCAATATCGTCAACCTGTTACAGACTTGTCGTATTTAAAAACCGAGTAGGCACGTTTTAGACGCGCGTGACTTATTTGTACATTTAATTTCTTTTTATGTTTTTCCTTTTATTCCCTTCTATTCTTATATTATAAGCTTAAACCAAATGAGATTAATAGTCCTTTTTTAAGGATTTAAACCAATCATAACCTATAATCTTTGATACTGATTGTTTTCGAATTCATTATCGCGAATTATATAAATGATATTGTTATTTACGTTTGTCCATTTATATTATATATATTACAGATTATTTGTTCGCGTGTTTGAATTTTCTGTTCACTATTTAATAAAGTAATTGTTTCTCTATTGCGACTGTCTCAATAGACTACTTAAATAGTGTTTTTTACCACGCTTTATATTAGCTTGGGTTGTATCTATGTAATGGAATCTTTGAGCATAAATTTGACCGATTTCCAGAAGTTCGATTAATTTGAAACTTTGCACACGTATTAAGGGCCGATGACAATGCAATAATTTAATAACAGTTTCCCAATATCAAATTTTCTACTTTTTAGTTCGATTAGCTATAAAAGCGTGGTTTTTTAGTTTTTTTAAACTATAATTTATTAAGTATTCTTATCATTTAAAAACAACTCTTACGTAGTGATAAAGAAAAATAACGATTTTTTCTATTTTACCAACAAAAATGTACATTTTGGTTATTATCATTTAACCCAAGCTTTTCCGTGTCCCTCGCGCCGTCCAAAAATACACGAGCCTTTGTTTATTCTCTGTATTGTTTACTTGACGTATTGTGCTTCAACTCTTGACCTGAATACGAGATGACATATTAGAGCATTGAAATTATACCTTTTTGCTCTTTTCCTGCTAACATCTAGATAATTAGTGCTCGAAACTGAAGTATTGAGTGTACACTAAGCTTTGAAATTATGTTTGAGTTAGAATTAATATAGATATATTCATTGTTATAGAATACAGTTAAAAGGCACTTTCATTAAATTTATATATTTTATGAAACATTTATGACAAGCTAAGCTGCCTTTAGGATCAGATTTTTTTATATATTTTTAATGTTATTCAATACAGACATGTGATTCTTGTATGCATAGATTATACCTTCAAAAATACTGCATTCGGATAAATAAAACTTTAACTAAAAATGAAATTGAACCAACGTACGTGGGACTTAATTGAGAGATAAAGTATGACGCAAGAAATAGTGACGACTATCGACGAGATGGTCATAACTAATTGACTCATTTCAACGCAGTGTGACATTAATTTTGTTTACCAACAAATCTATTAAAACATAGCAGTGTGAGTTATTTTAAATATAAAGATTATTTCTTATTTATAAAATTTATATTTACATTTTAACAATTGTGTTATTTTTAGCAATTTCATCAAACTATAAACGTTTTAAAACGTTAAAGTCTTAAGCCGCTATAATCTAAATATACAACCCGGTTCTCTCAATTTTTTTCTGCTTACCCGAAGGTACAACAGCTTAGTATTATATAACTTGTAATTTAAAATACAAAAAGTTTATATTATAATGCTAAATGAAGTGAACAATTTTTTAAACCCATCCGTAGTCATAGAAATAAGCTCGATTAGCAAATAAATTATTCCCACAGCTTTTTGTATTAATATAT
The DNA here is from genome assembly GCA_026213755.1 of Eurema hecabe. Lineage (NCBI taxonomy): Eukaryota > Metazoa > Arthropoda > Insecta > Lepidoptera > Pieridae > Terias > Terias hecabe. The sequence goes on from JADANM010001810.1 coordinate 2,351,205, forward strand.
AAATTTTATAGTTATAGAATATAGGTCAATATTATCGTCTATTCGTAGTTTAAAAATATATCATTCTATTAGATAATGCAAAGTGGTCAGTCAGCGTTTCAATGCCGCGGCGTAATTAGCAAAGTGCCCGTAAATTTGTCGAGCTAAAGATAACCTCTATTAGTCTAGTGTGCAAGCTTTCCTATGATTATGTTTTTATATGTAACTAGCTACAAAATAATTATGTAAATCGGTTTAGCTGTTATCGAGTAATGTGCTTACCAACATTTTACGATTCATTTTTATATTATAGATATGCGACTTCCACCACCACTAATTAACTGGAAGCAAAAATAGTCCCTAATAACAAAAAGTAATCCTCCCTAAATTAAGTTATTAACTTATAATAATCAGGTAAATATATCTTGACGAGGCTTTCGTAGATATCAGTTTCTATAGAAAAAAGGCCTATTGCCGCAACCTTTAATTTTTACTTAAATTTTATGGTTAGAATAAACAGTATTTTCTTTTAACTAGATGTGAATGTTCATCATAATTAAAACACATTGAATATCAAAACTAATGGTATTATTTCTATGAATATAAAGTAGTTCTACTAGTAGTTCTTCTAGTATAAGTTTTACCTGCAGGTTATACCGAAAATCAAAGTATCTATAGACTTCGGACACAGGGTGAGGCGCATGACGTAACAGACAGACATAAAACCTACAACTATTGTTGGTAGTTGCTACGCGGGGAAATAACGGAAGGTTTTCACTTTTTACTTTGCCTAGCCTTTGTAGATTGTAGACGCGATCTTACTAATAGTGTGGTCTTTGCGTCCTGTTAAGAGAAAAGTATATTTACTATAATTGGTATGGGGGTTTGTTTCATTAATTTTGATTGTATATAGAGGCTTAATTCGGGATCAATTTGAAACTAGAGATTTAAATAGTTTGTCTTAAAACCAAATTAAATAAACATTGTATTCATTATTTATTTTAAAGAACATTGAAAAGTATTCTTAAGTGACATTAAAGACAAGACAAGGCAAGAATAATTAAGGGTTAAAATATTTTTTGTAGTAGTAAAGTACCAACGTTACATAACCCATCGTAGAAAATTCAGATATTGCGATTATTAGAACAGCGATCGTTGTGATTTATTACAAAATATTATGAATTATGAAAGCAATTTGTCGAAATTACGCACTTTTGTGTCAACAACTCGATATTACGATCCGACGAAATATTCCAGCTATAAATTGTTTAAACTTACAACCGATTGAAAAACATTCAGACTGAAAACGAAAGTGAAATGAATTCGTATTCATGTCACGTTTATTTATAAGGCTTATATTTATAGCATAATTATTTATCTAAGGTCAAGGCGAGGTTTGGAGCCTGGAAATATTTTTATACTAGCGACCCGCCCGGCTTTGTTTGCATAAGTATATTATGTGTAAGCTTCCTCTTGTATCATTCTATCTTTAAAAAAGTCTTATGAGAATCGGTTTCGTAGTTTTAAAGATTAAAGTATATATAGAGATATAGGGACAGAGAGAGCGACGTTTATATGTACTATGAAGCGATATAACGTATTAAAATATTTATTTTATTAAAATTACATTAAAATATAAATGAAGGGAACTGCATTTGGAATTACTGCCATTGTTTGCGACAGGTGCTGACAATACATTTGTTCCCATTAAGAGTCGAATAAATGTCTCGTAACAAAGATATGAGAAATATGTTTAGTTGCGCTGTCAACCGCGCCATCTCATAATCATCGACGAGCCTTCCGCATGCGATAAACATGAAATAAAGTTCAACGAACCTTCGTAGCCGACGTAGCGGCCGTAGAACAAAGTTTTAGTTAGCACCCACAAAATGTATTGTCTCGCTTCACAGAAATTATGTGACAATTATTCCACAGCATATAAACTTTGAATTCAGGAATGTTCTGCCGAAATTTTGGCTCGAAGTTCTTCAAAAGTTTCGCTTTAAACGAGACAAGATATCTTGAGTAAATTTTAGGCTTACACGCGGAGTTCGTTAACTTTGTTTGTTCAACATATTGTCTTCGAAACCATTTAAAATAGTATTCTCATCCCGATTTGTAATCGTGCAAAGACCCCACAAGTTAAATAACTTCTCCACATCGAACCTTTACACTTTGCTTTATAACAATGTAATATTGTAATTTAAATTGTTTATAACTTTTAATTGTTTTCTTGTTTGTGGTTATTCACGCTGAAAACTTTCGATCTTTCAAAGGTTTTTGACTCCAAATAATTTGGAATTTATTATGTTGAATATATTAAATTTAAGCTCGATAAAGCCGGTTAACTCTTACAGAAGTCATGTCTATGTCACGGACCGTTTTAATCCGGGCATAAATATTATCTAATGATTTATACACCCACAGTGCTACTGCCGGCAAGCGAGCAGCGTCTTTGTCGTCAAACAATCTTGACGACGGCTGCCATAAATTATTCCGGGACGGGACTCTTAATGCGTGTCAAGTGGTATTGTGATCTAAATATAACGAGCTGCGAATGCATTTGATATATAATAAAAATAGGAAGTTGAACATAATGAAAAGTCGATGTTTATTTCACCGTTCTATGCTCTAATTAACTAAGCGAGTGAGAAAGAATAAATGTATTCTAAACTATTTTTTTTATTTGTATGTTATGATGTCTTTAAGTGGACAAACGTCCTCGCAGCTAATAAAGGTTGCCGTCGACTCGATTACGCGTCAGGCCCTCATCGTAACATGATTATGCCGATCGACGCCTCCGAGCGTGTCACGGCTTTATTAAAGTGCTCCCGTACTGAAATAGAACATATTTCAATACATTTTAGCATATATATTTATATCTACGTAGGATTTCGTTGAGAAAATTAAGTACGAAGTACGAACGCCCAATTCGTTATATGAAGGCGAGGAAAATACGCAACGAATGTAGCGATACAAGTTCAATCTCCGTGATATTGCGTTTTCGTTGATACGGATCGAATTAATTGACAAATTCAATTTAATGAGGAAACTCATTGAAGCTAGCAAAAAGAGGACAATGACCTCGTATAAGGATGAATCTGTGTGGATTCAGTATGTAATACAAGTTGGTGAGTTGGTAAGTAAAGCTATCAGAAACTTTCGTGTTAATAGGAAATGTTAAAGTCCTTCCATGTAAAAATTTCTTGTTTAAATTAATAGTCATTTTCTATAACAATATGTGTATGGACGTCAACATTATATCTGTATATTATCAAGAAAAAATAAAGTTAATTCTCTCAATTATAGAAGCTTTTAAAAAATAAGAAATTTAGTGATATATTGATATACATCTTTGTTTTACTATACAGTAGTAGAGATGAACCATAAGTATATGATAGCCCTTCCAGCCATCCCTCCTAACAAGCTATAGCAAGTAATTGCGCCAGCGGCAACCCTATCACGTAACGAGACCTGCTCCAAACTGAAACACCCTCGTTATTTTCAATGGCTCGGCTCGGCTGGCAAAACATATCGACGACCCCGGGATCATTGTATAACAAGTGAGATAAAGGTCAAAGACTCGGGATAAGCGGTGCCATCACGTGGAGTTGCCAATTGTTCCGAGTTCGGGAAGACTCGGATTGTTTGTATGTAAAGTTTTAATAGGCTGCGGGTTCAACGGTCGTGAGGAAAGACGTTAACAAATTAACGTTGTAATTAGGGGTTTCAAAGTTGCCGCTAGGGTTACCACATTCAAATTGATATAAATACGTTTATTTTAACTTGGCGCGAATATAATTAATGTTCAGCAAACTGCCAAACAATAACGTATTTACAAAGTATTATATCTCCGTGTCGACATGGAGTGTAGATAATTAATTTATTTTTAAAGTGTTATAATTTTTATAATAAATTAATATTGCGAACTAATTTGTATTTTCAGTTTATGGATTTTGAAAGCCAAATACAATAGCCAATTCCAAAAAAACATTTGTACCTATGTGTCTAATACGAAAACTGATATTAATCTGAAAAATCTATTAAGAAACGGTAAATAGATTAATAAATTTGGAATAAATATATACGCAATATGTTAGTAATTCTAAAATATAAACAACAACAACAATTTTCCTGCTATCTTTGCTGCTCATCAAAGATTTCACCAAACCGAAGTAAGTAAATATGGTACATGAAAATAAAGCTATTAAAATAGTTCATCTGAAACACTATGCAATGCGCTGGCGGATGCATAAATAACAAATATGTACGTTCACATGCACCACGATTGTGCCGACCGATACTGTTGAGATACTGCATGAGAGTAAATTTGCAATATATAATGCTTAATATCTTATTGTAGGTAACATAAAGTGGTTTTGTGGTTCAGTGGTTTGTCAGACAGACAGACAGACAGTTATTTATGTATTTTTTTTGTATGCAAAGGCCTTAAAAATCGCGACTCTTTGTTAAATTTGTGTTTTTTTGAGAGTACGCAATTACTGGATGCCTTTAAATAAATAAATAAATTGCCATTTTAACGAAAGGGATATGCTTCTACTTATTTTTTTGTATTTCCTCTAGTGAGAGAATATTAATTGCCTTCAGATGTGACTTAACTATGGACAAATAAACGCCACATCGCACAACGAAAAAATTCATTATACACATAAAAGTAAAAGCTCCACCAGAGTCCAACTTTATTCTTATTTATTAAAAAAAGGAGGATTTAATAATTCTATGAACGCTACTGAAGCACAAAAGAACATTACTAAAATCGACATTTGCAGGCATTCATATAAAATATGGTTTATATTGAGTTGAAATATCGTACTGCCGTCAGTCTGAACAGATCCTCCAAACAATAAATATTAACATTAGTGTGGTATTCCAGTAATGTGGGCTAACCCGTAGTGATGAGTAAGTCTAGCGAAATGTTCGGGAGCAGGATACGTTGTCCAGTGTGTTATATCCTATTTGTGTTTACGAGACGTGATTCGGAGGAATCGATGTTGTTGTTCTATTGGAAATTTTGTTTGTAATTAGTTATCGTTTTGTAAATATATTCGACATTGCTTTCTTTTATACAAGAAACGATACGTCATCATCTTTGTATAACATGCTTACGTCCAAATACTCATACGCAAATTAAATTTAAGCACGACTTAAGTCTTGTAATTTTGACAGAATTGTATGGCGAACCGTCAAATCGGACCGTTTTAAGTTGTTCTTAAATTTAAGTTGCGTTTCAGTATTCCGGCATTAAACAAGTATACAATAGGTAGTGGCTTTTAACGAAGAGTCAGACTTCACAAATTTCTCCTAATAAGGGATTGTACCGAAAAGGGGACCTTAAACCCGGATATGAATGATCAATACAACATTTTACGTCAGTTGTATCGTTTACAAAGCCTTCAATCATACGTATCTTCCGTGTTTTACCAACGAGTCCTAATTTTGCCTAATGGCGGTAACCCAAGACCCTTTACGAAAATTTCCTTGAAGTCCTTTGCTTTCTTTGTAATTCCTGTTTACCGATTTTGATGAATGCCCCCATATGGTTCGCGTTAGTTGAGGTGACGTGTATTATAAGTACAAAGAAAATAGCACGATATTTATAATTATTAATTTATTTTGTGTTCTTCTTCCAGATACTTATTATGTTAACCAATTGATGTCAATAAATGAAAAACGCATTAAATCATTGCAACAAAATAAATCCCTACACAATTCGATAAAAAATTTATCTTTTGTTAGTGTCTTTTATATAAAACTAGCTGTTTCCCGTGACTCCGCCCGCGTGGACTTTCATATAAACTTTTTTTTCCAGTTAAAAGGTAGCTCTTGACCATCTGTGTACCAAATTTAAATACAATCGGTTCAGAGATTTGGCTGTGAAAGAATAAAATTATGAAAAATTTCAACCCCTTGCGCAACCTTTTGGGGGTTTATTTAAGAAAAAAGTAGCCTATGTCCTTCACCAGGCTTTAGACAATCTATGTACCAAATTTCATTCTAATCGGTTCAGTATTTTTAGCTTGATGGAAAGATAGACAGACAGAGTTACTTTCGCATTTATTATATTAGTATGGATTGTTGCTTATTATGATATCATGCCAACGCTAAGACAAATAAACCTCGCCTTAAATTGACACAGATTAGCATGGATAAGGTTTGCATAATATCGCGAAAACAAATAAACCAGATTATGTTTGCAAAACATCCGTCTTTCGTATTTGGGTGAGCGAGTCAAATAAATACGTATCGGATCTATTTTGTGTATGAGGTAAACTAAAAATACCGCAGGTTACATAGAATTCGATCTTGTTTAGATTCCTAACATTATTATTATTTATTATCAACACGGCGTCGGCTAGTCTCGATTATACACTTTAGACTTTAATACTAACTTTCCAATATTAATAACATATTTGGTACTTTACCTATAAAGTATTCAATAAGAACAGTAAATTTAAATAAGGAAAAATGCCATGTCACTAAATATAACGAAAATTGATAGTTCTAAGGAGAGAATTTATGTACTATTCACTATACCTAACTCTATAGTGAAAATTACTTCTTCTATATATAAACTCTTAAGAGATTCTTGTACTTCTAATTTTAGTTATAGAACCTTATTAGTAATTCGACGAACAACCCGAGCTTATGGTATAAACAACTTCCTGAGAAACCCTATTAAAATCTATTAAAAGCTTTATTGCAACAGGAATAGCTTCGCTTCAATACAAGTTAATATTGCACA
>JADANM010001810.1:2410006-2423059 GCA_026213755.1 Eurema hecabe
AGAACCATTTAAAACTGTTTTCAAAAATCAGTCAAATAGCCTATTGCCATTCCTTTAAGATGATAATGTAAAAGGATAATTGATTATGCATGCAGCATTAAGTAAAATGGCATTGATTGTAACAAAGAAAAAATAGAAACCCAACTTGACCTTAATACAGTGTGAAAATAGGTTGCGAAAAAATTTACAATTTAGAAATGGTAGTAACTAAAAATGTAAATAATTAAATTTAGTTTAAATTTCATTGATATTAAATCTATTTATAAGGCAAATATAATGATTTGTTTTTAAATTAATTTCAATTAATAAAAAACCATACCACATCTTCCACAAGGCTTATCAGCTCTAAGAGTCTTCGTCGTAATTGGGACGCCTCATCTCTAATCTGCGTTACATGTTGTTCATAAACTTCTTCTAGGGGCTTGAAGGTATGTCCCGAATGAGTGCCACCCCACAACGCACACTGATGGCAGATGCAGCGGCGACAGGTCCAGCAGTAAACTGTTAGCTTTTCTTGATGAGTTGGACATCTATTGTGTGGAATATGAAATTTAAATTTTATATGTAGAAACTAGTCCAATAATAATTATTATTCTATACTTCTTATTCCAAATGGAACTAGCTATTAATGCATTGCAAAATATTCTTAAAGATTGTGTTTCCTGACTAACTTTCCTATGTTATATATGTTATGCAGTTGAGTTTTAATACTCTTTTTAGAATCTATTTAAAATGGTTAGTGGTAAATGTATCACAAATTGTGTACTGAATATTTAATGAAGGATTTTAATATTTGGAATTGTTAAAGTCAGTCTGAAATGTATTTTATAAAAAATTTTGTGAAGTCAAAATTTACCTATCTCTATAGCTTTCTCTCTGAGTAGTAGAGTTTGTTTGTTGCATCGTTTCTATCTGCTGGGTGACTTCCTCCACCCATCTACAGTTAACCAGCTCATGAAGATGGAGAGCAGCGCGACAGTGCGGACACTGGGACCTTTGTTCGGTTAACCACCGCCGTACACAAGCGTAACAGCAGAGTTTCGAACAATGAGGGCATAAGTGTGCATCTACAAGCTTTTCCATACAAATGAAGCATCGAAACACCTCCGCCAGTGTCTGTAATTATCAATAACATAATATCAATGAGACTGTGTCATGAATTTAACTGTCAGTAAATGTAGGACAAATCGATTTACCTCGACAATCTGCTCCTCGCCATTTCCATTTCCCTTATCTCCTCTTGAAGCCATTTTAGAATAAGCTACCCGTACCACGGTGGAAATTTATTGCTCACCATAATTTAGACATTTTCAAAATCTTTAAAAAAGGAACAAAACATTTTATATCACTATCAAACTAGAGACAAGCAGACCACCAACTACTTCCGTGTTCTAATATCGAATTGAATCAAAATAAAAACAAAAAAAAAATATTGCCAGATCTTTGAATCGTCGTAGTTTCGTATGACATATAAATGTTTGGACTTTAGATTGAAGAATCTTCAAGAGCATTGCTTTTGGGTAAAGTAGGACATAGGAGGTTTTGATTACTATTTATTATTATGATTACAAGTAACAAACCAATGTTTATCCTTACTGTCAAAAAATAAAAATTTCACAAATTTTTTTGAGTTTTAGTATAAAATTTCATTTTGTTTTAATTACATTTATTTTTGTAAAATATTATTAATTTTGTATTATTGTTATATTTTAATACACCAAAAACTTTATATTACATTCACAAAAAGGATTGTAGCCGCTTCGTCACTTGTAGTAGTTTTACTTCGATTATTGTCAAATGTCACTACTGACGTGCTATGACTAATGACGTTCTCGTCCCTTCCCTTGCTAGGCCAGGGCAAGCAGGGCAATAAAATAACCTAATTTTTTTAGGTTTATCAAGTTGAATAATCAAAGTTAATATACTTAGTAGGAACATAATTATTTCATAAAATAACTTTAATTAAAATAATTGGCAGGTATGTAAAACGCTGTGGTAAATTACATTTTGTAAGAATACTTCCTCTGCAATATTATTTAAATCTATTTTGTAACACAATTACGATTTAAACATTTTATAGATGATAATGTCATATATGCTTTAATTTAAAATACTGTCTATAACATACAAAACAAATTTTTATAATTAGACATGTTTATGTTTTCAAACAATTTCGTGTTGTTATGTAACATTATTTTTTATATATTTTGTTTTATGCCTAATTATTATTTAATGATTGTTGATTTAATTATATTTGCAATAATAACGGAAGGAAATATGGAATTTAAATTTAATTTAATTTTTATTACAGGATGTTAACCTAGACGAAAAATATATCCCCATAATGACATACCTAAAGCTTATTTGCTGTCCTATATGTTTAAGAAGTGCTATACCAGGTTTTTCTACAAAATCGGTACTGCTAAAGGTTAGTGTGAAAGATTTCATGACTCGCTTAAATACATTATTTTTTAAATTTTTAATCACAAAAACTACCATCTTAATATGTAATATTTAAAAACAATTATGATAACAATAAAAACAGTTAAATAAATAATTTATTCAAGATTAAAAATGTATCATACTTCAGAATGGACAACCTATTGTTAATCTGGCTAGAATATCAACAACACAGTATCTTAAGAGTAACTTGCCGCTGACAAGTAATCCACAGTCACCAGTCACTAAGAAAAAAGGCAAAAATGTCCCACAAGATACGAGGGTGTGGAAGGAGACACCAACCCATGATGTTAAGAATAATTTAGTACAATATTGTATGATGCTCTCGAAGTTTCGCTTAACTTGTAAGTATTTTTAATCATAATATCAAGGCTTACAACTCACATTAAGTCTCTCAAACAATCTTAAACTCAAACTCCAAACTAAAATCCTTACAATTTTAAAACTCACTTAATTGGTATTGTTTTAATTAGCTGGTGTATGTAGTACTATTTATTTGTTTTAAGCAATTTTTGTCTAATCAATAGTATGTATATCAATTTTAAATGACTGCTATACTAATATATTTTTTTGATTCCAGCTCTAGTTGTAATGACGTCAATGGCAGGCTATGCACTTGCACCAGCTCCATTAGATTTTAAAACTTTTGCCCTTTGTGCCGTGGGCACAGGGCTTGTTAGCTCGGCTGCTAACTCGATAAACCAGTACCATGAAGTACCATTTGATGCTCAGATGTCGAGGACAAAGAATAGGGTGCTTGTAAAGGGTTTGCTAGAGTAAGTTTTGGGTTTAGTACGTACTACTGTTACAAGATTCCAAGTAGATATCTTTATTTCTACATAACTTTATTATTAATCTGTTCTTTCTTAAAGCATATTTATGTTTAATTTAAAATGGATTTAGACTATTTCCTGTCTTAAAATTATCTAAGATTGCAGTATCTTATCTAACGCCATAGTTTTGTATTTTTGTAAGTGTTTTGATGAAGTCTCAATATTTCAATATTTTCAGGCAATATTATGAAAATCTAGTCAATTTCAATTATTTTATTACAGACCCGTTCATGCTATTGGCTTTGCAACTGCAACAAGTGCCACTGGACTCAGTATTCTATATTTTGGTGTGAACCCACTGACTGCAGCATTAGGCGCTGCTAATTTGGTGCTATATACATCTATATATACTCCTATGAAACGAATGTCTATACTTAACACATGGTTAGGCTCTGTAGGTATGATATCAGAAATCACTTTTTTTTAATAATAAATAAAATTAAAAACTTACCTATATATAATATATATAGATAAAGCTTAACATATTTTGTATAAAAAAATCTTTGTTCTTTCAGTTGGTGCAATTCCACCTCTAATGGGATGGGCTGGTTGTTCAGGAGGGTTAGATATGGGCGCTTTAGTACTGGGTGTTATACTCTATTCATGGCAGTTTCCACACTTCAATGCTCTGTCGTGGAACCTCAGGCCAGACTATTCAAGAGCTGGATACAGGATGATGGCAGTTACTGATCCAGGTAATAATAGTAATACAATTTTTATTTATCACCACGAATTACAGATAAATATTACATTTTGGTAGGCAACACGATAAAAAATTTGGAATCTGTGGGGGAACTGGAGGCTAAACTACATTATAGTAAAAACTTATAAATTAAAAAAGTTGTTATACAGTTTATTTTTCTTAGATGGTTGGTAGTGTTCATAACGTAACGTAATTGTGATAAATAATTTAAAATTGTCATTTATTGTAGCATTATGTAGAAGAGTGGCTTTGAGGCATACAGGCATTATAACTGCGACTTGTTTAGCGGCGCCCTACCTCGGTGTTACCAACATTTGGTTTGCGGCTGAATCATTACCACTGAATGTTTATTTTTCGTACTTAGGTAAGGTATCTTTCTTCTTTCCGTTTAGTTTAGCTTGAAAGTAATGCAATTAATGCAGAAAAAAAAACAATTTAAAAAAATATTGATATCTTTTTAGCTTGGGAATTTTATAAGAAATCGGACAGTGGGAGTTCAAGAAAGCTGTTTAGATTTTCTCTTATACATCTACCAGCACTAATGTTACTTATGCTGGTCAATAAGAAATATTGGAGTTCTGCCGAAACGCAAGGAAATGAAATACAAAAATCACAAGAAGTGAAGTTGCCAGAGACAAAACGTATTACGGTGTTGCCACGTGGACCGGTTGTCGCAGCACAAGATGCTGAATAATAAAAATTAACATCTAATCATTTAGTCCAATAAGCGCTAGTGTTACAAAATGTAGGTCTAGACTTCACAGTTACTAAGTGCTTGTTTTCGATTTAATTGTAATATTTTTTTAGGCTGTGACTAATGCTATTTCTATTTAATTTAAAATTGATTAACGATTTTCAATATCGTGATTTTTTGTTTAAGAAACACAGAATAGAAAAGTAGTAAGCGCCATGAAGCTACCATCGTTACCACTGAAATTTATTTTGTTATTTATTTATATTTAATAATACTTGAGGTCCATTCCTATTTCAATAACCTACATTTAAAACACTAGCTTAAAATAAATAGTAGATTTTTTTGTAAATAATGTAAAGTATCATTTTGTGATTTTATTTATAAAACTTGTGTAAGATAAATCGATCCACCAGATTGTTACAGAAATAAGTAATATATTTTTGATGTTGTTGATACATTGTAGTCACATTAATTTATGAATCAGGACAGCAAATAAAATACATGTATTATTAAATCCTTATGTTTATTTATTTTATAAAGTTTGTTATAATTTAAATTACAGTTAGACATGGAATCAAAAATTATTCTACATACATACAAAAACAATCAGACATTGATTTGAACATTGAACAGACGGACAGTGGGTGTGTGAGTAACATTCAACAAAAAATGGTAATGAGTCCTGTGCGACAAAAACTCATATACAAACAAAAACGAATCCACACATTCTTGAGACAGGTTTTACTTCCTGTAAAAAGAGAAACATAATTATGACAAATTTACTACAATTTAATTACATAAATTAATTTATATAAGACAGCAATAATAATTTTCAATACTGGCGATATTAGGCATATTTAACAGTTTCCGTGCGTATGATACCGTACAGGCACCATATATCTTTTGCGTATGGCTTATGGTGCCCGAGGGGATACAAAATGTAGGGACAATGTTTGTTTCAACGAATGGAAAATTTTGTACACACCTTTAAAGAATCTTTTTAATAAATAAGACACACTCACTTGGACTTCTTAGGGGTGCGGTCGTGTTCCCGGCTGTCGTCCCGGGAGCGCTTGTGCGACTTGTCGCTGGAGTGCTTCTTGTGTTCGCCGTTGGACTTGTGCCGCTCTTTGTCTTTGTCGTGGTGGGACTTGCGATCGCTCGAGTGGTGCGACGATTTGTGGTGCTTGTCCCGATTTTTAGACGGACTGTAAATATTACGTTGCTTGAATTTATACGATTTGCAATGAACTTAACATCCAAAACTGCATCTTTATTAACATATAGGTACTATAATATTATAAATGCAAAAGTAAGTCTGTCTGTTTGTTAAGCTGATAAGGGTTATAATATATAACCATATAACCATAGTTTATACGAAAGTCCACGCGGACGTAGTCGCGGGCAACATCTAGTTCAATTTAAAATCTTACCTGCTGCTACTATGCTTTGATGGGCTCTTGTGATTGGAGCTACTTTTGTGATGGGAACTCGAACTCTTGTGCGAGCTGGAACTCTTGTGTTTGTCACTCTTACTCTTCTTGCTATCCTCATAGCGCGGCGGGTCTCTGCCTCCTTTCCGTTTTCGATCGTAGTCCTCTCCTCGGTCGAAAGTGCGCTCTTTGTCTTCCTCTGCTGCTTCTCGTTCAAGGTCTGACCAGTCTTTGCCGGATTCTTCATCTTCCTCTGTATAAGTTAAATATTTAGTAATCGTGAAGTGTCACGACAGATAAAGAAGTAAAATATGATGTATTACCATCAGATTCTCCCGAGCCATCGGAGGCATCTGATGCTTCTGAGTCATACTCTGAATCATCATCTGATTCTTCCTCGGATTCCGCATCAGTTGGCTCGTAAGCATCATCCTCTTCTTCCGATTCTTCTTCCTGATGAGTACAATTTAACAGACCATTATTATCTCTCCATATAACGTATTTGTAAGGGTGAGTATAGACTACATTTTCTGGAGCATTTCTGTGTAATGTAACATTCTTACGAATGATCCTATACAGGCAAAAGCTCAGTTTCCAAAGCATTTCCATGTAATGTAACGTTCCTGCGAATGCTCGGCGTTATGTTACGGGTAAATGCTCACAGCGAGTGTGTATTTACCAACATTTCGTTGTACCTTGCGTTCATTCTTTTTTGAAATGTCGGACCTACAAGCTGCGTGTGCTGCGTTTATCTTGATGAATTATATTAGAAGAAAAAAGAAAAATAGAAATAGAAGATGGTGACATCGCCCGCACTCATGGCTCGACGAAATGTTACACCAATACGCTCGACGAAATGTTACACCAATATGCTCGTTGGTTTGTAACGAAGAGCCCAGCGTGCTCGACGTTTAGTTCGTAAGAGGATGATACTAGAACATATCATAGAGCGGCTCGTTGTTCTGTTACAAGTAAATGTTGTAGTCTATACTCACCTTAACGTAAACACGAGACACCAGTGAAAAGAAAAATAAAAAGTACATACCTGATGTTCATTCTCCGCATCAGATTCAGGGTCTAAGAAGGACCAGCCCCCATTATCAAAGAAACCTTCAATGTCATCTGTGATTGTCTTCATAACTTTCGTCCAGTTGAGTGACTGAATACCTTCTGAGTAACGGATGTCACATGAACTGGAAAATGATAAACACAATCTTTTTATTATCACTTTTATTGATTACTAAAAGTATATGTAATACTAGCTGTCCTGATGTGCGTTCAGGCTATATCTATCCTTTTGTTCCGCTTAATAACTATTCTAATACTTAAAGGAACATTTTAAATATGGGCTAATTGGTTTAGCTGTAATCTAGTTATGCACTAAGCAAAATATTTGGAGATTCATTTACTATATTTATTTATGTTTGTGACATGTTTGAAGATAACATTTATTTTAAACAGACTCCAGCAAAGCTAAATAGGTAAAATAATGCATACTTACTTGAGCCATTCCTTAACATGATCCAGCATGTTCATTGGGACAGCGTTCACCATAGCTACTTTCTTGGCATAATCTTTAAAAACGAAAACCATATCGAAGTTTTTCAAATGGAACTGAACTCTTTCAAAGTGAACTAATTCTACATCTTCTAGTGCTATGACGAATGGCGGCCATTCTGTGAGGTTTACAAGTGCACCTGATGTGGGTTGAAGGAGAACTGTACTGCGGAATGGTGCACCGGGGAAACCAAGCTCTCTGGAATTAAAATAATTATATGTTAAGATTATAACCAACATACACAACAACAAATACACTTAACTGTAAATTTAAAAATGTTACAATAATTTTTGACCTACTTAAACAACTTCTAAATAAATGTAAATGACATTCTGTATTGTAGTCAAAACAAGCATAATCATAAAATATAAAAAAAAGCTCTTAAATAATATGGAAGTGGTAAAACCGTGGCCTTAGGCTGAATTGTGTGGTACAATCCTCTTTCAGAAGAACCAATGAGGTAATCGCTAATCAGGCAAACCTGTTCAGTTGTGAATAATGATATAAAATAAAACATAAGCTTATTAACTTACCGGAACGGCGTATCAAACTCAACCTCTTGCTTTGTCATGTTTTCAACTCGCTCACAAAAGCTCTTGAAAGCAACCTTTAACTTATGTCGTAATTCACGTTCACTCTGTTCTGCAGCTAAGTCATCTCGGTCATGCATGTGCTGATGTTTCCCCA
Source organism: Eurema hecabe (assembly GCA_026213755.1). Taxonomy (NCBI): domain Eukaryota; kingdom Metazoa; phylum Arthropoda; class Insecta; order Lepidoptera; family Pieridae; genus Terias; species Terias hecabe. The sequence goes on from JADANM010001810.1 coordinate 2,418,375, forward strand.
AGTCTGTTGTTATCTCACCCACCTCTGTGTAAAACTGCACATCCACATGTTTCTTTTTACCTGAAATAACGCATATTTTAAATCAACAGTATAATAAGTATCAACATTTGACTCACACATATTTAATGAAGGTTTTAGTCAGAACCACAATAGTTTAACTTTAAAATTCAAAGCATATAGAATAGCATCTACTCACCAAACATAATAGCGTGTTTTAAATGGAAATGCAGTAATATGATCATTTCACCATCACAAGGTTGGAAGAATGCATTTTTAATATTATTATACAATATGTCTACTTTGTCTCCTCTGACTGACGTAAATCTGAAGCCATTAGAATGAGCTTCTAGTGCTCCACTCATACGTTTTGTAACAATATTGGGCCGTATATACAGATCTTTTAACTTGGGATTGCCTTTACTCTGAGAAAGGACTAAAGTATCTTGTTTAACTAAATCTTCTTTTTCTCTTTCTTCTGCTTCGCGCGTTTTATATTTCTTTTGAACTTCCTTAATGAGCCGGAATCCTGTATTCAGATTTGAAGATGGCGGCGATATTTCGCCGGGCTCTTTTGTATTTGTACTTCGGTATGTTCTAAAAATATAAATATGAGTAAGACATATGTTTTTTAACTTTTACTTAGAACTTTCAAATCAAAAATATACAGCTTGATATATTACAAAGATCAAACAGACAATTTTCAAGCTACTTACACTTCTTTAACAAAAGTAGCATCTGGTTGTGCATAGTTCCCGCCTTCATTCCTGCCCATAGTTGCACCAGGGTGGAAGAAGTTAATTCTCAAGTATGTATAGTCTCCTTCTACCGATTGTGAGATATTCTTGATTGTTGAGATATGGAATGGCACTGGGACTCCAAAAATTGGTAATATCACTGTTTCATATTTACGATCTGAAAAATTTAGTGATAGATTCATAAGTGTCTTAACACAATTTTATTCTTATCTATCATTAATCTATCCTTATATTAAAAATAGTAACACTTATATGTGTGCAATCTCGGATTGATCTAAAAAATATTGTTTTTAATAAATACATACTATGATTCATTGACCTATCATATATCAGTGTAAGTGATATTTTATACACTTGCCTTAATTGGCGACAGTAAAAATTAATACCATTAAACATAATCAATTGGTATTATATATAGTGATGAATTAGTTATCACTATTATACTATATTAGTTATCACATCTACATGATAATTGTTACAACAATATAATTTTATACTTTTTTTCCCAATTACTATCAATAAAAGGCAAAATCTTGAAGAAAAATTTTAAAGTTATAGAGTCAAAGTTAGGTCAAAGTGAGTATATGGTCAACTGTAAGCTGGTTGTTACCAGCCATGTATATTACTTACCCACATACAACTTCAACTCTTTCACTTCATTCTCTCTTGGCATTTGACTGATATTCTTATATGAGACTGTACTCTTTCGTATCTTCTCCCCTTCCTTTCCACTAGATTGTTTCGCCAATCGTTCCTTGGCTTTTTCATTAAGTGCTATTGCAAGTTCTCTCTGATGCTCCTTACGTTTCTCTTCTGAGGAATGTTCTGTTCGCAGCTTGGATTCAATGACGGCCGTTCTTTTACCTCTTCCTAAAATGGTTGTATATTATCAAAAAATCGAAAAATTGAAACACTAGTGTTAAATATAGTTTTTCTTGATAATTTATTTTTGGTAAAGGTTTGTAAAAGCAAATTATTAAATGCCAGTAATATATAAAAACTATTTCAAGTATTTAAGTTTCCGGAAGGATGATGATGGTAAAGTAAATTTTTGTTAGGTCCATTTAAGTTTATGATGCATCACTATAATAAGCATAAATTTATAGACTCACAATAAAGTACATAACAGTGGAACAATTTTATCTCTATAAATGGATCAAATCAAAGCTAATAAGTGGCAGCCTTATCTTCATGCAGCTCAATATTATTTTAATAAAACTCACCTCCATTTTCTATCCGTCCATGATAGCATGTTAATAATTGTATGTTTTATAGCACATTCCATTTTACAGCATCATAAAATAAAAAGAAAACACACTGAATATAAACAACCCTGAAGGAAGTGTTCATTAATTTGAATGCCTTTTCTAGAGCATCATTTATGCTTTTTTTGTAAATTCTTACAATGCATGTTAGTTTAAAATATACAAAAAAAAATATTGATTTATGTAAAGATACAATTTTATTTTAAATGTGTTCCAGTTTTTTTTATAACAGTTCCTTTGATATGTGATTTACAACATGTGCACAAATGTAAAACAACAATATTTTTGATACTATGTAATGAAAAAAAAAAGTTAATCAAAATCCTCTGAGGTAATTATGAATGTTTTTCTGACAAACTTCTGAATTACGAGAAACTTTCATTTAATCAAAATTGAACTCACCAAGTATTTCAGTCTTGTTTTCTTTCTCTTCTTCTTCCTCTTCATCATCATCTTTAAGGAAGATACCAATGTTCTTGATTTTTTTCTTAGATTGTGTGAGAAGCGACGCGGGTTGGCCTTCGTTTACTAAAACTGTATCTCCAATAAACAGAGCATATGTCTATAAATAAAATAATAATTAAAAATCAGTAGTACAAAGCTTACTTGTAAACATGTCTTTTAGAGACAGGTCATAAAAATGTTAATTCAATTTAAGGCTGAATGCAAATATTAAAGTAAAATTTTACTAGGAAATGAAGCTAAAGCTATTAAACAATTATTGACAAATTTAACTTTTTAAAAAGATATCTTTAGTACTGGATCAGTATAAGAAATTCTATAAGAGTTTATTTCTCTTTAGTATAAGATTAAGGTTTTGTTAACGTAACAGTGGAGCAGGGCTAGTACTTATAAATCTATATTGTTGCGATATTACCTTGCCCTCTTTGTCCGACGCAGCTTTATTTGTTAAGTTAGCTAATCCGATGTTAATGTTGAATACCATGCCCTTTCTAGCTACAATAGATGTTTTGGAACCAATAACAATTGAGCTCTCACGAAATTCTATACCCATAGCAAATCTGAAAGGAAAATAAAAAAATATATAAAACATATCTAGTCTAATTAAAAAACAATTATTTATAAAAATATTCTATAGACATCTTATTTCTATAAGAGAAGTATCTGATACCCACCCAAATGTTTTAGTCAAATTGTCAACCAATTCAGGTTTCTCCTTCTTTGTTAACGCTAGGCCCGCTTCATACACAGTTGACAATTTAGCTCCGGACACTAGATGCTTCATAACTTCTTCTTCCAAATTTACAAGAAAATTATAATTACTCTGTACTTCATCTGTAGGGTTGACCAGTAGTGTACGGACTATATTTGAGCAATATGATTTGTACCTTGCACCTAGTGAGCACACAATGGCTCCAAAGTGCAAGTGATTTTTGTCTGACACAGCACTGAACTTCAAACTGTAGTTTCCACCAGATTGTATGATTGGTGGATAGCACATATCAACTTGGCTTGTATCTACACCAGTTACATACTTCTTATCTGATATTGCTGCCTCTACGCCTTCAGCTAATTTGGAATGCTTGACTTTCTGAAAAGTAAAAATTTTAATTTTAAAACTTGACCTAACCTAACCTATATACTACTAATATGTACATTTCTTGAGTTTCTATAGTTTTCAACAAGAAAATAACTTTAAATTCAAACATTTACCTTATCAGAATCAATTATTTCCATGATTTGATCCTTCAAGTACTTTGTAAAAACATCAACAGTCACCAAACAAGCTTTCTTTATGGTTATAACCTCGGGATCTTCTTTAGGGGCCATTAACAAGGCAATAGAAGAGCTAACATCAACATTCTCAAACTTCTCCGATTTTATAACTGCTTTCCAACTTTCACAAAACTCTCCAGGATAATTATCTTTGGCAAAAACACCAAGAGACTTTCCTGATTTTGATTTTTTAATTTCTTGTACTAATTTATTAAAGTTTTCCTTATCTTTGTCATTCTGCAAAAACACAAAGTCAAAGTCACATAAAGTCATAGTGAAAGTATATATGGTGTTTAGCTGCCCAGTAACATTAACATAGCTGATTAAAAACTCATCACTCAATTAAAATAATTATATAAATAAATTACAAATGCCAATTTCAAAATTAAAAATGCTTTAAAACAACAGCTAGATGAAGGGATTCTGCACAATATTAGTTGACAATATTGCATAATAGTTTTAAATTATTATAAAAACATTTATATTTATAAAAATATTTAAAAACTTATAAAGATGTATAAGTACTTACTCTGTCTCGAATTAATAATTTAACGGGAGGTAGTTCTGATTCGTCTTTACCATTTTCGATCTGTCTAAGAAATTCAATTTTCTTTTTACTAGCAAGGAAACACATGCTGTGTTCTGTAAGTACAGTTATGGTATCTGGCAGTTCATATCCGAATAACCAAGTCTGAAATAATATTTAAAATAGTTTAGATGATTAAAATCAATAAGCAGAACCTAAAATTAAAAAGAATTATGTGAAACATACCTGTAACGCAGTAGACTTGCTGTAGAGTGTATCTTCATCAACACCGACACATGAAACCAAGCAATCCACCTTTGCAAGTACATCTTCGCTTTTAGAATCCGCTGATGCAGCCTATAAGTTTAATATTAAATCAGTTCTAGACAAAAACGACGAATA
>JADANM010001810.1:2427708-2448468 GCA_026213755.1 Eurema hecabe
TTAATATCATTATTTAATTATTATAATATGTAGTGCTATGTAATCTATCTTTCGATTGTCTTTAGGTATATATTTATATAATTTATTATATGTATATATAATTTATTATATGTGTATATTATGTACGTGTTTACGTATTAACTGTGTAATTTATTACATTTTTTTCTTTCATCTGTGGTTGCCTGGAAGAGATCACTGAGTAGTGATAAGGCCGCCAGTTAATCTTAATTTTTCACTTTATTAACTGTCTGTACCTAATACGAAGTGTAATAAATAAATAAAATAAAAATAAATAATATGTATAAGCATATTTTAGTATTTGCTACCTTTGCCTCTTGATTTTACCTAACAGATTTACTTTTTTCAAATAAAATATGTATAAGAAAAGCTAAATGTTTGGTGTATAGAACTATTATTTTCTATGTAATTAAATGTTTTATTTCTAGGCTTAAAATTGCTGAACAATTTTACAAACAATGCTAGGTATTTAAGTAGAGAGCATGGCATTGGTATTGTTTGTGTAAATATTGAAACTAGATGGATTGATCATGATAATCCAGATACAGATGGTAAGAAAAAAACAATTGATTAGTGAAATAAAAAAATCCAATATGGGTCCAAAAAAAATTTTAATTGATAAACTGCTACTAGTAAATACGTGATGTTTCTATTAAATTGCTCTCAAATCTTTGTTTTCAGATGATCATACATCCAAAAATAATGTATATATTGAGAAAAAAAATAGATGTTTAGGAAAATATTGGCGACAAATTCCTTTACTAGTTTTATATTTAGACAAACCTATTTCCTTATCTCGCTATAGTGAACACTCTGTGATGATAAATATCAAAGTGGAAAATTACAATAAAGTAGAAAGTTCACACAAAGATGAAAAATGTGTTATAAACATAAGCCCACGTGGAGTTACTTAATAAAACAAAGTTATGCAATATAGTTTATTTTTTTTTCATAAAAAAATTGAATTTAATACTACGTCAAATTAATTTTTAACATTCGCTCCCAATAGCTTAAAAGTATTTTTCTCTATAGAATTTATTGTCTATTTATTCACATATACAATATAATCTGTGTAATGTGACGTTTAGGTCGCGTTGACATGTGACACATCAATAAAGCTGAGGCTTTTATCAATTCGATTTATTCTTTTCTATTCTGGCACGCCTATCGGGCGATGCGTTTTCAACTGTGATGGCTCTTTTGCTAACCTATGTATATTCGTCAATTTTATGATATTTAATCTCCGTTGTGTACCCGTTTAGTGTTATTTAGTTATAATTATTTATTGATAAGAGTACTACGAAAATGGCGAATCAATCCCAGAAAATGGTATACAAGCTGGTGCTGACTGGAGGTAAATACAAAAAGAATAATTTATAGTAGTTTTATTTTGAATAAATAATATATCATTCACTTTATTTTGTTTTCGTCTTGATATTGTAATATATCGAGTAATTAAAGAATTTTTTTTATTTCCAATAACACGTGGGTACTTGGCACCGAATTGTATGATACCACTGTTTTTAACCTAAACAGGGCCTTGCGGCGGAAAAACCACCGGGCAGTCAAGATTGTGTACATTCTTCGAAAACTTGGGATGGAAGGTAAATATCTTCGTTTAATAAATTCATATGTATTTATTTATTTTTAACTATTGATTCCCATTAGTCGGCTTCCATATTATTGGCTTAACTTTCAATTCGCTGTCAATTATTGTAACACAGCTTACTTATTCTATATCTTTTACCATCATGAAATATTGTTATTAAACATGAAATTGTTTTATCTTCAAATACAACCATTTATCTAGTAGTTATTATCAAATTTAATTCACAACTCTTGATCATTATTAATTGATTAAATATGTGGCAAAAAATATATGTGCTGCACTTACAATTTTAGATTAAATTGTGTATATTGAGTGGGATTTTATAAGAGGGTTTTGGTTTCTCCAAGAGGAGATCCGATAAGACATGGTTCCACATTGTGTTTGTTTCCAGGTGTTCCGGGTGCCGGAAACGGCTACCGTCCTCTTAAGGTATGAAGTGCAACCTCACGGAGTGCATGTTGCATAGATATGAACTTTAATTATTATTCTATTCTGAATTTTGGTCCCAAGTCTCTAAAAGAGTTTGCACCTTACTACTTCATATTCTAATATTGCTCTAAATTTAAACAAAAATATAATTGAATACAAATTGTTGTATAGATTGTTAGTTCAATGGTTTTATTTCTTTGCAGTGGTGGTGTGAAGTTTGTCGATCTCAGCCCAGAGGAAGGTTTGTAATATTAGTTATTTTACCTTACTATAATAAAACAATACATATTTTTATAAATATTTTTTTATAATAACCCTAAGCAAATCAATTGAACCATAAATAATGCAATTATTACGCTCACAAGAATTTTCTTATTGATTGGGCTAACTTACTAAAAATGTTATGAAACTTCTCTATTAGAATTTCACATCAGTCCTCCAATGTATCATAATTAAAATTACTTTATATTTTAAACTGCACAATGGGGCAATTAATTTGTTTTAAATTAAAAGGCAGCTAGCTTCATAATCTAAGTATGTATTATGTTCTGCCCTATTAAGATGTCACTATTGTATGTAAGGTAAGGCCAAATAGCGTTGCATTTGCCAAAAAATTATAAAAGATCCTTCGACTGGTATAATTGATGTGAACGCCATAATACATTTGTTACATACTTTTCCCTTTCTTTTTTGTGCTTAGTCATCATACTGAAACTTATTAATATTTCTCCAAAACCCATACGTAGACATTGGAAATCATGTGAGCGCAATGTTTGTACTTACAGCTGTTTGTCATTATCTTGAATGATATGTCATTGCCAACTATTATAATCGTGATGCATTTCATTGTACATACATATTGCTATTTTATGTAACAATATTTACGACACGTCATTCAATATCAGCATTTAAACCGTACAAAAACCGTGATCTATCAAATTGAGACTTAGGAGCATATCAAATATGATTTGTCGTATAAGAGGAAAATTGATAGGGGAATGAATTACTTTATCACGAATTTAGTGTGTGGTTTTCTGAATTGTACGTAGGTAATGCTAGCCGTATTAGAGCATGTTTAAATAAGACAATCGTCCTCATGACGTTGCGACTGCCCCGGACGCCCGAATCACGTGTAGCACGTTATTTTTGCTCCCCAAGCTTTCAACCGAGCTTCGACTGAAACTGATCAACTTTATCGCAGTCACGTGTTATTCTATTTTGACGTAGTTAGAAACTATTACAGGTTTTACTTTTATTTTACTTTTGACGTTCATAACGTATTAGATAGCATTGTTTATTGTTGCGAAGAAAGGTGTTATATAGAGTCAACCAATGATGGTTGTGAATGTTTTTTAAATCTGCTACAATCATGGACTTATACTTGACCAGAATTTGTTCGAGATAATGTGATTCGTATGATGCTCAATGCTTTGCACAGAAATACAATAGAAATGCATAATAATAGCCAGTGTTGTTCTTATGGGGCTTCACGGGTGGTTACACGATCCACCGTGTTTGACGTATTCGCTTCACGGTCATGTTCACGGTTTGTCTGGAATCTGGGGTATAAATAAACTCTGGTTTGCTTGTAGCTATTGGGCATAGCGATCGTCTATTTAAAAGTTAAAGAACCGGTTGATTTCGATAACCGAAACATAAGCCGCATTGTTACTTTGAAACGAACTAGAAATCTAGAGTAAAATGTTATTAATTATTGTATAAAATTTAGCAGTCTTGAAAATGCGACGAATATTATTCTTATGTAAACAATGCGTGCAATGGCATTGTACATTTTTTACTAAAAGTGCCTCATGAATTAGTAATTAAGTATTTCCAATTAACAATACATTAAAGGTATCACGGAACGTTTTAATCCTTAACATTAAAGCGAATAAGTACGTTCTTTACGTAACAACCTTTGTTTTTATATCATTAATTGATGCAATTTGAAATGGTCCGTTTATATGAATTATTTAAGCTGAAACGCTGTTATATACGCCGCGGTTGATTGCTCATTCAGGCGAATTCGTTTTCATTTGATTACTAAGCATCGATCGTACTCGAATGAACTGATTCTAACTTGATACCGTCGTCTTCATGTCGCCAGTACTTGTTTTCGTTAGTGTATTCAGTTTTCAACAATGTCTGACGCATGCATCTGTTTACATCCGTTCGCTGGATGTTTAAATCTTACGTAGGTATATCGCATTGTGTTGCTTTCGGAAAGCCAAAGTATCCGACACTTTTGTACTCGTCCAATATTGTTGAAATATAACACAATTGTGTATTGTTGTAAAAAGATCCTCTCATGCAATAACGTTTAATTTGTGCATCATTAACGTAATTGATTTAGATTTAAACATTGCACACAAGAACCATGAGTAGGTTACGTGTTAATGTTGATGCAATAAACATACGATTCATGTTTTTGTAATACTGTTTTTTATACGAATTCTTTAACGAGAACATTGACGCACGTAATAAGGTTATTGTTCGATTTCTAAAGCGATCAATTTATGGGACGACCTTGCGCCTATTATTTTCAATATTAGAAATCTTTGTTTGTACTCTTAGTTCAAAGTTAGAGTTGCGCAATTGTTTACTGAACATACTATTGTAGCAGAAACGCAGCTAAATATATCCGGCGATAAATGCCGTCAGGATTGCAAAAGGTGCGCGGCAGCTGGATTAGCTCTCGCGAACCAGAGCGACTGTGGTGAGTCCAAAGGTCACCGTAGTCCTGCTAAAAACCGTTATCATCCGGCTATTAATCGTTATCTGAAGAACCCCGATAAGAAATAGACTAATTACCTATATGTTTTTAGGTTCCTCGAGCACACATCATCATAAGCTTTTTATAATCGTTTTTATTATGCTATCAAATGTAATTCATTTTTCATTACAGTTATAAATAAATCATTAAAAGTTGTTAATGTCTAAGCATAGAATCGCTAAAACTGTTTAGATAATTAAGTCGTAAATTATGTGGATTATTGTCATGTTTATTACGTAGATTCTCAAATGACATGTTCCGGACAATGTCCATTTGTATTCGTTGCCAAATTACGTCTCGCAAACGTATAATTTCCATAACAAAATCCTGAAAAGCAATTACCGTCTATAATAAGCTCGTATTCATATTCAATGGACGGTACGTACGGCCATGAATAGTTTCTTTTCCTATTATCATAGTAAATGCGTAGGTTTCTTTAAGTGAACGAACTCTGTTTAATAATATCAAAATGGTCAGTTTGGTTTAAAAAAAATAGACTTTTGAAAGTTTGAAATTTATTTACATTGATCGCATTGTTTAATATGATTCTTAAACGTAATGTTATGTTTTGAGACTTGGTTATCATATGCAAAAAAACATCCGAAGTTTCTAAGATTAGCGGGCTAAAGGTTCAACCAAGCCAACTTCGTCTAAAAACATAAACAACGAACACTAATCAAAAGCCTTAATGGATAAAGCATAGTCATCATTATTATGTAGAGGCATTGTTTCTAATAAAAGGAAGGCATAATTTTGAAATTGTATAGAAACATTGCACGCGATATGAAGATTTATGCCTTCCGTCTTTTCAAACTTTATTAGCCTGAGCTTTAGGTTTTATGTTTTATTGACAGCAATAAAGAAAAGGTTATGACTTTTATATTGACGTAGATTAAAATACTGCTAAATCACAGTTCTATGTATCTTTTAAATTAAAACCTTAATTCGATGATTTCATGTTGAACGGAGACTAATATTGTCGTTTTACATTTGGCACACAATAGCATTAGTAGCCTTTATTAGGTTACGTTAGTGAAGCCAAATTACAAATCATATGTTGTGACTGCATGTATATTAGAATCTTTACACTAAATAGAAGTCACATCCATTCAGATTAACGAACACGTTTTTTAAGCAAGTATGAAAGTATTCATCTATATCTATACTAATATATAAAGCTATTGAGTTTGTTTGTTTGTTTGTTTGAACGCGTAATCTCAGGAATTACTGGTTCGAATTGAAAAATTCTTTTTTTATTTAATTGACCATTTATCGAGGAAGGCTTTAGGCTATATAACATCACGCTGCGACTAATAGGAGCGAAGATATAACGGAAAATATGGAAAAAACGGGGAAAATTATTCATCTTTGAGGGCTTCCTTTGCGTGCGCTGCGAAAACGGTTCAAGATACAAAAATAATATGTATGAAAGAATTATTCCTCTTTAAATGATCTAAAAAAAAGTCCGCGACAGTATATGTCTATCTTCTAAGATTGACTCACTATACCATAATAAAAGAAATAGATCCGACGGGGACGAAGTCGCGAGCAACAGCTAGTTATATATAATAATATATAAATAATATAAAAAATATAAGAAGGTAATTAAGACGAGTTAAGCTGTATACTAGTAAATTGAATTTCGATACGCGTGTAATATTTATAGTCCATACTTATTTACATATTAATTATTATTATCTTATGTCATAAATTAGCTTTAAAATATATACAAGGACTATTTATCGAGTCGTTGACACCGTCTGATCAATTAGGCTTGTAGTACTGATTCATTATTATTGTTGATAACGATGTTTAGACATTGCCCAGACGTGTAGAAATTGCTTAAATGCCATTTTTACTGGAATTATCCTACCAATTGTTGAAGCTGTAAGCATATTTTGGTCGAAAAGTCAATACTCAATATAATAAAATTCACATAATACGCTTTAGGACTATAGGTATAAAACTTTTCTTGCAAAAGTTAATTCAAAACTGAACGATTATTCATTAATTACGATTAAAAAATCTTGAACAGTATTCGTTTCCGGTGTTTTATTAACCTTCTTAAAAATAAACTGATGACCCAAAAATACGAATTAATTGTTTTTCACATATAAAAAACGAAATAGATGTAAGTATTTAAGTAAAAAATATATTTGAATTTTAAACTGTGCTCGAAATCCATTTGTAAATTCTAAAACGTTTGTTTGAAAGTAAAATATTTTTTGCAATACTATACAAATAGTTGGCGAAGGAAATATGTTATTTAAAACTTCTCCTTTGTATAACATAAAAGTTTATTTGCGTCAGTATTCTGCAACAACATTGTATCTTATATCTACATGATCTTCTGAACCAGGTGTATATCATATCTACAGACGATAAAGTTATGCAATACTTACGTAGTACTTCATGTGCATAAAGAATACATTTTAAAATGTTTAGTGATTCGTATAGTCATGTTATCAGATCATAGAGACACGAATTTATAAGACATGCCTGTTATAATTTTATATGGTAATAACCCCTAAAGTAAGAAAGAGTAAACCTCAATAAATACTCGAGACACCTGACGTTTGTTTACTATTTCTTGTGCATCATTATACTAACATAATATAAAAACAAAGTTATCACCAAAATATGTTTATAATCTGATAAGCATAATAACATGAACGTGGTAGGCTATAATTAATGTGTTATCTTGCGCAAACGTATTACATTTAATTTGGGCTAAATAACATTGATATAATCAATGTTGTTGTCAACGTAATCAAATTAAAGACAGTAGCAAATAAGCACAGCTTTTGTCCCTCAATAAATCAATAAAACTATTTTAACTTTTTATAATAATATTAAGTTATCAGTTTAAAAGTATGTGGTTACATGCTTTATCGTTTGTTTTCTTTTGTAATATAAGGCCTAAGAGTGACTCACGATATTGTGTTATGTCATACAATCAAGCTGATACTTAGCACAATTACACGAGCATACATTTTACTTGAGAATGATACCTATTGACGTCTATAGCGAGTAAAATAAGTAATACAAGCAGAGTGCGCAGTAAAGACGTGATATAAAATCCTTATCAAGTTCATGGCTGTTTCTTATCATGCTACGTACATTGTATAATGTATTCATATACAGAGTGGAGTTTTCAAGTGGACAGCATATGTCCAGAAATATGCGTAGATTTTGCGATTCATTTTTATATAATATAGATATTCATTTGATAATGTCATAAAATTGGGAAGGCAAATGGCGAAAGGAAAAAAATCATTTAAGTAATTAATTTTTAAAAGGGCTATGAATATTGCTCGATGTACTTACGCGGGTGACGCAAGCCATGTGAAATCTTGTGATTTCTTTCGGCGTATTTATATAATGCATAGCTTTTCGGGCTTAAAATAAGAATCCTAAATCATCCTGTAAATCCACGTGCTAAACATACGAGCTTTAGATAAATCTTTGTATAGTGTGAATTATTAATTACATTACGTAAATAGATAAAAGTTTTATGATGAAGATTGGAACGTGTCATCGAAAAGTCGAATGAGAAGCAAAGTTTTAGGTCAATACAAGAAGTCTGAATTGAAAATATTAATACATAAGTGTTTGTATTTTGAGTTATTGCTAAATCGTGAACAGTATATCACCGATATCAGTTAGCTTTGAACGACGTCCAATTCATCATTCTAAAATAGATGATCAATGTGAAATAATGAACAGTATAATAATTCTAAATAAATTATTTTTATGGCACGTTACGTAAAATCACAGAAGTAAAAAATTGGTAAAGTGTGTCATTAAAACGACGGAGCTATTAGATTTTTTCAGTCGCCATAAATTGTCTCCGCAGCTGACGACCTCACTCAAGCCGGCAGCGCTTTTTGTATTTTATTTATCTTTTGTACGTCAATACTTTTCCGCGCTCTAGTTTTCCTCTTTGATTGTTAAAATATGCGACGTGTCAAGTCTGCAAAAGTTCGTTGGCAGCTACTGAAAATAAAACATGAGGGTAATCATGGCCGCGACCTCCCATTCTAGACGCGGTTTCAAATATTTGGTAAAATACAGACGAAAAAAAAACAAAGGAAAAACTAACTAGGTTGAATATCCAATTTCATAATTTAAGTTAAGTGTTAAATGTAAAAGCTAGTGATTACTCCACATAAATAACTGAATATCAAATTTATATATTCATATTACATGTTGCGAGGTTTTATTTCTTGGTTATTTGATACTAGTGTTGATCTTTTAACACGGCTATCCAATTACTCTATAGCAATAATTTTATTGCTTTAGTTATTTTATTATGTATATCAAATAGTAACTAAGAATGCAAATGAGTAATTCATGATAAGACTATGTTTAACAGCTATATAAAATGAATTTTTATCAAATGAATTTTACGACATTTTTAATTTACTTTAAATAGATCATGGTAAAGTGTTGTCACGCGGATGTTAATATGGAATTCAATGTTAGCTTCATAAAAGACATTATCATAAATTTATTCGGAAAAATGCATAATGTGGAAGATAGCGACATATTGTGAACCAATTGACTTTAAAAGTCAAAAAAATGTAAAGAATTATTAAAGCGATAACTGTCTAACAAACCTGTCTCTTTATAGAATTAAATATTTATTAGAAAGATAATGGTGTCTCTACAAAATGATAAATGTCGGGTATTTTGTTGAATAGATGCCTGAAGGACATTTTCCTAATTAAACCCGGCTACTGTGTCATTTACTTCTAACGATCAAGTATCAAACAGTTAATTACATATTAATGTATAGTGTATAGGAACAACGATTTAGTGTATCAACGTTAATATTGGCTTTTGATCGATTATCTACTGTCGCTAGGTAATAAAATCGCGTTCATTACCTATGTTCTATACAAATCCTACCTAAGCTCTGACATCTATAGTATGTAAATATTAGATAAGCATAACCAGTTACTTGCATGTATTAATAATATGTATAATCTTGTTGCAGCTAACAAGTTTCAAGAAAACCTATTGAAAACCATGATTCAAATTGAGAACACTTTCTTCGAGTTGGGCAGGACTTGCCAAAGGAATTGCCTGATCATATGTGACCGAGGAGCCATGGACGCTAGTGCATGTAAGTATTCGTAATTAGTTAATAATAATTGTCCGGAAAGAAAAGGGTTGCGGCTTCATTACGGTCTTACCTTCGCTAAAAATCTTCACAAATATATTACTAACATTATTCATTGATACCAGAGAAATAGGGATAATAAGCACAGGTATCGTACAAATATCGATTTCCTTAAAGGATGAAGTATAAGGTAAGGCAAGCTTCTACGGTTAGATGATAGTACAATAAGACTTCAAACTAGTAAAATATGTAACTATGTATTTTTGAGATCTTTCAGTTCTTAATTCTTATGCGGTTTTTGCCTCTTTACCAGGAGGTCTTAGACCATCTTCAATTTATAAATGAAATATCACTGCATCAATGCATAAATAAAAATCTCCATTCGAGTTCTCAATCGGTTGACACTGGATTGTTCAACACGGTTGAGGATAACGTTAGATCAAGGAAGTAATTTTCTTATTTAACTGATTGTGCTGTCTAGTATTTATCAATCGAACGTACATTAAAATTCTCTTTATATTAATGAGACCTCATAAAATTAAACGAAATGTTTAAATTAGACTTATAAAAAACAAACTAATTTCTTTAAACGAGCAGTCAATATGAGTACATTATGTTAATTATATTTACGCAAATATTTACGCCATTAAATAAATAGACATAATATTTTGAAATAAAAGATACTGAGCAGACGTCATATTTTTTGATAGACATTTCAATGCCGATGATAGGGATAACAACAGAGTACTGAAAAGTAATGTTTTCAAATAAAACGCGATAGCTAGTTTATTTATTATAGAATGTGAATCATTTTTTACATACATAATTTACGAATAGAAGTTCTGCTCTTCCGGCTGAACCTGTTTAAGATTGCTTCGTTTTTTATTTTGTATGTATGTGATCGAAAAGAGATTTTAGATATAGATTTTTTTAAATAAAAATCGTTGAAGTCGTACTTTATATATCTACGTAGTTTAATTGAATTGTCCGTTTAGGTACCTACATTGGCGTCATTCAAAAGTTAGGAACAATATGGACAATTTCGTTAAAAGTTGAACAACATCAAATGCACATCAAGACATGGAAGTCGCAAGAACTGACTACCTTTTAACTTATCGTAACCTAAATTTGTTAAGATTATACACAAAAATATATTTGTTCACGTGTTATTGTATCACGCGTATTATCTTTATTTGTTATTGGTTCAATGGTAACGTTATTTATAAGCACAAATTACGCTCGTCCTAATTTTCGTTAAAGCTTATAACCGATATATTTTATTGTTCGGGATTAAATACACCTCAGGCAATCGTTAAATAAATAAATTTCTGACAAGTCTCGCTTCAAAGCTGCAATGAACGCGATCTATAGTTTATTATATGTATTTTCATAACGAGTATTCTTTTAATATAAAGTATAAACACAGAGGGCTATCGATTTTCGATCCTATTATACAAAATAAAATATGTATTAACACTTGGAATTTATTATCGTATATGTATGTTGTTAAAAGAAAAAGACAGGTCACTTTAATTATAATAATGACTGATGATGTATGCTTCCTTTAGGTTTTCGACTTATATCATTATAAATTCAAATAAATCTTTTATTTCAAAAATAAGCTTTTAATATTGTACTGTCATTCTACGTCAATGTATTCTTTATTTCAGCTGCTTTATCTTATTCAAATTAAGTAAAATTGTTATTTTTAAGTTGATAAGTGTTTTTGAACCTATGTTTTATGAGAAATGATGGGGGGCATTCTGCCCAGAGCGTATAGTAACAAAATAATTATGTAGCCATTCATTATAACGTGTCAATAGCATATTTCGTCTATTTTTACAAAATTTTGGCATTGAAAAAGTGGGTGTGATAAAATAACCAATTAGAAAAGAGTTTTAGCGGCGAGGCGAAAATAGTTTTTGACGTTGTATTATACTTGGCTAAAGCATATCTACTCGTTGCCAATGTATATAAAATACCGACAAGCCGTGTAATTTTACTTTCAAGAGAAATCGAAAGTAATTGGATTAAAATATTAACTATTGAGGTAAAATGTGTATTAAACTTCAATTACATTGAATGTTGGTGGCACGAACTGATTTTTAGGATGAAAGATCCCTAAAACTGAGTGGGATGTTCAAATACTAACTCAGAATATACACATGTATTGAAAAATATTGAAGTTGAAATATTGAAAATTTTTTAGTCATGGGAATTTTCATAATTCCTTAGGATAATAAAGACGCGCATAAGGACTTGGCTATTTTGCTATTATGCAAATGATTTTGTTAAGGAATCCATACTAATAGTTAATACCATAAATGAAAACAATAAATGCAAAAGTAACAGTTAGCACGTCTGTAAGGAAAAAAGGGATCGAGGTTTTACGCGGGTCAGACCGCTTTACATAGATGTATAGACATCAAAATAAAAGTATGGTTCTCTTATGTTACAGTTATTTCTAAAGAAAAATGGGAAGCAATGTTGAACGCAAACAACTGGAACTGTGTGGAGCTACGTGACAACAGATATAACCATATCGTGCATATGGTATCTGCTGCGAACGGAGCCGAAGACTTTTATTCAACAGAGGTATGCCTTAGTATTAATTTTTTACTGTAGAACATAAAATTTTATTAATATGTATTAATAAAAAATATTACCTGCCCAACCTTCTTACCGTTTGTTTTGAATTTATCAGAAATGATCTTCATATACTTACACATTAGTACATCGCGTTAGCGCGTTATACACCCTTACATCGCGTTTCATTATGATATTTTACCAAGGTTTCATCATATTTATTGTGTGGACCTTATATTAAATATTAATGGATTTTTTTTAAAGCAACAGTATGACGGATCGATACATTTTCTGATAAAACATCTATACTTTGTTTACGTATAAATCTGTTTTTAACATTACTTTGTAGTCGCTAGTTCGCCAACAAAATCGTTTTTTTTTCAATCCACTATCATTATCTATACATTCACCATTGATATTTATTATAACACAACATGAAGTTTGACATATAATTGTTTTTAGTAGGTACTCGCAAAAGAATACTTCCGGTATTTTATTGTTACGCTTACGCAAATAATTAATCGAAATTTGTTTTTAAGACTAAGATGAAAATATATTGTTTACTAATAGCACTTTATTCATGACTCCAATTATCCCTTGTATTAAATATAAGTATTACAATCATATGTAAATAATATAATAGCCAATTACGTAACAATCCCGGCCTTCGCATTATTAGCTTAATGTACATGCAGCGCGAGTATATGAGTTACTTCATACGACAGCTTCCCATTATTAGATTGGTTCAGAATTTTCTAGAATCACATACGAGTATCTATACTATGTAAATTTCTTTATGGCCGCACATGTGATGTACAATGTGACTTAATACTACGATAGAAATTCCCTAGAGATAATAGAACGTCTTGAAATACATACAGTATTTACTTTGTTAGCGAGATAGCCATCTACTTTGTAACTTGGGGATTTCATGATATATTTATTCTATCAAGAAGTATTTTTTATATTTTAAATAACATATCGCTTACATTAATACAGATAGAGAGATAGTAAATTAAGGAAAAACTTTACTGTTCTTTAATAAATGTTTTTAATGAGCCAAAATATGATTTGTTTTCGCAAAGTATATGTCTGAATAGATAACCTTTACCGGATAAAACTAGTTAAGTGCTATCATTATAGTTTATTTCAAAAACAAAATATCACATATTATTGTTAAAGAAGCCAGTCATGCTTAGAAAAATTTAATTAAAAATCTATATTTCAGTGCTAGCCGAGTGCTATTGCAATTATTTAAATTCCTTATCAATGACACATGAAATCATCCACGGATGCCTTACATATGCATCTTTGTTAGTATCATACAATACGTGATACCTCTGTTTATGTCGGTTTTTTTGGTTCTATATATTTTCCTATTTACAGGACCATGCGTGTCGGTCGGAAGGTGTAGAACTCGCGAGAGAACTCGATTACAATGCCGCAGCCGCATGGATTGGCCATCCATACTTCGATGTCATCGACAACTCAACTGACTTCGACAAAAAGATGAATCGCCTAATCGCTTGCGTATGTCAGAGAATCGGCATCGACACTGGCGACAGGCTCAATGTCAACTCGAAGAAACGCAAGTTCCTCGTCAAAACGCCTCTGCCCAACGATTCAGAGTTCCCGCCCTTTCAAGACTTCGACGTGGAGCACAATTACTTGCAGAGCGATGTGCGCAAGGCACAAGTCAGATTGCGGAAGCGTGGTCAGAAGGGCCACTGGTCTTACATCCACACGGTGAGGAAGTTCCATCCCAACGGCCAGTCTGTAGAAGTGCGGACGCAGTTGACACACAGGGACTATCTGAACATGTTCCCACAACGCGACGATGCGCATTTCACCATTTTCAAGAAACGGCGTTGCTTCATTTACAACAATCAGTACTACCAGCTAGATATTTACAGACAACCGACGCATCCAAGGTGATTCGCGTTCAAAATTCATAATATGCATTATATATTTATCTGTGTATATGTTATAGGAATAAATCTGATGTAAATTATATATTTATTTTTTACCTTTAATATATTTAAAAAATTACATAAAATATTGGGGCTAAATATCAGGTAAATGATAGGGTTGTATATGATTTACATTTATAACAATGTGGTATAATTGTTTCAAGTGTGTGTTCATGTTTCAGATGTCGAGGCATGGTTTTGCTTGAGACTTACAGTGCTGCTTATGACCAAGATGCACTTTTGGCGACTTTGCCCAAATTTCTGGTGATTGAGAAAGAAGTGACTGGTGATCCAGCTTATTCTATGTATAACTTGTCACTCAAAGAAGACTGGAAAACTTCCAAAAGGTACTACGCCGGGTCTGGCGTCTACGGTGAGTCCAGTCCCATAGATCCCTATTATCGTTTTAAATACCCATTTAAAAATGCTTAAAATGTTGTCAATATTCATAATTATGTTATTAAGACTTCTTTATTCTTGCATGCATTCAGAGTCAGCAAAAAAGGTTCTTTAAAAATGACATTTAGTATTACATATTTTAAATGTTGATATTTTTTATTTGAATAATGTGTACACGTTGCATGTCTTCCAAACTGGCGTAATTGAGTTAGATCTTCTAGCTCCTATTAGCGTTGTTGTCTCGGTATTGCTAGTTTATGATTTTCCATATGAATTTCGTTAGTGTGTTTCTATGTCGTGTTAATCACTTATTCATGCACTGTAGTGAGTGTTACCGCTAGCGTCGTCTTGCTGTAGTAAGCCTAATTTAATTAACGCACCTTCTGATAAAATGTTTTAACTTATAAAGTTAAAAATATACTTTTCTCAATCTAAAATTTCCTTTATCAAAAATCATAGTTTATATTTTAACCCTAAATTTTGTATTCTAATTCTATCCCGATTACGCCAGTTTAAATATTACAATAGTTTTAATTATAATGACCTTTTTATTTTATAGGACAAGGTAAATTAAATGGACATAAAACTGAGAAGCAGAGTTCAGATAAGACCACACACAACGGCGATGTGAAAGTCAATGGGCATATTAAAATTAATAGATGTGATGACAAAATGGATCACACTGGCCATAAACTAAACGGGCACGCGAAGATCAACGGACATTACAAAATGAATGGCCACGGACCCATTGCCCATGGTATTTCGAATGGCGTACATGACAATGACATGGAACATCTTAAGAACGGCATTCACGTATCCTCACCAAAGATGAAAAAAGTTGCTATTAAAACATAGACTACATATTTTATTTATACATTAGACATAAGTTTTGTAATATTCCACTTTATTATGTTTCAATATACACTAAAGGAGTCCAACCATTTTGGGTGACATGTATTTGACAACATGCTTACGGGGTTTCGACGCCAATAAAATGTTATTTTAACCACATTATTCATTTTTCCACAAATGACACCACAAGTGACAAGAAGTGATATTAATCAAATCGACTTCAATCAACAAGGGTATATTAATATGTTTATATCAATTAGGATATGTCCAATAATGTCCCAAAAATTATAAAATGATGATTGATCTCCTTTAACCGATGATGTACTTACAATAATATAAAATTTTAAATGTGCATGGCTATGTATTATATAGTATCTGTAAATGCCAAATGAAATAACTATTTTTATATATCTCCATTATATTTTTCATACAACTAAATGTAATGAATTAAAAGTTCACTTTTATGAATAATTAATTTTGTTTTGTGCCTTTATGAATTCGAGTATTAATACATGAATAGAGATATCTAGGGATATAATTGTGTAGTTATTAATGTTACAGTGTAATAAATTGGGAACAGCGTTTCTACACTGTATTATATAATTTGCTATTTGACTCGAATTTAGATGAAATCAAGAACTACATAAATGGTTAACTGCACTTAAAAATACTTTAGTATTTTAAACCAAAAGTATTTAGTACTTAATTGCAATAAGTAATTTAGGAGTTGTCCCATATTCTAATATATAGATGTGTAGCGTTTTGGTTATAGAAATGTATAAAATAGTTATTGCAAATTCGATTAGACAAAATATAGTTTCGAGTATATCGATGTTGTGTCGTCAGTCTTTTCTTAGTTAAAATGCAAAGTATAAAACTTGAATTTCATAATAATTGGAATATTATGTCTTATATTATTGACACATTACTTATGTTTCATGCTAGCATATTTATGTAAAATGAATTAATTGCCATTAGCTGTGTGACTTAAAACTTAAAATATTTAATTTATGTAAAATGAGGTATTTTGGCAAAAGCCACATTGATGGATGGCTGTGCTGTAGCTAATATTTATCAAAATTAAAAGAGCCTATCACTGCTTTGGTGATCATTATATGAAACCTATTCACTGGTTAATGTTTTAATGCGTAAATGTTTATAATTTAGAGATATTCTTTTAAAAGCCAGCGAAATAAGGAAGGTATTATTGAATCACCAATTTCTATTGTGCATCTCAAAATCGCATGTACTTACTGCGTTTCCTAAATAAAGACAGTTTTAAAAAGAGAATGTGCTTGTTTTATTATTCAGTCGGTACCAAGTAAATGCTACAACAATCCATACAATATCGATTTAACCAAACAAACACTTATTGTTTTACTTGGCACCGACTTCTAAATTATAAAATAACTATTAAATCATTTCTATATACTAAATGTAAATGCGTATTACTTTGTGGGAAGCAAATTTATTTTTTGCTTTTTAGTTTGAAGTCCGTTTATTTTTTGTTAAAAATTATTTTATTACGATTTTAAGTGGTGGATCAATCAATGCTTCTCGCATGAAGAAACGCCGGTTATTTGAGTCGGAAAGTGGTTGTCTCATGTGAAATGCTGTAATTCGTTGGGGAATTCCCTCAACTATCTCTGGCCTCCATCATCAGATTTACTGCAAACCTTCATTTGAACTCATATGGATGCAAAGTTTTCATCGATATAACTGAATTAAGTCCAAACACGAGGTAGGTACTGTATACCGTTGAGGAGTTCTTTACGCTCTCCTACTTCTTCAGCATCAGACCCCTTATTCTCAATACAAAATAATCAAGCTCAAATACAAGGTATCTACTGTAAATCGTTGAGGATTTCCCTCGACTGTACCTTGGCTTCATCATCAGACCTACTCCAGACTATTAAAATTAAAGTGTTTACATAAGAAACTTATAAACGCACTAGTCGCCCATACAATTTTTCAAAGTTACCCTCGATTTCTCTGGTTTCCCATCATCAGACCCTGATATCCTTAAAATAGGACCACCTCAGAAGTGACCTCTATAAAACAAAAAAAAATTTGAAATCCGTCTATAATTGACGGAAATATCGGTGAACATACATAAAAAAAAATATTATACATACAGACGAATTGAGAACCTCCTCCTTTTTTGAAGTCGGTTAAAAAATAAATCTAATAACTAGCCAAGTAAGCGTCAGGTCATCCCTAATAGTACGAGAGCCCACGACCAAAACCATGTCTCATAGCAATACGGCAAAAACCCTATAAAATCGTTAGATTGTATGATTCTGAACCCGACTAGGTGTGTAGTAACGGTGGAAAGTGTAGCAACTGCGTGGGAGGCCATTTCTGCTGTGTCAAAAAAAATGTACATAGATTTTATAATTGTATTACGAAAAAGTATGTTTTCAGACATTTTGCGCGTAGCATATAGCCTGAGCGCATTTTTGAAAATGTCAACAAATTTAGCCGACCTGTGTCAGCAATACGGATATATTTTTTTTCAACTTTTCGTATTGCTGTACCATATGATTACCAAAAATCCTGTTTTCAGACACTTTAAGTGTATCGAAAAGTTGTCTGATAGAGAAAGTGCTACACTTAATTTGTCTGATATAAATGTTTTGCTCATGTGCACAACTTATTTTATCATGTCCAACAATTTTCAGACATTGCTATGATACCGATCGGTAAAATTTGTTAACATTTTCAAAACGGTCTCAAAATTTAAAGCGTTCACATTTCCGACTGAAAATTGTTTTGTTCGCATCAAATAACCAAAATTTACTAATAAAAAAGATTTTCAGACGTATTGCTATGAGACATTTTTTTTTGTCTCATTTTTAATTTTTTTAACTGATTTTACGGGTTTGCGCTACACCACTAACGTCTGAAAAATATGTTTCCGGTATCTCAGAACTATCATTCAACTACAGTCTGCAAATCAGACATATTGCTATGATGCAGTTCGGTAAAATTCTTTGACAATTTTGAAAATTCGGTCAGATCAAACCCTACGCGGAAAATGTCTGATATTGGTATTTTCGAGTTCAGGATAATCGTATCTATCGATTTGATGCGGTTTTGGCCGTATTGCTATGAGACAAAAATTTTGGTCGTGGGCTCTCGTACTATAATAGTATATCAACATTTTTACCTGTCCGCTTGACGTGGAATGGCCTTTGAAATGCATATTTAATCACTAAGTATACCTGGAGACTTTATTAAGGCAGCTTCCTACTTATAACCATTAATTGATTTGTTTAGTTTTTGTAGTTTTCCGAGCATACATAATATTTTAAGTGTTATGTCACAATGTCCTAAGCCAGGGGTCGGTAACCTTCGGAAGAGTCAAGAATTACTATTTACAAAATTTTAAGTTTCAAAAAGCCACAATTTTTTTCTTGCCAACAATAAATAGCTTCTATACTTTCATAAATAAAGTTTGTTGATAAATAAACTAATATATACATTTGAGTAACCAATTCAATGGGAGTGTTGGCTTTGCATATTTTAGCAAGTTGGGATAAATTTGGCTCATAACTTGTTGTTATTAGTTTCAAACATGACTCAAAATTTTCATTTGTTAGTTGGCTTCTTACTTTACTTTTGATTATATTCATGCAAGAGAATGCTTATCCGTAATAAGTAGCTGAGAGATAAATAAATAAATAAATATTTTCGGGACAATTATACACAGCGCCATCTAGTTATGGCAACTAGATAACGGAATAAATTACATACACATACTTTTCTTTTGTAAATACATACATACAATACATAGCAACACCCAGACCCCAGAAAAATACAAATGTAAATTACAAATGAATGATAGAATATAGATGATAGAAAAAATGCCTGAACCTTGTTACCTTGTAATCATTTCAGAACATTTTTTTATAAAATAAATAATATTTGTGAATGGAACTAAAGAGCCGCAGCCTCGCATCCCACATGTGGCTCACGAGCTGCAGGTTGCCCACCCCTGTCCTGAGCTTACAAAGTAAAAATTCATTCTTTTTCATTACATAGACCACCAAATGTTTATTACATTGGTTTAGGAATGTTAATTAGTCAAAGGTTAAAAAAACATTGAATAACTTATTGAGATTACTTTTTATTTTGATACAGCATCCTTCAACTTTTGTTCTTTGTACATTTTTATTACCTTTTGGCTAGGTACAAGACCTGAACTTAGGCCAGGTCTTTTCTTCTTTTTCTTAGTATTACTTTCCCAAACACTATCATCAGTTGGATTGACAATTTCTTCTACTATTGGTGGTACTGAACAAGTCATTGTACCACTACCTTCACATACTACTGTTTTCAGTTTCTGAAATATGAGATGTAGTTATGTACATTAATTACAAGTCCAAATATTGTAATGTAGCAATACTAGCCATGATTATTATTAAATTCTTGTATTACCTGTTTTTCAGCCTCTAATTCTTCAGCAGTCTTTTGTATATCAGAATCATGTGCATATTTGCAATTGTGCCCAAATCTACATCTGCCTTTTCTAAAATTCCAACATATTTTCTTTCCATTGATCACTTGAACATTTCCTTTACCTGGAACCTTTACAGTCATGGCCTATGTACTTGACGATTATATGTAAAATTGGATGTAACTCTTTGCTAATATAAAATCAGCTCGTTTATAATATTAAAATCATTTAAAGATTTGATAATATTTAGCTTTGCACTTTTAAATAATATAACATATTATCAGTGTTAAATTGTACGGTATCAAAGGAAATTTGGTACAAGCTGATACACTCATATACTAAAATATTTCATAATTAGTATTAGAAAAGGACATTCAACATATACCATTTTAACATGCTTTTCTAGAATAGCTGCCTTAGCTAGTTCTGCTTCTACAAATGGATTAGAGAAAACTGAAGTTTGTAGACTGTTTTCTCCAAGAGTAGGTTTCGGAAGCTTTGGCTTTTCTGCTTCCTTCGTATCATCTTTGTTACTTCTGG
>JADANM010001810.1:2448568-2476105 GCA_026213755.1 Eurema hecabe
AGCACATACTTTACTTCCTCTTCACTATCTGAATCGGATTCATTCGAAGATGACCCATAATCCACTAAAGCATTCATAATTATTTAGTTTACTAAGTGACTATTGAAAATTAGCGAGCCCGAGATTAATAAATTATGAAATTGAACAATTCTATCTAAAGATAACATTCGAGTTAAAACTTAAAACTCAAATAGGTACATGTACATGAACATACGCCAAAGTCCAAACTCTATTGACATTTGACATTCAAAGACTAAGGAACAAAGCGTTTATAAACAACTTAATTTACGTAATTTTTTTTTTTTTATTTAATTTAATGACCTGGTAACAAAGACCTTTAGGTCATATCTTATTTATTATTTTTACACTTCACTTCATTTCTTTCTGCCCTTCGTAAAGTGATAGTGAACTTTACGAAGAACCTAGACGAATCTTGGAGCAATCGGAACGGCGCTACTTAGCGCTCTCAAATGAATTCTTCATTTCTTGGACACTTATTAGCTAGTTTACTGCATGATACACTATCACAATCATACATTAAATCACTTTATGCACCAAAAAAAGGAATATTCAATCGAGATTACATATAGACGCCGCACAATTCCCGCCAAAACTCCTAATTTACGTAATAAAGAATAAAGCTTAAAGAATAATAAGGACAGATAATAGAGACTATTTAGAACTTTTGAGAGTTCTTGATATAATATGAATGACGAAAGATGTAGATATAACATTCAACGATAAGCATTATTCCGCATAATACGTAAAATGCTATAATTGAAAAATTAGGGTACCTAGTCATCGTCGCACGCTCTCCTCTAGGAACAACTTAAATCTCTCTCGCAATCTTAATAAAGCGCCAAAGCAGTAGAAATCGCAAAGAGTAGCTTCCCCTGGCATAGCTAAATTTTTAAGTCGGTCGGTTAAAGAGTTAAACTTGCGAGTGAAATTTCATTTATGACCTCATTTTCTTCCCCACTCTGCCAAGGCAGAGCAATCTTTTGAAACGTTAACATGCACTAGTGGTAGTCTTCGAAATGACTGATTGTTTTTTTAATTGAACATCAAACAAAATAGTTAGCTAAATACACACAATTGAAATATACACAAATGTACTAAAAATACTTCATTAAAAAGTTTTTTAATCCTCGGAGCCTTTTATCCATTTAATTATGAATTTTTGAAATGTACCCACAGAGAGCGGTGTTTTAGCATTACTATTCCAGATCTATCAACGCACAGCCCAAACCACTGGACGGATCGGACTGAAACTTGCAGTGCAGGTAGATGTTATGACGTAGGCATCCGCTAAGAAAGGAATTCCCGAAATTCCCACGGGAACGGGAATAAGCGGGAAAATCCTTTTGTATGAAAAATCTAAACCGCTTAAGTTAGAAGCTTCAAATTCGGCATGCAGGTACCTTATTAAACTTAAACGTTAGTAGCAACAGGATATTGCAATATTCCCACGGGAACGGGACAAAATATTTCTAGGAAAAAATCTAGGAGAAAAGGATTATAAGGGAGGAAAGGGATGATCGCAGTTTACATGAAAGTCCACGCGAACGGAGTCGCGGGCAACAGCTAGTCATTAAAAAAACTCCAAACAAACTTAAGAAATCTTAAAGGAATGTTTTTGGGTATGTATGAATGCGACAATATTTTAAAGTACTTTTATTAAATATTTTTTTTATATATCTATAATATGTACATATGGTATCATTATTTTTGGTTAACACTCAACATGCACGAGCGAGACACATAGCGTATTGCTTTTACATTGAGTATACAGTTTAAGGGAGCGAGAGATAAAATCCCTTGCTCTCATGCTACGCTAGTTCATCGTAGTGACGGCGGCATCAATTTCTGAATTAATTACCATTTGTCGCAAAAACTGCGCGTCCTTTGCCTTTCTATACATAAAATTTTCTTCTACGCCTAGGTTGTGTTAAATTATTATCTAAATGGCATCGGACGAAGAGGTAGACGGTTCTTTTGCAGGTAAACGACCAATTTCAGGTCTAGCATGTCATAGTTAAAATGTGAATAGCGGTATCATCTGTTTACTTGCGGTATGCAATTAAAATTTTAAAAATTTTCGTGGCTATGTTACAGTTTTCGAAAACAAAATATCTTAAGCGCAGAAATTTGTGATAATCGTGGGTGATCCAGTGGTTAGTGGTATATTTGTTGTGGTTTGATTGTAAATATTTTTATGTGGCAGTTTGTGACAGAAAAGAACATGCATTATCCCCTCATTACTACTTAACAAAATGGACGCCGCCAAACAAAGGGATTAGTGACCTTACCGGTGGAAGTGTGCATCTCTAGCATTTATTGCTAAAGCAAACAAGCAGTGATTTGACAAGTGATATAAATGATCGTTTTCAATACCAGTGGCAATTTTGAAATTTGTTGCAGGTGATGAAGATGTAGAGGAAGGTGAGGGTCAAAATGAAAATTCAGCAGAAAGTGATGAAGCACCACCTAAGGTATAATAATTACATTTAATTTTATGTTTTATTTTTTTAACCTACAACTGTAACTGAATATAACTGGAAATCAAAATAAATCCAACTAAGTCTAGTAAAGTCTATCTCTTTATTGTTATTTTATATATTATTTGAATCGTGTAATTACTTCAATAAATAATATGAAGAAACTAAATAGTTTAATGCTTTTACAGGAGGATGATGACTATTCACCAGAAGATGGCAGAAAGAAGAAAAAGGGAAAGAAAAGAAAAGCCAGAGGTGAAGAAAAGAAAGGCAGAAAGAAGAAGAAGAAGAGAAAGAATGAAAGTGAAGATGTAAGTAATCATACTTTCAGTCAATCTCTAACAAGAGAAGTCTATTTTCGTATTTTAGTTCTGTCTTATTATAATTTCTTTAGGTTTAAAAATCATAATTAACTAATAACACTGTTCATCTATAATAGAAAGATTATAATTCAGTGAAAAAATATTTGGAAGCTTAATAAAATTTTTAAATGGAACTTTTGTAGAAAAGACATATTATTATAGACACATTAGATCTTTATTATTCCGTTTTAGGATGATGACTTTGGTCTAGAGGTGGAGGCTGAAGGAGACAGTGATTATGCACTAAGCGCAGTGTCATCAAGTAAAAAATCGCGCAAAGGACGTGGAAGCAAGCAAAATACATCAAATCCTGTTCCCAGTGATTCTGGTTCAGGTAACTAATTAGTTTCTTTAATTTTTTAATATAAAGGGTTTTATTACTATAGAAAGTTGTACCTATACTTATAGAACAACAAAGCTTAAAGACTTAAAGTATTTATTTTAAGAGCTTTGTCACTGAGTGATTGTATAAAACAAATTCCTAATGTAATATTACATATTATTTTATAAAGGTTTCTTTTTATTTTAACAGGGATGCCAACAGTTGAAGAAGTGTGCTCTTCATTTGGCCTCACCGATGTGGACATCCAATATTCAGATGCAGACTTAGAAAATCTGACAAGTTACAAGCTTTTCCAGCAACATGTTCGACCATTTATTGTTAAGGAAAATCCAAAGGTAAAAAGATTTGTTATGGCAAATACTGATTTAAAAAAGGCATATTAAAAATTAAAATTATAGTATGCATACTTAAAGTTTTAAATATTAAATACTAAAAAGTAAAAATATATATAGGTACCAGTATCAAAATTAATGATGTTGGTTGCGGCGAAATGGCGATTGTTCTGTGAAACAAATCCTCATCTTGATGGAGGTAACAATCAGAATATGGGAGGTTCAGAAGAAAACACAAACACTTCAACAGCTTCAGATTATATGCCCAAGAGAAGTGGACGTCCCGCCAAAGAAAATAAGGTAAAATAATTTTGTATGTTCATATGCCAGTAAATAAAAGTGCTCTATTTAATTAATTATTATTACAAATGTAGCCCATAATCATGGGTTATGTCTATAATATTATACAGTTTTAATGCTATACAATATGGCTTTAAATAATTACACGATTTTTTACAACATATAATTTACTTCTTTATATAGATAGAGGATTCAATAGATGAGCCAGAGGAGGAAGATGATGAAGGTATAAGTGATGAAGGTACCCCGGCGCCCCGTAAGCGCGGCCGTAAGCCCAAGCATGGTTCTAGTTCCACGCCGAGAGGTAAACCAGGGCGAAAGCCTAAAGTGCCCACTTTGAAGATCAAGTTCAGTAAGCGGAAGAGGACAAGCAGTGTAAGTTATTATTGGTTTTACTTTTACTTAAGTAAAAACAAATTTATAGCCTTAATCTTAGTGTTGGTGAGTTGAATATAATCACACTACAAGTTTTAGAAATATTTTTATCTGACACTCAAAGTTTGTTTAACAATAGACAAAATTTTTACTAAGCGAGACTACTATATACATTTAATAATTATTTACTATACAAAATGCACTTTATAATAAAAATTTAATTGTTTTACAGGAAGAAGATCAAGAAGGCAGTGCAGGTGCAAACACAGATTCAGATGCTGAG
This sequence comes from Eurema hecabe, assembly GCA_026213755.1. Taxonomy (NCBI): domain Eukaryota; kingdom Metazoa; phylum Arthropoda; class Insecta; order Lepidoptera; family Pieridae; genus Terias; species Terias hecabe. The sequence continues at coordinate 2,453,062 of JADANM010001810.1, forward strand.
TTTGAACAGATGTTGGCAGAGGCTGATGAACCAAAGGCCGTCCCTGCTGCTGAAGAGAGTAGTGCACCACAGAAAGAAGAGGATCCCAATTTACCTGTAAGATATATTATAGACTTATACTACTTTGATTAAATAAATCTGACCCGAGAAATTAAAACTTAGAAATAATATCAAGGCTAATATAACATTGTTTTTTATAGCCTCAGCCTAAGAAGAAGGCTAAAACGAAAATCGGAAATAAGAGCAAGAAGAAGAAGAAACTTAAAACCACAAATAAATTCCCTGATGGTTTGGAAGGCGAGCAGGAACATCAGGATTATTGTGAGGTATAAAGTCTTTGTAGTTTAAAATATTTTTGTTGCATAATTGTGTGTCAATGTAAGTTTGTAAGCTTGAATGGATCATTGTTACTATTTACAAATTGGCTAAAATTTTGTATGAAGTTGAGTCCTCTTTATGGATTGGGCACCAGACATGTATAACGAGGACATGGGAAGTATTCTCGTAATTATTAGATATAAAATGCATTTGTTATTCTTCTGTATCAAGTTTCTATACTCATTTTTAGGTGTGTCAACAAGGAGGTGAGATCATACTCTGTGACACTTGTCCCCGAGCCTACCACTTGGTATGTTTAGAGCCAGAATTGGAGGAAACACCTGAAGGTCGCTGGTCTTGTACCCACTGTGAAGCTGAGGGCAACCAGGACCAGGATGATGATGATGAGCATCAAGAGTTCTGCAGGTATGTTGCAAGAGTTGCATTGATTGGTGATGTAGCCTTTGTTTTTAACTATAAATAACCTATCTATATAATATATCAAAATTAATTGCTCTTTGTTCATCTCGCTTAAACTCAACGTCTGAATGGAATTAGCTTATCTTGGTCTCAAAATGTTCATACAGTTCTAGGGAAGGTTTAAAAATGTGAGAAATTTTATTTTAAATCAGTATTTTAAATTTTTCTATATCTCATTCACCTGTTGTAAGTAATTTATATTTTACAGAATTTGTAAAGATGGTGGTGAGCTGTTATGCTGTGACTCGTGTCCATCAGCGTACCATCGCTTCTGTTTGAATCCTCCTCTGGAAGAAATACCAGATGGAGAGTGGAAGTGCCCTCGATGTAGTGTGAGTTTTATATTATCGTTTTTATGTCTACATTTTCGATTTCACGTAATGACATTAGTTACGTTTTTTCTCGTTGATAGACTGAAATTATTTTTTTTTTACTTTGAATATTTTAGTGTCCTCCACTTGACGGCAAAGTCGCAAAGATTCTGACGTGGCGATGGAAAGAAACAAGCGGCAAGTCTAAAGGACCGAGAACTAGAGAGTTCTTTGTCAAATGGCATGAGCGTTCCTACTGGCATTGTAGTTGGATATCAGAGTTACAGGTATGTCATATTTTAATACTAAGTAAAAAAATTCTGAAAGAATATCTATGGAATTGCTAATTGATTGGAATTTTTTTTTAATAGCTGGATGTGTTCCATCCACTTATGTACCGGTACTACATGCGCAAATCAGACCCTGAAGAACCGCCCAAGTTGGATGAAGCTATGGAAGAACGAGAGGGACGCAAGCGCGCTAACAAGCATGGACACCATGATCCAAATGAGAAAATGTTAGAGGAGAAGTACTACAAGTGAGTATTGTCTATTAAAAATTACTTTACATTGTAGAAATCGTATTTAACATAGATTTGTTTAGTATCTTCAAACTTACTTACCTAATATAGCAATATAAGGTAGGTAATGGATTTTAAAATGTATTTTTTTCATAGTATTATGATGAGGTAACCTTAATAAAAGACACTTACATTTTACGCTGTGATTGATGTGAATAAATACTTTATAGATATGGTGTGAAACCAGAGTGGCTGATTGTACATAGGGTGATCAATCACCGTACTTCTCGGGATGGGACCACTTACTATTTAGTTAAGTGGCGCGATCTTTCCTACGACCAAGCAACGTGGGAATCTGAACATGAAGATATAGCTGGCTTGAAAAATGCTATGGAATACTATCAGGTTACTACCATGATTTTATATTGGAATATATAATATTTGCTCTTTAGTTAACATGCATTTTAATATTTTAAATTTTTAATTCTAGGACATGCGTGCCTTTATCACATCAGAGGGCAAGACTAAAGGAAGTAAAGGCAAGAAAGCTGGGCGTAAAAGCAAAAATAGGGACAATACAGATGATGACGAAAATAGCAGTGGCATTCAAGGGAAGGGTTATAAAAAATATAACCCTCCTCCTGACCGTCCTACTACTAACTTGAATAAGAAGTATGAAGACCAACCTCCATTTGTCTACGAGACCGGAATGCAACTGCATCCATACCAGTTAGAGGGCTTGAACTGGTTACGATATTCTTGGGGTCAAGGCATAGACACAATCTTGGCCGACGAGATGGGTCTCGGAAAAACTATCCAGACTGTAACGTTTTTGTACTCCTTATTTAAGGAAGGTCATTGTAAAGGTCCTTTCTTAGTGTCTGTCCCGCTGTCGACTATCATTAATTGGGAAAGAGAATTTGAATTGTGGGCTCCCGATCTATATTGTATTACGTACGTCGGTGATAAAGATTCTCGAGCCGTTATACGTGAGAACGAATTGACGTTCGACGATGGCGGTAATAGGGGTGGAAGACCATCGAAAATAAAATCGCAGGTCAAATTCAATGTGTTGCTTACTTCATACGAATTGATATCTATCGATTCTACATGTCTCGGATCTATTGAATGGGCTGTGCTTGTGGTCGACGAAGCGCACAGGCTTAAGAGTAATCAGTCTAAATTCTTCAGGCTTTTGGCTGGATACCATATTAATTATAAACTGCTGCTTACTGGAACACCCCTGCAAAATAATTTGGAGGAACTTTTCCATCTTCTTAATTTCTTGAACAAAGACAAATTCAATGACTTGGCTGCATTCCAAAACGAATTCGCAGATGTATCTAAAGAGGAACAAGTAAAAAGGTTACACGAGATGTTGGGACCGCACATGCTGCGTCGTCTTAAAGCAGACGTACTCAAAAACATGCCCACTAAATCCGAGTTCATTGTCCGTGTTGAGTTATCTCCGATGCAAAAGAAGTATTACAAATACATTTTGACGCGAAACTATGAAGCCCTTAACCCAAAGAGTGGTGGTCAAACTGTGTCTCTACTTAATGTGATGATGGATTTGAAAAAGTGCTGTAATCATCCCTATTTGTTCCCTGTCGCGGCTGAAGAAGCTCCACTGGGGCCTCATGGCAATTACGACACTCAGGCTCTAGTTAAAGCATCTGGAAAACTAGTTCTTATGTCCAAAATGTTGAAACAGCTTAAAGAACAAGGTCATAGAGTTCTTATTTTCTCTCAAATGACAAAAATGTTGGACATATTGGAAGATTTCTTGGAAGGAGAGGGCTACAAATATGAAAGAATTGATGGAGGTATTACAGGTACAATTCGTCAAGAAGCTATTGATAGGTTCAATGCCCCCGGTGCACAACAGTTTGTATTCTTGCTGTCAACAAGGGCTGGTGGTTTGGGTATCAATTTGGCTACTGCAGATACTGTAATTATTTACGACTCTGACTGGAATCCTCACAATGATATTCAGGCCTTCTCTCGTGCGCATCGTATAGGTCAAGCGAACAAAGTCATGATCTATCGGTTTGTAACAAGAAACAGTGTCGAAGAGAGAGTAACACAAGTTGCTAAGAGGAAGATGATGTTGACTCACTTGGTTGTGCGTCCCGGTATGGGCGGTAAAGGAGCTAACTTCACAAAACAAGAACTTGATGATATTTTAAGATTCGGTACTGAAGAACTGTTCAAAGAAGAGGAGGGTAAAGAAGAAGCTATCCATTATGATGACAAAGCTGTAGGGGAGTTGTTGGATCGATCTAAAGAAGGTATTGAGCAAAAAGAATCATGGGCTAACGAATATCTTAGTTCCTTTAAAGTCGCCAGCTACTCGACGAAAGAAGGAGACGGCGAGGAAGAAGTTGATACTGAGATTATTAAACAGGAAGCTGAAAACACTGACCCAGCTTACTGGATCAAGTTGCTTCGCCATCATTATGAACAACACCAGGAAGATCAGGCTAGGACACTCGGTAAAGGTAAAAGAGTCCGTAAACAAGTCAATTATAATGACGGCAGTGTTGCTCAAACAGAAAACAGAGAAGACTCAACGTGGCAAGAAAATGGATCCGATTATAATTCTGACTTCTCTCAAGGTAGTGAAGATGATAAGGAGGACGATGATTTCGATGAGAAGAATGACAATGGTGATCTTCTTAGCCGCCGAAGTAAGAGACGGTTGGAGAGACGCGAGGAGCGTGATAGGCCACTACCGCCACTGCTTGCCAGAGTCGGAGGTAACATGGAAGTTCTTGGATTCAATGCTAGACAAAGGAAATCATTTCTTAATGCTATTATGCGTTATGGCATGCCGCCACAAGACGCATTTAACTCACAATGGCTAGTAAGAGATCTTAGAGGAAAATCCGAACGAAACTTTAAAGCGTATGTTTCATTATTCATGCGACATCTTTGTGAGCCTGGTGCGGACAACGCAGAGACTTTCGCTGATGGTGTACCACGAGAGGGTCTATCTCGACAGCACGTCTTGACACGAATCGGTGTTATGAGTCTTATTAGAAAGAAAGTGCAAGAGTTTGAGCATATTAATGGATATTATAGTATGCCAGAATTGATTCGAAAGCCGGTTGAACCTGTTAAGATAGCGGGTGCAGAGAGTGCCGCCCCAAGTCCTGCTCCATCTACTGCAACGCCAATCACGTCTGCAGCGCCGTCACCTGCACCGACACAAGCCACACAAGCTTCGGGACAAGCGCCCACTCCAGCTGGTTCAGACAAGGACGGTTCCGAGAAAGAAGAAACTAAAGATGACAAGTCCGATTCTAAGGAAAGCAGCAAGGATAAGGACGAGCCGATGGATACTAGCGATATTAAAGAAGAAATCAAAACAGAAGAAAAGGATACAAAGGTTGTAAAGGAGGAGGTAAAAGAAGAACGACGTATGTCGGTTGACGAGGAATTGCCTAAAGACGAGGAGAAATCCGATGAAAAGAAATCTGACGACAAAGAGGACAAAGCTGACAAGGACGACGATAAAAAAGAAGACGCAAAGAGTGATAAAGCTGAATCTGAGGCCTCCGAAAAGCCTAAAGAGGAGAAAAAGGATGAGGACGATGATGACGTGGTATTAGTTAAGGAGGAAGAAGATCTCAAGGTAGAACGTCGCAAGTTCATGTTTAACATCGCCGATGGAGGTTTCACAGAGCTGCATACGTTGTGGTTGAACGAGGAGAGAGCGGCCGCGCCCGGCAGAGAGTACGAGATTTGGCACAGGCGGCACGACTACTGGCTGCTGGCCGGCATCGTGACGCACGGGTATGGCCGCTGGCAAGACATTCAGAACGATCTGCGGTTCGCAATCATCAACGAACCTTTCAAGATGGACGTCGGCAAGGGCAACTTCCTAGAAATCAAGAACAAATTCTTGGCGAGACGATTCAAGGTAATTATCAATAATTCTTTTAAAAATGTAGTGGGTATTTAATTATTCGCAGACAAGAAAACGTATTTGCAATTTGAATCACAATAAACTTTAATAAACTTTTTAACTTACTATTTTCTTCATACATTTATGCACGTATTATTGTGTATAAACCTTTCTCGTTTATATGTTGGCACACATAAGGATTCATAGACTTTGGTTAATACTATGTAATGATAATAGTAATAATTAGTTATAATAATTAAAATAACTCATTACAGCTGCTGGAGCAAGCGCTGGTGATAGAGGAGCAGCTGCGGCGCGCGGCGTACCTGAACCTGACGCAGGACCCCAACCACCCGGCCATGTCGCTGAACGCGCGCTTCGCGGAGGTGGAGTGCCTCGCCGAGTCGCACCAGCACCTCAGCAAGGAGTCGCTCGCGGGCAACAAGCCGGCCAACGCGGTGCTGCACAAGGTACCGACACCAACTTAAATACTGCCTATAAAGTATTCAACATTTCTGCTGTTTTTTGTAAGAGTGTATTTTATTGGTGCTTTATTGTAAAACTGTATGTTTTGCTCTTGTATAAACTTCCATTTTGTAAACGTGTAGGTATCTCGTTAGATTATAGTTTTTCAAAAAATTTTATGCATGGCATGCATATTTAAATAAATCCTTTAATTTGCAAAATGCATTCCATCTAACGTATTTTTGATGATGAACCCAAAATAAGAGGCGAACTAAAAAATCCTATCAATGGAAATAGACAAACAACAACACACTTATACAAATTTTATACATATGTAGTGCCCTTGACAATAGAATAAAAATTAAATTAAATCAAATGCTTCAAGATTTGTGTTCGAATTACGAACTATAAGTGCGTGAATGAATAATGACTGATATGGTATGTGTGTGTGTAGGTGCTGAACCAGCTGGAGGAGCTGCTGTCGGACATGAAGTCGGACGTGTCGCGCCTGCCGGCCACGCTGGCGCGCATCCCGCCCGTGGCGCAGCGCCTGCAGATGTCCGAGCGCTCCATCCTGTCCCGCCTCGCCGCCACCGCCGGCAACCCCGTGCCAGCTGGTAATATACTACAACATTCTCACCCATATATAACATGATGAAAGAGTAAAGAGAAGAAACTATCAAGTTTGTTGCTCTAGCTGCCTATCGATCTTATCATATCTAAACTCCACATCACTACGTATACCTCAAAGATTAAATTCAGCGGAATTTAAATTCTCTTTCTTTTGATACATCTTAGATGTGTGTTACACTTTGATCCTCAAAATAAGCTAAATGTACATAAAATTTTAGAGATAACATTGTAATTATAAATATATAATCTAAATTAAAATGAACGTGTGTCGCAGGTCAAATGGCGCAGTTCCCGGCGGGCTTCCAGTCGGGTACGCTGCCGGGATTCTCTGCGGCGGCGGCGGCGGCCAACTTCACCAACTTCCGCCCGCAGTACTCCGTGCCCGGACAACCTGCCACGCCATCCTCCGTAATAATTACTTACTATTCATACTAACAAAACTTTATATAATAATAATATACATCCCTTTAAAGAAATAAAGATTCCTTTACTTTGTTTTTAACATTTTAGATACATTTAATAAACTGGCTATACAGTTTCAATGTGTCATTTGGTTCCTTTTTTATTTACAGAAATCCTAAGTCGGGGAGTTTTGTTGCGCAGTTGAATAACTACACTAAAAATAACAGGTAATATTTTGCTTTTTCAAAACTGTCTTGATATGTTTAAATAAGATAATTTGTTAAAATATTTTTTTCTGTTTCAGCATTTAGTGTACCGCCAGCGCATAGACGAAAATTTAGTTTTAAGCTTTCCAAGATTACTGTTCCACCTTGGGTTTAAAGTGATAATTAGTATTTAGTGCAGTTATGTTAAGTAACACAATAATAATGTCATTTTGAAATGGAACTCACAATATTATTTATTTCATCCTTACCTGTATGAATCTTGATTTATGCATGTTTGTGGATTTATGAAAACTTTATTTTTAATTTACCAAAAATGAAAAAATAAATCATACAGTTAAGTGAATCTGCAGATTTTATTTTTTTCCCGACTATGTGATATATGAGTATGTACAAAAGGCTGAAGAGTAAAATAGAATGTTAATCTGTATGAATTATTCAGATATCGGAATAGTGAAGGCACATCACACTTGAAATCTACATATAGCTTAAGTTTTCAAAGTCAAAGTCAAAAGTATCTTTATACAATTAGGCTATATATAGTAACACTTTTGAATTAAACATTAAAATTAAATATTAATGAGGTATCATCCGCAAAAAGAACTATCTATCCTGTAAATAAAAAGGTAAATCATTAATATAAATCACAAACAGAAAAGGGCCCAAAATAGATCCTTGCGGCACGCCGATATTTAATGGAGAGCCACAGGACCTCTCCCCATTGACAACTACGGTTTGAATTCTATTACAAAGATATGACTCAAATAAGTTATGAGCTGAACCTTTGAAACCATAATAACTGAGTTTACACAAAAGAGTAGAATGGTCTACACAGTCAAATGCCTTGGATAAGTCACAGAAAATGCCCAATGCATTCCTCGATCTTTCCCATACGAATATATATATGCGATAGAAGTGCCATACCAGCGTCGGTAGTCAAGCGTCCTATCGTAAATCCAAATTGTTTAGAATGCAGTAGATTAAAATCTAGTTTGAATACCTTATAACCTTTATAAACAGTAGTTCAGTGTTAGTAGGAACATTGCTTGAAAATAAAATGTAGGTTCATATTTTATATCATTTCAATCATAAAACATATGTCGCAGCGTTCATTGAATTAATTATTCTTAAAAAATATATTTGGTTAAGTTGATAGTAGTAGTTTGTAATATACATAATATTACAAACTATTAAGAACGAAAAGAGAATGAGTATCTGAGTATGCAAACTGTATTAAATATAACAGGGGCTACGACTAAATACCAATCAAGCAGTGGCTTGATCGGTATTAGGTACGGTCAGTGGATCGAAACACCGTATGAACGGCTAAAAGCTAGTAAGTTACACACAATTCACACAATATACATTTTATTCGTTAACTCTTCGCGCATGAAGTAAGAAAAAATAAATTTTTATTTATTTTTTTATTAAAAAATAAAATACAGTGGTTGTACCTGGACTTTGTATGTATTAGCAAAGGCTCCAAAAAAAAACACACAAATGATTTACGATGAGTTTATTTCATGCAAAACAACGATTTCACAATACATAAGTACATGTCACCAAACAAAAGTGTCATCTTCTGCGTTATACTTTACACTGTCCAATGATTTGATCATTTTCGGATCAGACGAACAATAATGCATCAATAAGTCTTCACTGATTCCACAGTCTGACAAATTCTCCTTCTTGAACGCGTTTGCGAAATTATTAGATTCATTTTCCTTTGTACTTTCATCTGGAATGATAAAATTATTTTGGTTATTGACTTTTGTGCTAATCTCGGGAATTACTGCTTTGTATAGATTTATTTTATTTTGAGGCGGATAGTCCATTTCTCGAGGAAAGCTTTAGGCTATACATCACATTGTGACTAAAAGGAGCGAAGCATCAATAAAAAGGTAGAAAAACGGGGAACGTTAATTTATATTTGTTGACTTTGAGTCATACGCTGAGTAAACGCGAAATGGTTCAAAGTACTCAAAAATATGTATAAAAGAATAATTCCTTTTTAAATGACCTAAAGTCAGCTCAGTTTATCTACTCAGAAGATTGATTTACTATAACCTTTTTTATCAACCTTGTAGTTACCAGAAATTAAACTAAAAAGTCATTTGCGCTTTTTTAAGAACTTTTCTTTAAAACATTATTTCCTTTTTAAAAATTCTATAGTTCTTAATCATACTAAACATAAATCAACGAGAACAAAGTTTCAACAAGTAGTATATGTCTATAAAACATTAAGTAGAAATATTACAAAATACAAATTATTCCATAGTATAAGTCTCTCTTTATGTAAGTTTTTTTTAAATTAGTTTAAATATATTCAAGATTAAGGTATACATATAAGTATAAAACATAATATATTATATGACTTATTTAGTAGCATACCTTCCGCGATGGTCCGGGCCGCCCAGGTGAAGGCGAGCGTGGGCTGGAGGTGCGCGAACGTGGCGCTGAAGTGCGCCGCCGACGTGCTCTTGAGCAGCGCGAACAGCGCGTGCAGCGCCGTGGGGAGGATGGGCCCGCGCAGCTCCAGCGAGTAGAACTTCTTGTTGTCCGACTGGATCACGTTCTCGCGCACCTGCGTTTAAATAATATATATTTTAAATTGCATTATAGATTCCGTAAATAGGCAAATTAAAGTATGTTTTGAAATTGTCGTTTTTGGAACGAAGTTCCTCATCGCGCACTGTGAAAGGGGGCTAGACGGAAAAATTCTTACAAAAAGTTGTCACGACACTTTTTGTTCTTACGAAAAGTTTACACGACACTTTTTGCTATAGTAAGCTATTGAAAGCTGTGCGGCGTGCGCATGTTTGTTTGTCTGTCTGTCTCTCTCTCTCTCTCTCTCTTACAGAAAGCAAGCCAGATATTTTCATTTCTATTTCATCCGACCATCATATTTTTGTTGAGTGTATACATGTTTTTTTGTAAATAATAAATAATAATAAAAGGAACTTCGTTCCATCCGGGTGTCCCTTGACACTTCTCAAGTTTTTTATAATAACAATTAACCGACGATTTTCGTATATCGTCCCATAACTATTCAATAAAAGGACGCCGACCTCCTCGTTTCTGTTTCCTCGGCAAAACCAGTCTAAAAGTGTTAACTACGTTAAAGCGTGAAATTAAAAAACACGAAGCGTAGGAGCAACCTTGAGCGCGTTGAGCGTGCCGCCGTGGAAGGCGGTGGGCGCGAGCAGCGTGGGCGGCACGCCGGCCAGCGCGCCCGCGGCGGCGGCCAGCGAGCGGCAGTTGAGCAGGCAGTTGAACAGCGCCTGCGCGTCCGCGCCGCGCGCCCACGCCAGCGACTCGGCCGCGCGGTCCACGCTGCTCTCCGCGCTCTGCGCCAGCCGCGCCTGCCACCGCACATAGTAGACTATTCATAATACATTCCAGCGAATGCATTATATAAGTATGCTCTTCAGTAATTAAATAAATAAATAAAATAAATATTTTCAGGACATTTATACACAGCGCCATCTAGTTCCAAGCTAAGACGAAGCTTGTGTTATGGCAACTAGATAACGGAATAAATTACATATACATTACTTTTCTTTTGTAAATACATACATACAATACATAGCAACACCCAGACCCCATAAAAATACAAATGTAAATTACAAATATATTTTTCCGGTGTGGGAATCGAACCCACGACCCTTCGCGCAGAAAGAAGGCAGGTGTATTACCTACTGCGCCAAGCGGTCGTCAAATAATATAAAATAATTTATTAGGGTTAAATAGTAAAACTTAAGCTTTAATAAATATCTATAAAATTTCCAAAATACAAGTTACGCCATCGTTATCATTGATGTGGAAATTTTTATTTATTTAATTTTTTAAAATTTATTTTTCATAGAGATGCGCCGAATGACACTTCTGCCGAGTAACGAGAACCGAGTATTACTCGGCTTAAATTTATTTCAACCGAGTAACTCGGTTCAATCAAATTCCCATTTCGCACTTAAACATGTATAAACAGGCCTAGTTTTCTAATTATGTATAGCACTAGAGCGCATTATGCGACATAGTGGTAAATGTTAAATATTTCAACTACTGTCGGCTCAAGTTAATACAACCCTCACCCCGGTCCCCGCCCAAATCTTCCAACTACCAGTCACTTGATTGTTTGCAAACAGACACGTCACGTAACACGTTGCACGTCATAGTAGTTAAATAATTTATAAAATTTGTTAGAATAAAATAAAATATACTCGTTATCAAATAACAAAGATTAACCGAGTTATTCGGCCGAGTACGAGTATCAAAAACCCCGCCGAGTACGCCGAGTACCGAGAATCTACCGACTACTCGGCCCATCTCTAAATTTTTTCACAAAATCCAAACAATATAAAGGATTTTATATCGTTTTACATGCGCAGTTTGGCGGTTGATAAAATACTCACTTGCGCATTATTAATTTTCTTAATTTCCTCGGTCTCCAAACCCATTTGCGACAGAAACTCGTCAGGATCCTCTTCATCACCAGATTCTTTGTTATCCTTCACCTCATCCATGGTGTCGTAGCAGCTGTCGTGAGAAGTGTTCTTACGGTCTTCGTCTGAAGTGTTCAATTTCTTTTTGAAATCTGGTCGCAGAGGCATCGTGAATTCCACATCTGTATCGAGACAAATATTTATGAAAATAAATAGCATCAATTCAAGGAACAACACACATTCAACGTTGGCACAAAAATTTTACATCTAATTCATTTTACTTAACACTATTATTTATATATCTTGTTATATTTTTTATTCGTTCTACATTCTGTCTAGTGTCTATACAGATAGTACATATATATGCTGTAGTGTCATTTCAAAAAAACTGGCGACATATAAATTTAAAAAAGAAAAAAAAAAGAGATTGTGACGTCACCTTCCTGTCGCAGCATGTGCCGGAAGCCGCGTGTGGTGGGCGCCACGAACGCGCTGGGCTCGGGCACGCCGCACAGCCCGGCCGCCACGAACAGGCACGTGAACGTGTTGCCGCACACGTAGAAGTACGGGCAGTGGAGCGCGCGGAGCAACTGGAACGTTTATTTTATAATTATTAAATACCTATGTCCTGATGTCCATTCATATTTTAAGAGCACAATTTCTAAAATTTTATTTTTATTTTAAATAAATTTTTAGTCTATTTGTAAAGTGAGTGAAGTCCATTTGTGTTTTACAAAACGCTTAAATAACAACTTAATCAGTAATAACATATAAATAACAGTATAATACATAATTTAATAACTGCTTGATGTAGAACTCCTATAGATAATACAAATCTAAAACACAGTTTATCCTAATTTATTACCTGAAACAAAGACCGAAAGCTCTCTGTCCATTCAGTGAATAAAGCCTGCTTGACATCCTCATTGGTGGCCATGAAGCTAGTAGCAGCAACTTTCCCTGAAGACCTTGGGTATAAATTGACCCAGGGTAGGTGAGGATGTTGCCAATACAAACATGTCTGGTGAAACCGAGCCCGTGGTGACGTGTCTAATGTCGATGATGATGTTGTGTCGAGGCAACGGACATACCTGATAATACATTTTATGTAAATTATATAAATTATTTATTTAACATTGCAGCTAATGGATAACTCTAAACATCAGAATGTCTATTATAAAGTTAAACAAAGTCTATGTGTGTCTAATTACTCCGTTGTTACTTGTAATATTCACTATACAATAAAAAAATTATTTCTAGTTATGCTGGAGACAAGGGCGCTAGGTGAAGATACTAACAAAATGAAAGTGAATGAAAATTTGAAGATTATATTAACGAATAAGATACCTTAGTCAGCTTAGAGTTATTGTAGAAAATTTATTAAACATTTCAAGTAGTTCACATAAGTGCATTCATTGAAAATCATAACAACAATCTTACCCAGTTATTCCTGAAGCTTCTTCACTCGCTTTTAACTTAGTGGTCCAGGGAAATGGCTTTGGTGACATTAATCTTATTTTCGTTTTCAATGCCCAGTCTATAGGTAATCTCTTATATGTTTGTTCTATTATTTTCTAAAATATAATATAATTTGTATATGTTGTTATTTTTTAAACATATTTCAATAAATGATATACATTGTACCCTTAGTAAAATTAAAGTTGCAAAATTTTTTGAAGATATTATAGTTGAATAAATAAATATTGCAGGGCACTTATTTAAACACAGTACTATCTAATCCCACACTATGCAAAGCTTGTGTCTTGAAAACTAGATAGCTGATAGATTAGAGACATTATATATAAATACTATTCATTTATAAATACATACATATAATATATGACAACACCCAGACCCCAGAAACATACAAATGTTAATTACAAATATATTTTTCCAGTATTAAATGAATGGAAATATTTGTTAATTATATAAATGGCTACAGGGTGCATGTAGAATACAGTTTATACTTACAGTTTCCACAGAATGCTCCGCTGTGAATTTTTGTAATAAATTTGAGAATGTTGATAGCTTCTCAGTATCTACTTGTACAGGTGGCTTTTCAACAATGTTTGCAGGTAAATTGAGCAAAGCAAATAATGTTTTGTCTTTAGACTCATCTAAGTGTGCTGCCTCATCTAATTTGACTTTTTTATTTTGTTCTCCTGTAGCCCTACAATAACATATAATATTTTAGATAAGCGAACCTGTGCTAACATTGTTGGGTATAATGTTAACAATACTTTTTTATATGACACTCAGCAGTAGTGTGGCTTTCTATTGGTGAAAGAATTTTTAAAATCGGTTCAGTAGATCCCGAGATTACCCCTTACAATTTAACAAACACACTAACTTTACTTCTTTATAATATTAGTGTAGATAAATACTAAATCACATCAAATTCTAATCAAAGAAAATTACCATTGTTAACTGTTGGTTACTTAAACACTAACTAATGTTTAATTTAGTTAATAATGGTTTATTAAATAAATTAATAAATCCTTTTTAATCTGTGGTATTAAAACTAAATTCTATATATATCCCAATATAATATATAATATATTTTGATTATAACCTGATTAGCAATTTTATTATCTCATAAAAAAACAATACATCTACATACTTTGAAAATGGGTTTTTTCTTTTATCACCATTAAGAATTCTAGAAAAATCTAATTCTACTGTTGCCTTACTAGATGTGCTACTTTCCTCAATAGTTGCATTTGAAGACTGTTTCATGCGATCCTAAAACCAAAACAATAATAATTATAATATACAAATGCAGATTAGTATACAGTAACACTAAACATTACATTATTGTTTTGAAGAAAAAAATCAGTAAAACAATGATAGGACAATAATGGCCTGTTGGATAAATAATTTAGTGTATTCATTTATTTAGTTGATAACTTACTTGCAAAGCTTTCTTTCGCTTTTTCAGTTTGTGCAATTGCATTACTTGGTTTGGTGTTTTCCATGGTGATGGTGGGTCCATTTTATAAACAAAATATATTATTTTATTTTAATTTAAATAACCGTTTAACATTTATGACATTATTTGAAGTAGCGGCACTTTCGTTAATTTTATGATTATACAATACTTCATAAAAAATATAAACACACTGATTCAATGTTGAAGTTGTTATTCAAAACATTGTTATTTGTTACTTCATTCTTGAGAATTGAAATGTGAATTTCTGTAATGTCAAACTCGAAACACCGTTATTCGCTATTGCGTTTAGGATATTGACACTTGATTGACATAATATGTTGAATGTTTCTTCCTTTTTAAAAAAATATATTACCTGTATTTTTGGTACGTTGACGCACGACTTAAATATAACAAAATTAATAATATACAGCATTAAAATAAATACCCGACGGATATATCGGCTTAAACACCATGCTCGTTTTTATTTGTTATTATCTATATAATTCATTTATATATTATGTTCTGTTTCGGAACCCTTATGAGATCCTGTCTATGCGGTAGTAGTAGTAGTAGTAGTAGTAGTAGTTTCTTATCTCTACATCTATCCATGATTTCCAAAAGGAAAGGCAAGGGCTTTGAATACTTACAAAAAATAAAAACAAACAAATCAGTTGTATATTTCTATTTATTTGTGGAAACTAATATAAATACACATTACCCTACAATGTGACGAACAGTAGTGGCGAGGAAGGTGGCTATGATAGAAGAGTGGCGTCGAGCTGTTAAGCTTGCCACCAACACCTGAATAATGACCACGTCCGCTCTGTCAAGATCGACAACGACTTGGAAGAATAATTTTTCTGGGGTCTGGGTGTGGCTATGTATTGTAAGTATGTATTTACAAAAGAAAAATATGTATATGTCGTGGAAAACGATATCGCGAAATATTCAGTTGCTGATTTGATTATTGTAGTACGAGGGTAGTTCAACAAGATGTCAGTTGTTATTGTAATGGCGGCACGTTGACAGAGTCGTATTTAAGAGAGTGGGTTTTCGGTATCAGGCTATCAGTGGCGACATTCCTAGGTACCTGGTCGCCGTACAGTTCACACCTTCAAAACGAATCTGTCAGTTTACCAATGATCTTATCTGATTTAATTGCAATTGTAAATATTGCAAGTGAGGTCACATGAAGTTATAATCCACGTTTACGTTATTATTCTACGCCATCTACGTAAAGAACTCTGTACCACCTAATCTATATGGTGACGACTCTATAGCTCAGCCATCGCTGACGCCGTCATATATGTTATTTATTCCGTCATTTAGTTACCATAACACAAGTTCTGCTTAGCGTGGGACTAGTTGGCGCTGTGTATAAATGTCCTGAAATATTTATTTATTATTATTACATAATTGATTTCGAGATATTATAAAAAGACTTTGTCCTTGACCCTTGAGACGCGATGTGTGACTATTTATAAATAAAATAATACTTTTGGGTTAAGAGCTTTTATTTTGTCTTCCTTTTTTATATGTATACCTAAGTACGTATTGGTTTCAATGTTCGTAACTTTTGATCTGTCGTCTGCCCACACTTTCTACGTTAAAGTAATGCCCAATAAATTTCCTGTGACTCATTCTTAGTCTAAACAGTTCTCAATTCCGGAATAATGAAATGAGAAAACATAAATAGATTAACGTTAAAAAAGAATGAACTTCATCGAAACAAAATCTAATTTTATTGGATACTTTGTATATATGTAGATAATATCAGATATAGTAAGCTTAAATACGATCATCAAACCGTATGACGCTGCTAGTATATTTATAAAGCTAAAAAAATAATTTAATATTCGAGAGTTGCTTTCAGACTATGAAACGCGCTAATTGTAACATTTTTGCGTTATATTAGTTAAAGATTCATGTAGATTGACTTACTGAACAATAAAATAATAAAATGTGAGTAAGTGTGTGTAAGAAATACATAGTATGTACGATTTTTAACTTACTGTAATAATAAGTAAGC
This sequence comes from Eurema hecabe, assembly GCA_026213755.1. Taxonomy (NCBI): domain Eukaryota; kingdom Metazoa; phylum Arthropoda; class Insecta; order Lepidoptera; family Pieridae; genus Terias; species Terias hecabe. The sequence continues at coordinate 2,469,725 of JADANM010001810.1, forward strand.
TTGATTTTTAGGCATATTTCCTATCAGGAATATTAAATAGCTTTTTAAATTATTACGAAATAAACTTATTCTATTATCGGATCTTTAAAATCCGAGATTTCAAATTAGTGACAAAACAAAAGACGCCAAGTTAAAGATGATCCTTAAGATACGTAGCTATTTTTTTGTTAAAACCGGTTGAGAAAGGCTTTGTGCGAGGCTTTCGTTTCAACTTTAAACGAGAAGTAGTTAATTGGTTTCAGTCTTCAGGCAATTTAACACAACAGCTGGCCTTACTCTGGCAGGAACGTTACGATGACCTATCTCAGTTACTCGCGCGTACGCGGCAGTCACAATTTGTCTCCCGAACGAACGACTGCGGCTGAATAATGCTCGACCACAGCACGTGACGTTGTAAAAAAAAATTAAAAGGCGGGAGAACATTACAGAAAAGTCAAATAGTTAAATTCAAAAAATGTTTCATTCATAAATTACGTCAATTGCTTAGAATATTTTTTGCAGTTTAAACTTGTGTAATGGCACGTTTTATGCGTGTCGGTTGTGTATTTTTAAAGCAGCGTTTCTTTCTGGTAAGTAAAAATAGGTCTAATGAATATTTGAAGTTTAAATTAAACGTTAAAATATTCCTTTTTCTGTAATACTGGCGGTCCATGAAGCGGCTAACTTTATCTCGGCTTACTCAATAATTCCAAGAAGGCAATCATGTCAACTTTATGGTTCGCAACGTATTTTAAATAGTTGATTTTCGTACATTACTGCTAAATAATAAGTAAATCTGCCAAGCTTGCATTGTACAAGGGCAATGAACAGCGAGCTATAAAATTGCAACGTGTGCAAGGTTTTAGTCAATATACCTAGCTATTGGTATCGATATCTCGAATATAGTTTTGTTTCTATGGTTTTGTTGCATTCTTCAAAAGAACCTAACTGCCGCGCGAAATCTGTATCTAATTCTAATAGCTAATCATCGTCTGTCCTGCATATTTTTTGCGAAAAAAAAAATAGTTTGTTTTCGAAAGCGTGGTTTGATGGTGATTATTATTTTACAGTTGTAGGTAAAACATAATAAATAAATTACAATTGTGTGCCTACGACTAAAACAAGACTATAATGCCGATGTAAAACTATGACAATTAAGTAATCGTGATATTACGCAGACAGTAATTAATTTATTTTAATTCCATACTCGTATAAATATTTTACACACCATTGTTTATAATAAAAAAGAAGTTGATAAAACAAACATTTTAAAAAGGATTACCTAATTGAGTTTTTTTATTTTGAATTACTATGCAATATTGTAGAGGAATAAAATTAGTTATTAGTTATGTTAGAAATGTTTTAATAATAGTTTCCGGATATCACACGAGCGGCATGAGTAGGCCGATATTGTAACTTATATGGGTTTCTACTTTCTGGGTAAGATAGGTCACACTATTTTTGTGTGCTTAGTGCTATGGCCTATGGCCTATGACTTATGAAGATATGAGCAACCGTAACTTTTTAGAACTATTTGAAATAAAATGAAATAGTATTAATAGATATGTCCCACGGTTACATTTGCCTTTAAATATTTTTTTAAATGTGGTTTAACAGCTATACTGCTATTCGGGAAATGCTATTTGTGAATGTAATGTGTATCTGCACAAAAGGGCCGTTATAAAACAGTGATAATGTCAATATCGCCCTCTATGCTCTTTCAAGATAATGAATGGATCTATTAACTAAACTCAAAATAGTCAACTAGTTCTCCTTGAAAATACTACTTTTATCTCTTCCCATACATTGTTTGACTTATAATTTTTTCATGAACGTAACACGGACGTGTTTGCTTAATCATTTTCAGTATGGCAGGTGTCTCTAAGGCAGCTAGTAGATTAGGTTATATTGTTGCTAAGACGTAATTAATTAATGTGATAGCGATACCGTGTTTATACTAAATTGGCTTATATAAATCGAATCTCGTAGGTGTAAGGACATTAGCCTAATGTGTTTGCTTTAGTGACGTATGTGTATGCTCTACATTTTTAACAATTGTTGAAAATTAGTTAGTTGAACGGATTTAAGTCAAGAAATGAAATAAATTTGTAGTGTATAAATTGTTTGATATATAAATTCGTATATAAATATTGTATTCTTACTATTATTCGTTTTACACATAAAACTAATGTTGCTATTCCATTGGCTTTTTCTTAAAAAGCTACTTATACCATACTAGCTTATAATATCTGTGTTATTTAATCTTATTATATATTCATAATTCGATCAAGAGAATAAGCTCCTTTAGAAATAATTCGTATGAGAACTGTCGTTCATAATGCAAATGCAAATGAGATTTCAAACATCGCGTTGAGCATGAAATAATTAATGCGAGTCCACACTCGGGCCTAAAGCGAGCTGTCATCGGTCCTAGATCCTATTCATGATTCAACTGTTCAGTGTTCAATAGGAGAACGCTGTCAGAGTAGTTTGTATAGAGTATAGAGTATAGACTAGTGGAGACTGGAGACTGTCTTTACGCACGTTTGAATAGCGTCTGCCGTTGAGTACTGTGAACAGTTTGCGATGATAACTAGCGTGATTTACGTATTTAGGTTAGGGATTTCATAGATTACATTATATAATTATTACTAAATATTATGCATAATTGTCTGTTTTTTTTACTATGTGAATGTATAAAGGGTCAACACTATAAAAGTGGGTACTGTTAGTAGGACACCTAGTTTTCCAACTATAGCATTATTATGCGGAATAATGCTTAACGTTGAATGTTTTAACTACACCTTTCTTCATTCATATATTGAGAACTCTCAAAAGTACTAAGTAATGCTGTCGCTGGATGTGTGTAATTACTTCTGCAGTGCCAAAAAATAACAAACGTTTTTCTTTAATTTAACATGAATAGAAATGTCGCACTATGCTCTGTAATTGAAAAACTAGAAGTACATTGGAGATCAACTAAATGGCGAATTTCGGTTTTATATTATTCGTACCGAAGTAGTGTTTAGATATAAACATTGTTATTTAATTACACTTCAATTTGTTTACATAAATGTTTTACTTCAAATGAATCAGGGCCATTTGCGTTTATACGATTAAAAAATTATTCGTTATTTATTGAATAATAAAATTCTATGCGTATTAGTTTTACAGTTGGGTCAGCTGGTTATAATAATAACCAATAAAACAAAGAATTACTGTAACAGATGGTGGATATTATTTCCAGACGACCGCTTGGCGCAGTAGGTAATACACCTGCCTTCTGAGCGAAGGGTCGTGGGTTCGATTCCCACACCGGAAAAATATATTTGTAATTTACATTTGTATTTTTCTGGGGTCTGGGTGTTGCTATGTATTGTATGTATGTATTTACAAAAGAAAAGTAATGTATATGTAATTTATTCCGTTATCTAGTTGCCATAACACAAGCTTCGGCTTAGCTTGGAACTAGATGGCGCTGTGTATAAATGTCCTGAAAATATTAATATTTATTTATTTATTTCGGTTTGATTGTTTAAATAAGTCAGCAATATTTTAAATATAAGAATAGCTGGCAATTATTAGCGAATTACATAATTAAAACTACGTACTAGTTTACATGATTAATTGGGTAATTTCTTGTTCCAGATATCATGGATCTCTCTAGTCATTTATGTTTTTTATACCAGTTTTATTTATTATTACAATGGACGGCAGTTCTATTACTTAAGACGGATGCTAGGGGTAAGAAAAATACCGATTTTACGTTTAGTATAATTTCAGGGGACTTCAGTTGTTTTTATGAGATTTGCGGCAAAAGTTACATTAAATCTAAAATGATATATTGAATACTATACATTTTAGTAATACATTTTGACATTTATGTGCCTTATTAAAGTAGGTTATTGTTTTACAGTCAGGGCTGTGTGTATCGCGCGGGACTGCAACGGTTCTAAATGTGTGTTGTGCACTCGTATTGTTACCACTTTGCAAGAAATTAAATCAAATACTATATCGCATTATGTCCAAACTATGCCCTGGCGTTTTCTTTTTTTGGCTAGAAAGCGCAAAGAGTTTTCACATGACTGTGGCGTGTACGCTTCTTTTATTTGGCGGTAAGTATGTTATTTTGATGTGTTCAGTTATTTCATTTTGTTGTCCGTTTGTCTCTCTATTTACTTAGACCCTTTATCTCTCATATGAGTTGACATTTGAATCAGACCATAACAGACCGTCGAGGCTGTGAAAAAAAAATTTAATAAGTGTAAAAAATATTAAGTTGTTAAACTCGCATTCAGCTGGTTTATTTGTAGACCTTAATTTATGCTAATAGGATTTTGCGATGTCTAGGTGAAAGTCTTACCGGAAGAGTCGTGTAAGATTTTGCAAATAGTTCAAAGTGCTCACCGTACGCAATGTGCAAGAGCCAACATTAACCTGTTCTAGTTTGCGTCAACTACCACTTACCTAATCCCGTTTGTGAAAATGTATCCCATATTTTAACAAGAAAATAAAAAATATTTCTTAAACTTTAAATTGAATTACAGTAACGTGAAGAGGTTTTTAAAAAATGCTAATCGTAGAACACTTTAAGCGTAACGTTAAAGAGATTTTCTGCTTTTTCAGTTATCGTGTTATTATGTATAATAATTAAGGTATTTTCTTTCATACGCTAACGATTTTTCACTTTATCCACCTAAAAGACTCCATCTTCGTCTCGAGACGTTTTTAATTTTTTGGGGAATCAAACAAAGGTCTAGACGTCCACTTACTTATTTCAAAAAATATTAGCAGCTTTGCTCACAAAGCTCGAATCTTTTTTAGACCTAAAACGTCCCTCAGAACACCATTAAGTCCTTCAGACGCAGGCTAATGACGGAACGACACCGTTTGGAAATTGAAGTAAGCGTAGGAAAGTTAATATGGAAGCATGTGAGGGGGTTAGAAATTGTTCCTGATGACGGGCTCCTTGATCTCATAAGATTTTTTTAGGATTCATCAACTATAAAGCACAATTATTGTATCTTATTATACTTATATAGTTAAATTAATTTAATATATGTAGAGTATTAAGTAACACATTCAAGTATTTTTCAGTGATACATTCCATCTCTCATTTTATTAATCTATGGAATTTTTCCCGTAATTACGATGAACAATGGATCGAAATAAACTTGGCTAGATACAAGAATGAGGTAAGATATTTTATATTGTTTATGTAATTGAATTTTTTATGCATGTTAATTTTGTTGATGAAAAATTGGTTGCACTTGTTTTTACCGTATTCAGCACACATACAAACTGTTAGGGAAGACAATTTCTAAGACGGCTGATAAGAATACAAGTCTAGGAGTCCCAGTATACGCACATTCCTTGTCTTATGCATGTAAAACTGCAACATTACAACAACGGGCTAACTTCACACTTCAGTAAGAGCATGCTATCTTCCATGCGCATTTAGACAACATTGTCGCGAATGGGGATATAGTAAATTATTGTTTTGTTCCTGAGCAGTGCAAGATGAACAAACACTCGAGTGTCGTAGGTGATTAAAATGTAACCTTTGGCCAAGGAGAGCCGTATGCGTTTATCTCTTCTCTGAAAGAACATACGTAATTGCTTTTTTAATGAGGATATTTGGGACGCAGTGACGCAGTTTCAGTTCAAGTTAAACGAATATAACTTTAGGGCATAGTAATTATTGTTAAAAAATAGCGTATTATTGTTTAAACTGAGCATATATAACCGAGTAAATAATAGTTAAGAGAATTTACATTACACCGTATCTGGACATTAAAGTCGTTTAAATTCAGGCAACTGTTATAAATCATGAATTCCTAGGTGTGTAATTATTTTCTCGCAGTAACGAGTACGCTAGTACCCATTATTCATATTACGAGGGGCTAGTTGACCGAGCTAGCCTCTGTATTGTACTCTATGCAACTATGAATTTTCCTACGTTACTGCCTGTTTAAGTATCATCGGGACTAGGAGAGCGTGATATAAGGATCTGACAAAAATTCTTTGACGACGCTCTTAACAAGAATTGTTTGTCAGTTAATTAAATCAAAGTATACTCGAAGGATTAATTATTTATTTATTAAACATTACGTATAAATGAAAGTCGCTTTTCGCGTCTGTTCCTATGTATTCTTTGATATCCGTGTATGAATCCAATACACGGGTTTTGACGGAATTTTAAATAGATAGAGTGATTTTAGAGTATGGTTTCTATGTACAATGCATGTTTATATGTGTGCGAAGCTGGAACAGGGAATCGCTAGTTAAAGAAATTCACAAATTTAATCGAATTGCAGTTTCATATTTTATTAGACTGAAATTCTAGTATAAAGATGATTTTCAGAGCCCGCTACATCTCTTGATGAGTTTAGCAGGCGTTTC
>JADANM010001810.1:2514875-2573270 GCA_026213755.1 Eurema hecabe
AGTCCCGATGGTTCCACGAGAAATGAGATAGACTTCATAATGACCGACAAGAAACGAATATTTAGTGATGTCTCTGTGATTAACAGGGTAAAGACCGGTAGCGATCACCGTATTGTGAGAGGCATACTAAATATTAATGTTAAACTTGAACGGTCCAGTCTGATGAAGTCTACGCTCCGACCCACTCGTGCTCACATTCAAAACCCAGAAAACTTTCAACTCGAGCTCTCTAATCGCTTTGATTGCCTGAAGAACTTTGAATCGGTGGACGAGATAAACGACGGGCTAGTGGAAACTGTCCGCACGGTAGGATGTAAGTTTTTCAGACCCCGCCGCAAAGATAGACCTCAAAAACTATCCAATCAAACCCTGAACCTCATGGCTGAACGACGTTCGATACAGCTACAGTCTCCCGATGACGCGGAGTCATATAGGCAGCTCAACAGACGTATATCCAAGTCCATGCGACACGACTTACGTCTCTTTAATACTAACCGTGTTAGAGAGACCATCGAGCGAAACCAGGGCTCTAAAGTGTTCGCAAAGGACAAGTCTATTGGGCAAAGCCAGATGACAAAGCTGAAACGGGAAGATGGCAGCAAAACGTCGACCAAAGCAGAGGTTTTAGAGGAGATAGAGAGGTTCTATGGACAGTTATACACTTCGGTCGCAAAACCCGTCGGCAGCTTGGTGAGAGATCCAAGAGCCGAGCTGACCCGACACTATACAGAAGATATCCCGGACATCAGTCTGTGCGAGATTAGTGTGGCCCTAGAACAGCTGAAGAACAACAAGGCGCCGGGCGAAGACGGAATCACATCAGAGCTTCTGAGAGCGGGTGGTAGGCCGATACTTGAAGTCCTCCAGAAGCTCTTTAATTCCGTATTGTTCGAGGGCAAAACGCCTGAAGCATGGAACAGAGGCGAGGTTGTCCTGTTCTTCAAGAAAGGTGACAACACCCTTCTAAAGAACTACAGACCCATCACGCTTCTGAGCCATGTTTATAAGCTGTTCTCAAGGGTCATTACGAACCGTCTCGAGCATAGATTGGATGACTTCCAGCCTCCCGAACAAGCCGGTTTCCGAAGAGGCTATAGTACCATAGACCACATTCATACGCTGCGGCAAGTTATACAGAAGACCGAAGAGTATAACTTACCATTATGCTTAGCGTTTGTGGACTATGAGAAAGCCTTCGATTCGGTGGAAACATGGGCGGTGCTAGAGTCACACCAGCGATGCCATATTGACTATCGATACATCGAAGTGTTGAAGTGTTTGTATAGAAACGCCACCATGTCAGTCCGAGTACAGGAACAGAGCACTAAGGATATTCCATTGAGAAGAGGCGTAAGACAGGGAGACGTTCTATCTCCGAAACTGTTTACGGCCGCTCTGGAAGACGCCTTCAAGCTCCTGGAATGGAAAGGACTTGGCATCAACATAAACGGCGAATACATCACTCACCTTCGATTTGCCGACGATATCGTAGTCATGGCGAAGTCGATGGAGGAACTCGGCATGATGCTCGATGACCTCAATCGAGTTTCACAACGGGTGGGCCTTAAAATGAACATGGACAAGACGAAACTTATGTCGAATGTCCATGTTGTGCCCTCCCCAATATCTGTTGAAAACTCGATACTCGAAGTTGTTGACTCATACGTCTACCTGGGACAAGTAGTCCAATTAGGTAGGTCCAACTTCGAGAAAGAGGTCAACCGCCGAATCCAACTCGGCTGGGCAGCGTTCGGGAAACTACGCGATATCTTCTCGTCCGACATACCTCAGTGCCTCAAGACAAAAGTCTTCAATCAGTGTGTGTTACCAGTGATGACTTACGGCACCGAAACGTGGTCTCTCACTCTTGGCCTCATCTCAAAGCTCAGAGTCGCTCAACGAGCTATGGAGAGGGCTATGCTCGGGGTTTCTCTACGTGATCGAATAAGAAATGAGGAGATCCGTAGACGAACTAAAGTCACCGACATAGCCCAACGAATTAGCAAGTTGAAGTGGCAATGGGCAGGCCACATAGCGCGAAGAGCAGATGGCCGATGGGGCCGAAAAGTGCTAGAGTGGAGACCACGGACCAGCAAACGCAGCGTAGGGCGTCCACCCACAAGGTGGACAGACGACCTTGTCAAGGTCGCCGGAAGACGCTGGATGCAGGTCGCCTCCGACCGGTATTTGTGGAGGTCCAAGGGGGAGGCCTATGTCCAGCAGTGGACGTCCAGCGGCTGAGACAAGCTTATATTACTTACCTGTCATTTTCAAGATATCAAAGTAATTGACAAATTACATTGTAGTTTTAGGTCACACAATAAAGGTTCGCGCTGAGCCTTTCGAGCGAAAACCTTGGCAAATTGACAGGTATGTATTATTTGTATGGCAGTTATTAGGAGAATTCCCAGAATTAGGAATTTGGTCATTAACTGATCAATTTGCGGATAATTATTGCTTCGGTCGTCGTTGATCAATGCGTTTGTGGCATTTTGTTGTGAAATGGCCTGTATTGCGGAGCACGGAGTTAGAACGCCAAAGCTTGATATTTCCAATTGTATCTATGCACATAAAACTTTCTAATTATTACACGTGTTCACACCAAATTGACTCTTAATTTCGTTTCGTTAAGTCCGATAGTTCTGTAAAGGTATTTGGAGAGCGTATTTTTTGGTATCCTCTGATCTCGTGACTCGATGTCTTGTTCCATAGAAAGTAAACTTGAAGCTTTGTTGTAAGCACGCACCGTGCAATGAAGTTATTACGTCGTACTTCCTTGAATTATGCATATCAATGTTCCACTTCTTTCACAAAACGGATAACATTTCGTAATTTATACAGATATCAGATTAAATATTGTATAAATTATACCTTATGAGAGCTGTACAGAGCTTTTATAGTAACTAATTTTGTGTATCATTTCGTTGTATTAAATACATTACATACCTGTGACGCCTTAGGTGTCATCTTTTGTACTGTTAAGTAATCATTCGTTTAAGGGTTAAATATATAAACGAAAGGATACTTAGCTTCACATTTACATAAAAAAAAATTGCCTCAATAATTTGACTGAGTTTATATTCTTCTAGAGCGATAAATCAGATAAGAACTGTGAACTTTACTTAGATGTGATGAATGTATATTTGACGTCGCAAATACGTGTTCGTTGAAGCGCTTTAGAAGTCAAGCGACAACTAGCTCTATAACTTAACGCTGCGATGCATCATGCGGGTACTTCCCTACATTTAACTCGTAGTTATCAGTTTAATCTACGCTTATAGTGAAAAATTCTTAACCATGTTCTGATAGTTTTTTTTTAATAACATAGGGGGCAAACGAGCAGGCGAGCCTGAATGAACCTGATGTAAAGTGGTCATCGCCACCCATGAACACTCGCAGAGCTTGACAGCTCTGAAATGGGTTGCCGTCGATTTAAAAAGTTGTACGCTCTCTTCTTGAAGCACCCCAAGTCGTAATTTATCGGAAATACCGCACCAGAGAGCTGATTCCACAAGGTGGTGAATAACAACAACGATAAATATATGAGTTTGTATGATTATAAAGGTCTATCTTAAGGCTTACAGAATTGACACTAAACGTTGTTTTATGATGAGAATACAATCAAACCTTGAATGTTATAACACACGTAGTGAAATAACAAATTATCTTAGCCGAAACCGCGGGTCACAGTTAGATAATAAAAACGAAATGAATATGGATGTTCTTTGCTCAGTAGATCTGGAGATAATCTCTTATAACTACATAATAAACTTTACCTCTTTATATAGAATAGAAGTCGTTTAAAGTTGTACTAAAAGAATAATATTAAAAATGTAATAAAGCCTCATAAAGTTGAGGGACACCGGGTCTTTAGTTGCGCAAGTCGCCATATAAGCCCAGTCTAAAGACATTTGGACAATCTATCTGTGCAGTAACGAATTTCACACATAAATGCAATTGTAAGGTATTATAAAATACTGTTTTGCTACATACATACAGGTACATTGGCTTAAACTTTGCTTGAAAACTTAGTTCGTATCATATCATTCATTCTATATTATATAAATATAAAATCTTCTCTATTATATAGTATCTAAATATTGTATAATCATGAAATAAAATTAGCAATTTCCAGGAATAAAATCCCGAAGACCCGTAAACTTTTTTATTGATTTCCGTTTCTGCAATTTTCAGTATATCCATTACCGATGTATTTTTGATGTCTGTATCTTTGTCCTTTTACTTTTTATTATGAAGATTGTAAGTACAGGATCGTTACATAAGCAGAAAGGCCAGTAGGAGCTGCGTTCACCAGTTACCAACTTACCAGTGAATGCAATTCTTAGCTTTAATGTTTCTGGCCGAAATAAACACGATTTAAATTGATCCCATTACAGTATGAGTCAGTGCTGTAAATCTCACAAGGTATGACATTGGACAGAATTCCTATACTCGCTTGTCAGTCTTATTTAATTCTCAATGTAATAAAATATTTTACGATATAGCTACGTTGTCTTTTCTTCTATGATTATACCTATTTGTGGCTTTTTAAACCGAATTAAAAAACGCGTTTCTCAATTCGTAATATGGTTTTTTTGTGATTTATAGAGATAATTGTTACCCATACAATTTTTATTTTAAACACATAGTAGATCTGCGTTGATTATTTTCTAAAATATATTGCTTGAGATTCATTGCCATTGGTTTGTCACAAATAACTCGATCATACTGTTTCTAGTATTTGTTCAGTTTTCAATGAATTATGATCTAATAAACACAGGATTTTCCTCTTATTATTACATATAGTTGTTTCCAAAGATATTTGCAATGTTTACCTACAGCTTATCAAAATAATTGCTTTAGTGAACTTGGCCTAAATATCCCGATTACATGAATTAGTTACACGATTTAGTATTTAATTTTAATTATTTGGTTTATAAAGTTAATCATACTTACTGTATTTTTGATATTTTTTTTTAAATAAACTCAAAGATAGAATTAGCAAATATTAGGTAATAGTATTTTGAATATTATATTATAATTTATATTAGAAATTATTAATGTTTTGAATTTTTTGAAACCAAAAATAGAACACATACTAATTATACACAATAATGATTACACTCAATAACCCAATGGTCAATCCAAAAGATGATTAAATTATCTTTGTTATTATGCTATATTTATCGAAATGAATTAAAAATATTACATCAGTTGCGTGTTGACTGTAACAAAGAAGAGTAATTAACTATCATATAAAAAATCAACTAATTAGTTTTTTTACTGGAAATAATTTTTAATTTGGGATAGCTTCAGGTCTTTTCACTTTGAAGTCTTCAAGAGAAATTCACGGCCAAAGTTGAACGCTCTCGCGCTGAACTTGACTCCAATACACCTTAACATTGCGCTCTTGCGAAATTGTTCCTCGCGTGTGCTCTGCGTTATACTTACGATCTCTATAAAGCGCTCATTGAAAACCAAACAAAAATACACTAACATAAGCTAATTAAAAATATATTATACCCAAAAATAAAACGGCCACTGCGCATATTATATCGAGCATTTGTCAACAGACGCGGATATAATTTGATAAGACTGACCTTAATATATCTTTCGGTCACATGGGCCACTCGAACGTTACCTAACCCGGTCTTTTCATTAAAAATCACCCTTCAAACGAGTTGTAAACACTTTAATGCGATTCCCGGGAACGGACCGTGAACCCGGCGCGTGCGATCACAATATTTATCTCCGGATGATCCGAGGACGGTATATAAACGGGCAACGAGAGACACCCGGTATCATTCGCGATTTAACCACCGCGGGTTCCGACACTCCGGCGAGGCCGTATTGACCGTCAACTGAATTGATACAATTGCCAGTTAACACCCTTCCGTGATGGCTTCCATGAGAACACTACTCATCGTCTTGCTAATTACTGTAGCCGCGATCGAGGCGGCGCCGTTCTTTGATGCTATTTATGATGCTATCAATGGCAACGGTAGGAGATCTTATGGGTACAGCGGGTACGGGAACTACGGCTACAATTACGGGTACAACAATGGCTACAACGGGTACCGACACGTCGAGAGGCCGCAGCGGCAAGGGAAGACCTACAAGGAAATTTGCAGGGTGCATTTCCCCGACTCGGTCGCAGTGCCCGGGGCGGGCGGCATCGTGTGCCCCTACTGAGGGTCAGATCGCGTGTTCTACGCAATGGAGAGGCTGCTTCGTCGACGAAACATTATGCGAATGGGCTGATCCAACGAAATGTAAGCTTGACAAACCAATTGGTTCATCGTAATACGTAAACAAAGCCTGTGATCTCCGTTATTTTCAATTTCAGTGACGTATCAGTGACGTGTACATAGTGTAGGTGTATTCAAGTTGCGTGATAACCTTGTGATAGTTAGTGTGAGTAGCGTATCATAACTTAGTTGACCTTAGTGATTTAATTACCAAACAAACAGTGCATAGAACACGCGATTATCCCTTAATAATATTGGCTCTTTGTACTTAGCAAAATTTTAAGAACCCGAATACCGATTTCGACTCTATAATAGCAATAATAGTGTTTGGCTTTTATTTAATTTGAAATGACACCAAGCCTTGCTATATATGTTTTTCGATTATTATATAAAGAACAGAAATAAATTACACAATTACGATAAGAAATGCTGTTCTCTACATAAAAAAAATCTGTTATTTTTTTATGTAGGTAAGTAGAATTATATTTGTGCTATATTAATTACCTAAGTTGTTCAGTAACTTTAAGATAGAATTAAGTTTATTTGTAAATATGTTAAGTTATGAATAAATAATAATAAAAGAACATGATTTTTTAATGAAAATACCTATAAATATAAATATTATAAATTGATATAATTCTTAAGGAGCACGTCTTTTAGAGTGATTATAAAAAAATAAACGTATATTAGTGCTACATAACAGACTAAAATGGTGCACGAATTACATTTTTATTTCGGAATTAGGAACTAAAGATTGTATAGCAAACGACGATATAATTTAATATGAATTGTAAATTGCAATATATTATTAATACTGCAAAATGATGACATAATTAATAGGAATGCTAATTAAATAATAATATCCTATATGGCAGTTCCGGTGTGAATCTGGTTTTTCTTCACGTATATATATTTTCATTAACAACAAGTTCTCTTGTAGACCTTCAAAAACAAGTCGCATATAAATCTAACGGTACAACATCAAGACGCTGTTAGATAAGGCAATGTATGATCTATGGACCGCTTTGTTTGTTAATTCTTATTAAATATAGCTATACCAGTATCGGTTGCTAATTATTTTTACAAGTATTAATGTTATATGAAAACTTCATTTTAACCTTAATTAATTTTAAACCAAATAAAGAAGTTAACCGACACTGCAGATATAATTAAAAGTTTTATAATATATTTTTAATTATTTTCTTCATGATATATTTGATGGTTAATATTGAAAGTAACAGTTAAAAGAATATCTAAAAGATACAATAAACTTCTCCGTTATACTCAATGTAACCTTGTCAATAATATACAAAATAATATTCCTAATCTAGAACGTGTATCAGTATCGCGTAATAGGCTATTTTTCTAGCGAACAACACGACAAGTCTGGTATAATTTCGCTTAATTAATAACAAGATTTATCTGAGCGAGGGACCAAAGGGTCATTCAGACCTTGTCGCAGGGCTTACTCATTAACTTGATAAAACGCTTGAGGGGACGAACCAGCGACACTTGTCATTGAGCTTCTGTTAACATTGTCTACGGAAAAATGAATTGTCGAACCTGTGATGTGGAAATATTTATGGTTGCTGTGTGGTGGTGTCATGGTTTTGTTTTAATTATAGGTTTCATGCGGTTAGCTGTGTTTTATGATTTTACCAGTGTAAAACCCAATCCTGGTTTGTTTTGCGATATACAATGTTTTTAGCACTTAGTTACGCCCTGTAAGTGCGAAGATAATACAAATAAAAATATCTATAAATTTGAGAGAAGAGTACGTAATTTAAAAACAAAAAAAAATAAAGATGGTCGAAAGATAAATGAATCGTATTGATGCACTATGTACATATAAAAGCTATAAATATTCAATATACAAGTTTTGTATAAATAACCGAAAAGTAATAAAGAGTTCATTTATATTAATGTTGAAATTTATTTACTTAGTTTGTTTAAGTGTTTCAACACGAAAATTGATAACTAAATTCATTTCGAATGGGGAGATATGCTCCCTAAATACCTATGTATATGGTATAAATAATATATGTTAATGAACAAAAAAGTTTTATGTAATTTTCGTTAGTTAATAAACATACCTATATGCTACAGTATTATGTCACGGTTAGTTAGCTGGATACAAATCGAATTCACACCCGTTGAAGCAATATATTACATTGCCTATTTCTTGGTCTAAACAGAAATTGCACAAACTTCAGAGTTATTGGTTAAGAAGTGAATAGATATCATTATGCTATGTACAATCCATGACATTTGGTAAATGCCTCTTCACGTGATTGAAATAACAGTTATTTCAAACCTATTTTTAGGATTGATTTAACTATCTATATATAGACAATTAAAGTGTAAGGCTTTAAAGAGGAATGATTAATTATATTAACAAACTACATTTTTCTTTGTTTTCGAATACAATATTAAATCTTACTTAAATTAAATGTAATAAAATTATTTCTTTTAGTATGAAAGTACTTTGTTGTTTTTAAATTACGCCTAAACAAGAAACTGATAGTGAGCTGTCTTTTTATGAATTTGATTCGGTTATTAACCTTTATCTGATATGTGTTAATAATAATATAGCATCTTTTTCTGATTGCGAATGGTTTAAAGTTATTTTTTTCTGTGACATGTGTGTTCGACATCAGGAGCAGGATATTTTATAAAATGGTTATAAGAGTCATAAATTTTATTTAACCCCTGTATATCAAAGGCTATATGGATATGCAAGAAGAAAAGGGATTTTTATATCTATTTATCGAACGATTCTCTTTATCCATACAAATTTTAACAACTTCAATACGTTTGTTTAAATACAAGTGTGTCATATTATATAATGCCTTAATAATAATTCAAAGATTTAATTCTATGTACTCATCGTAATATTTTAAACACTATTCTAAATTCTAGCAACGAACATTTCTATATACCATTTAAATCGCCGTGACCAAAATTGTTAATTTTTCTACGACTCGATTTTTTTTCGATATATAAAAAAATAATATATGAATTTATATAACTATATTATTCGTGTCTTCAAGTCGTGGACTCATAAAGGTTTTTTGCGAATTTATCCTTCATCACATCCTATTAATAAATATTAAAGAGTTAGCTTTGTTTGAACTTACGAGGTGACTAATCGTTATACGTTTGTTAGTCACAAAAGTAAAGTACCTGTAGATACTACATATATCCATACTTATATTATGGCGAGGTACTCGTTAGTAGTGATGTAGTGATAATTTTAAGGATAATCTCAAAAAATACTGAACCGATATTGAAAATTCTGTGTTCAATAAAAAGAATAATTAATTGTTAGTGACTCGAGATCTGTTTCCCTTATCCCAGTAGTGTCGGCACAACATGTTTTTTCCTCCATTCTGTTCTGTCAGCCGTCATTTTAACATTCAGATCATTTCTCATCATCAGGGATCATCAGAGATTCATACATACGTTTTTAGGTGTTGCTTTCCCATACATTTATCCACATTTAAATTGTAACTCAAAGACAAAGTCATATTTCATACCTTATACATATAGTAACACTTTTGAATAGTCAGGGTATAACCATAATCGTCCTCAGCAGGTCCGCACCCGAAAGGGTGCGCGACGGAACACCGGTGGGTTTTAGTCGGTAGTGGCCGTTTTTAGGCGAGTCCGACATAACCGCCTCCTTCTCCCCCGAGGAGGACGCGGTATCCGTAAGAGGATTTCCCCCCGTCAAAAAAAAGGGTATAACCATAATAAAATATTTAACACCGGTTAAATAATTAAAAGATATTGTATCTTTATTATTGTATCAAAAATTGCTACAGAAATCTATATAACAATCGCTCTAAACATAGTATTAATGGTAATATACATACCAATATGTAAAGGTATTTTAGGTCTCGATATTTTAAAAACATCGATTGGGATAATTGTCTGATTTCGCGTTGGCGGGGAAGGTAAGTAATCTCCTACAGTTGCCAACATCGGTCCATTAATCAATTTGTAACCAATAAAAAGCTTAAGGGGATGATACATTTCCTGGTTTCCAAATGTTGTCATTAGTTAACGAAAAGTACGTTTATTGTTAAATATGTTTGAAGAATTAATGCGTTTTATTTTATGCATATTTTTAGTTACATTATTTAATGTTTAATGCATCAGCTTAAGTTTCTAGCAGGAGTTAAATTTAACTTTAAAAATTGTCAATGGAACTCGTCTTTTAATAGAAAATTTCCTTATTATTTTTCCTTATCGCTTAGCTACAGTTCAATCAAGTAGTTAATGATTATTTTGTAGTTTTTTAGTAAGAAAATATTGTTAATAAATACTATACTCTAATTTTTATTCTTCGTTTGAATCTGCAGTGACAACATATAATATTATAAGTAAGACTTTAAAAGTAGAAAAATCTTCACAATATACCCGGGAAGAGGGGCGACTTAGAAGGGGAAGAATGATGTCGTTTTTGCACCGAAGAAAAATCCAATGTCTTCCGTTTCACTATCTCATATATCTAATATAGTCAACATAACGTAACAATGTTCCAAACAGCGCGAAGTACAAGCACATTTATGTCAACTATTACTTAATACAAAATTATTTGGGCCAAGTGTCAGACAATCAATCATTGGCTCGGGGTCACTAACGGATATCTTCGGGACATCGCAGTCTGAGTGAAGTCTCAAACGCCCGGTGCGACCGTAAACAAATCGTAAGTGATAAATCTACGGCAATAAATCTCTATCGGAATCAATAGTTAGTGCCACTTTCTTGACTTCGACGCGATTGTCTTGTTTGAAAGTAAATTAATAGACTTACGTTAAGCGACTTTTCTATACCTTATTTAAATCGCCAAAAGTGCATCATTCGATAACAACGAAATCGATTTCGATAATTCTTTTTTTTGGTATTGAAGTACGACGTCAAAGTATATTCACATATTTAAAAGTAATTAAATATTACTGAAAAATGTTCGCCTGCTCATAAAGTTCTCAAAAAATGTTGTGACGCATTTTGCTAATATTGTTTGATGTTTCTCGCTATATTTGCTTGAAAGCTAATCCTGTAGAGTTAAACCAAGTCTGGCTTTATACAAACAAACACTCAGGAATATAAGAGATAAAACAGCTGTATAACATTGCATATCGGGGCAAAGGATACTCGTTGAAATACACCCGAGTCCCGAAAGAGCTCTTAACAAACCGTAAAGATTGTAAAATAGCATTCGTGTTTGGGGAAATGTTACTCTTTTATTGACTATTTTTATTGAAAGTAAAATATTTTAAATCGAATTTTAAGACTGAGATACATCTATTTATGATTAAACGAAATTACCTACACGTGACGTTCTATCATAATTATACGAAGTATTGTGTCCGAAGAGAAAAGTATTGTGTATTTTTTGCTGTTTTCGGACTTACTTAAGGTTAAACGAGAGCCAAGGTTCCTATTTAGCGCCATACCTATCTTTTCGTGCTTGATATTGAAAGACTACTCTTTTCAACAAAAATTTCACATTATATAAATTTTTAGTACCTAATACATATTTGGCTTCGAAATATGTATTCATCTTACAAGTAAATTAACTCTCAAATTGACCACCGGGACGTAAACTAATACACTATAGTGGGTAAATCATTAACGGATCATAGTAATATGTTATATATTATATTATTATATATTAATCAGTGGTATCAGTTCATAGTAATTGTTGCTAGTTGCGGTCTAGACTGTACTATGTTAGGCGGATTATATTTACGTCACCACTTTAATAAGCGTGCTATGACATATTTAATTAATTAATATGCTTAATATTATGCCACAAAATTTTCATGCATTTTATACAAGCTACAGAGTTTATAGAAAGAAATTTAACTGATCATGAAAATATATGATCAAAGTACGCTCGTAAATAAATTATACTTTTATTAGACTAAATAAAAAGCTAAAAGTAAGTTATTAATTCGGAACTCCGAAAGAAAGGAAGGATTCATTATACAATATGCTCGTTATTTTTATAGCACAAACTTTGTAAGTGTTTTGCGTCCGACGTTTTAAATTCCTTTGGCCTGATTGAACCAAGTTAAAACATAACCGAAATAAGGGAAACTTTTTAACAATTTCGCGGCAGTAAATCATTTTTCTTGCTGCATCCTTTTTGGAGTGACACGAGCGACAAATTGGGCCTTTCTCACATAAAACAATAAGGTGGTTCCCTCGAGGCTGGGGCACTTCGGGCTACTATCCGCTCGTAAAGTAGAGAGGTTGTAAATCCTCTCGGCTTAGGATTCTAACCGAATGGACGTATCAACGCCATGATAGGTCAATATAGGCACAATAATTTATGAATTGATATAAACTCTAATTGTAAAAAAGTTGGACCATTTTTTTATGATTTATACTTTGTGTTTTTCATCGTTTTAAATAGTAGGGTTTACGCGACGACCTTATATGTAAATAAAAGACTATTTGAAATTATATGTTATGGTATTTATTTGTTACGTTGACTAACGCATTAAAGCCGAAAAAGCATTCGATATAAATATGTCCGTAGCCTTGGCGACTGTCCATTGGTGAAAATGGTCGCTTACCAAGCAAACCTTTTGCTCAATTACCTGCTATAGCACAAAAAAACTATGCTAAATCTAAATATATATAATTCAAAAGTGACTGACTGACATAGTGATCTATCAACGCACAGCCCAAACTAATGGACGGATCGGGCTGAAATTTGCCATGCAGGTAGAAGTTATGACGTAGGCATCCGCTAAGAAAGGAATTCCCGAAATTCCCGCGGGAACGGGAATTAGCGGGAAAATCATTTTGTATGAAAAAATCTGAACCGCTTACGTTAGACGCTTGAAATTTGGCATGCAGGTACCTTAGTAAACTTAAAGGTTATTTGCAAAAGAATATTGCGAAATTCCCACGGGAACGGGAGAATGTGGGAAAAAACATTTGTATGAAAAATGATAATAAGGGAGGGAAGGGGGGGTCAAAGTTTATATGAAAGTCCACGCGGACGGAGTCGCGAGCAACAGCTAGTTCTAATATAAACGTTGACTTTCAATACAAAATACAGAGTAAGTTAAATGACATTCACTTTCAGACGGCGCGGGCGTTTACAATCGAGGAGAACGTTATCATGAATGCATAGGCCTCGCCTTCTGAGAGGCAATTACGTGGAGTACCGATCGGTGTTGCTGAAATATCTAGTTAAGTTATTGCTTTTAATAAAATGTGCCTTAAAGATACGGTTTTACGCGCTGCCTTCGTTCGTTTATAAAAACTATTAAGAATAAAGAATTATGCTGGTTTTATGAAGGGTAGCTAAGGGTAATAACTTTTAATCCTCAAGTTGCTGGTTTTTATATAGGAGTTATTTCTTATATTCAACTGAAATTTATTAACTGGTTAACTGCACTACTAAACATATAAAATCTTTAAATTTAAGAGGCACAGAAGAGAAGAAGTAACAGAAGTTTATTTGTATTACCCGAACAAAGTATCGAAAATTTAAATACATCATTATCCGCTGGCGCGCTTTGGGCAACTATAGTTACCCAATTTAACAGCACTTGAGCACTGCGGATAGCTAGTTACCGGGGGCCTAGCATGGCAAAACATGAAATTATAGACTATTAATTTTAGTTTATGGTCACAAAATCGGCATTACATGATTCTAGAGGAACAACCCTATCTAATGACATCAATTATAGATGTATTTCGTCTATGTTCAGTTTTAGTTTGTCATTAGAAGCGAATATGTATAGAAGTATTAGTATATGCTTAGATATAAAGGATAGTTCTCGCTGTTGGACGTTGTTAGCTCGAAAAATTTGCAACACAATAAATTATGTACTCTGAAACGGCATACGAAAAAAGTGATACCGTCGAGATTTCGCCCGACCCAAATTTAATAAGGGTTTAACCCCGTCTTAGTTGAAGAAGGTACCAGTAACAATAACATGGGCCGTATGAAATATATCGCGCATTTATACTTGCTTAAGGAATTTCACGTATAAAATTGGATAAATATCCAATTTTCTATATTTATAACGCAGATTACGAAAAGGTTAATGTTTCATGTATTGAACAATTTTACCATTGGTAATAAACATTAAACAGTTTTCTAAAAATTACAGCTTACAATCTCTGCTACTATAACAAAAAAAATTGTCTGTTTATGACGCTGCTTTAACACCAATACGATTAAATCCGTTTAATGGAAGTTCAAATATTCTAATGTCTTATGCTTGGGTAATTACTACCTCTTACCATGAAGGTGAGTTGAAGAAATTGATAAAATAAAGTAGTTTTACTTTTACTACTGACAACCTGAAGAATTGACTTCAGGAACTGCCGCTTTGTCTCGGTTATTAATTGAACAAAACGGAATATGCGCGGGAAATATATATCTATATAATAACCACATTAAAGACAATTAATCATAGGACTTTAAATACTATTACAAAAATAGATACTAAAAATTAAATTGTAAAAATAAATGGACGGAATCCGAAATTCGGATAATCTTTAAACAACAATAAAAGATTACCCGATTTCTTGCTCCGCTTGTATGAGCTTTCCGTAAAGTACATGTTATCTCGAACGCTCAAATACTTTTATCTCACTTTATTGCGGGAACTTGTACCGCGTGACGCGTGACGCGTGACGCGCCATCAACATGCGATGATACCCAGCTTTAGATATCTGCAATATTTATTTTGTTTACTTCCTACATTACATATCTATTGGGGCTTATTTCATTGTTGTACTGACAAAACTATATTTGTCTCTTTCGATCTTTTGGATAGAGCATTGATATATTTAAAAACAACATATTCTACTTTGAGTTGAAAACATTAAATTCATACAAAATCATTTCTAGACGCAAGAATTGTGCCTTTTAAATTACGTACAGTAATAATAAAATATTCTAATTACAACAGACATTGTCTTTATTATTGAATGTGATAATATTTTATACAAAATTCTAAATCGAATAATCTTCAAGTAAGATTTCTTACACGTTCTCTTTGCTTTGCTTTTAATTACAGCTCTATTCGATATTACATTTAGTTCGTGCGAGGAATCTATGAATTAGATAGATTGGTTTCATCAAAATCACAATCTTTGTTATGGAGTTCCTTGTTTGACTATTTTAGCAATACACATTTTGAAATAAAAACACAAAGGTATCAATGTCTATAATCTATGTCTATAATCGTCTATGTTTTATAAATATAGAAATATATTTATTATTCGATGGACAACTATAACTACAGGTATAAAGAGTAAACAAAAGACTTTACAGATATAAAAAAGAAATAATTTACCACAGATAAATAATTTAGATCAGATAAATTTGTTGCACGGGTCGGACACAGGCCACAATTTTTAATTTTCCGGCAAGATGGCCGTTCGTCGGCGCTAACCCGATTGGCCTCCATTGCATATGCATATGTAAATCGAAGCTTTATTTGTAGTCCGGACACGTGAACAAATCTGTTCTAGTCGGATTTAGATTAAACTAACTTAAATTTAGTGTCGAGTTATCGGGTTATAAAGTAATGGGAGAGTATTTGATCGTGCATGAAATTATTAGTACGAAAATATGTTAATGTGACACTAATAAGTGCAAGATTTACGCAACATGACCAAATCTTTAGTTAAAATAATAAATACATATATAATTGATTAATGTGTATGAATAATTGCTTAGTTTACACACAGGGTATATAAGATTTACTTCCAAAAATTTTAAGGGAGCATTCAGACATGATTTTAAAGATATAAAACCATAAAAGCTGGGTTTATTTATTTTTCAAAAAACCTTTTAAAGTTATAAAGTCGGTAATAAGACGTCATATTCTTTTTTCGTTAAGCTTAAATTATATAATATAATCAACTAAATAATTAATGAATGAAAGTTAGGAAAAGAAATGAAAATCAGAAATCTATGATACTTTTTCTAAGAGCTAAGCAACACGATAAATATATTTTTCCGGATTAAAGAAAGGGCCTAAGGAAAATGTAACGTTTTTCGACACATGTTAAGTTCACTCATTCTGTAAATTATTGCCTGAATTTTATTTATCGGTGACACTTTCAGGGATATTTATAGTGCAATGTAATAAATATGGAAAACGTATTTCCTGTAGAACGTAACTATATTCCTTTAATAGTGTGTCAGATGTTATGTGTACAGATAAAATAAAAATAATTATGATATTCATTTACATAATGGGAATAACCTGTGCTAGTGATAATTTGGTTTATTTATGGTAATAGAAAAAAGAAATTGCCAAATCATATTAATCCGTTATTATATTTATGAAAGCAGTGTTTGCAATTTTAATTTTTGTTTCCATTCTTGCATCTAGTAACTTTGCAAATGCAATAGAGCAACGTGTAAATTTGCCAAATTGGTAATGTTGACAAAAAAACGAATTTTCCTATTTTAGTAATTTAGTCTAAATTTTCTTTTTTCGGCAACTATGCGTTACTTCAACATTTTGGGTACCTGTTGGAATGTTCTAGGCTGTAGCTGCAATAATGTTCTGATACTGGAACACACACCAAATCGTATAAACACAGCACCCTGCAGGGTGTTACTGGGGCGTGTTGCTACATGTTGCGGAAAATAGACGCGCGTAATGGAGCGGCAACGAGCAGTGCATCATGCGATTACGATACCGTCTGAATAATGCACTTGATCTATTTGTGCTCTTGACGGTCAGCTTGCTACTCTAAGATTATCTTCTTAACTTGACGTAGGTTTTTTTTTTAATTTTACATAGCTTTAGAATCTAATCATACACATATCACATAATCTAAATGTTTAGAATTATAAATATGTGGTAAAAGGTGATAATATATCAATGTCATTAACATAGGTATATTTACAATTTATTAATAAGTCAATTTTCGAGCTTTACCTTTTGGGTTAAATTTAATTTTAGTATGTATTTAAAATATTAGGTTTTATTCTGAAAAAAACAGGTAAAAGAAGTTTATTATAAAATTAAACATAAGAATCTTTTGTTAACATAATTGGAGCGACGTTTGCACGATTGCTTTACGAACATCGATCTAAAATTCTGACGAAGCAAAATTTTTATTGGTGATAAATCCAGCTCGCTTACATCCTTCGTACATAGTAAATATAGGTGTGGTTTTCTAAGAAAAACAATTCATTTAATAACATACTAACTAATAATTGTATTTACATAAGCTATAAATGAAGGAAATAATTGTTATGTAGTAAATTGTTAATAATATGAAGAGCTGTGGGTAGTTCAAGAAAACATACACACCCAATTTATCTCTTTTTTACGACACGTAAATTGATAATAGACGGACGATTTACAACTACACTGATTAGATATAAAAGCACAAGGCGGCCAACAAATTGTTCCTGATGACGACAGTTTGCGTTTACATACAAAACAAGATGGCCAATTTTCTTGATAAACTTCGTTCCTCCAAAAATTACTTTTATTATTCCATTGTGCGATGCCCCACGACCGAGCCCATTGTTATTCTGAAACAATAATTTGTTTTATAAACAAGCTATTATGCAAGCATTCTAGCCGTTTGAGTGTAAATGACACGATTTTCTTCGCCGTAAGTTTAAAATTTGCGTAATATTGTTTTTAAACCAGCTCATTTATCTCGGTTTATGTAATCTAAGAAAGCACTGGTGTGCGAGATTAGTCCTTGTTTTATAATAAGGTTAACCGTTGCGAGGAGCTTCTGCTTTGTTTGAGGTATAATAGAACTCTTAGTTATTTTCTATTTTGTTTTAATATTGTAACATATGGAGGAAAAATAAACTAAAGAGGAAGAGGCAAAACATAAGTTGCCAGTATAATTAACGCTATACATTATAATAGAATGAATACAAAAATAATAGGACAGAATAAACACCTTTTTTATCTAATGTATTTCTTATAAATATAAAGAAGAACAATCCTTTAAATATACAATAAAGTTTTTTTTTATATCTTGTTTACATCTTGATATTATTTTAATGTATTCCTAGTACCTACTATTGAATATAGTCTATACTCTGAGCTCAGGAGTCCATAAATGAAAGCTGAAAACGGTTTACAGCATACAATATCACTTAAGTCAGAGTTACATCGGTTTTAGAGCTGTAATGCGAGAATGAAGCGGCTCGGGTCACGTACAAACAAAATATGTCAGCTCAATGATTTTAAATGCAGTTACGACTTTACTAGACTGTTTTGTTTGATATTTAATAGGTTTTCTGTAAATGGTTAGCTAGCTTTCAGTTTTATAGTGTACTTTGAAATATATAAGATATATTATATTACGATAATTTGGGTTGAATGTTAGGAATTCGATTAGGTATCCTATGTATATAATTAAAACTAAACTTTCCTATTTAGGCTAGTATTTCTAAGTTTTATATAATTCGTCGTATACTACTGAGTAATGATAATACCCACTTAATTACAAAACATATTAAAATAATAATTACCCTTTTTCTTGTAGCTATAACATACAAAAATAATATAAATATACATTTTTACACTGACCAGGAAGTAAGAACCGTCATTGAAGCGCCACAGATAAAGAAAATAAAGAAAAAAAAACATGGGAATGTGAGTTTTTATGCTGTAAGTGTTCAGGGACCGGCCCTAATCCGCGAGGTTTACGTGTCACCATAAAAAAACAATGTGACGGTGATCTCGGATAAACCGCAAGATAAGGCACCTGCAAATTGTATGTCACATATCACATCTTTTTCCTTTAATGTTTCCGTGAGATTTCCCGTTATGATTCGACGTTGGGAAGATTTGCTAACGTATGCTTGAAAAGGCTTGCTGGAGGAATATGTTCGACATTCATAACACGTTAAATGGGTATTGTTTTAAATAGAGACTTTTGTTAAGTTAGTATATCCATAGTGTGCGCTATTGTTTCATTACATACTTAAGAAAATCGTGTAATTCTAAGGAATTTTGCAGCCAGTTAAAACTTAGTTACTTTGGTTGCTTTTGCGTACTTAGAATTTCAAATATCAATTATTCTACTAAAAGCGCATTTCAGCAACTATATCTATACTGTTGACTGAAACTTTGACCTAGACCAGCTTATGAAAGAAAATATCATTGATCATTTCACGGTGAATGCACTACATTGCTGCGAGTGAAGCACGCTATAACACCACGTTCGAACACAGCGAGCAATGTATATTGTAATGACGAGCATGATTAGAAAAGTCATAACCGTATACATAGTGTAAACAAAGTTGAAGAAAAGCGCGGCTACGTTTACTCAATGAAAACTTTAGTGGGCGGCGCTTGTTCGCGCATGCGCAGCTCGCCCGCTGAAGACTTGGTGCATGGTTTCGACGACCACGGGCAGACCATGGCCAAGCAGCAGCAGTCAGTACTCACGCAACCCTTACCAGAGACGGACGTCCCGGGATGCATGTCCGCTCGTGATCTTATAACGTATAACGGAACTTACTTTCTTATAAAGAAACTTTGTAAGTCATAAGTTTCTTTAATGTCAAACTTTTTTCGGATGGAAATTCGTTGGATATCAATATTTTAGTTAATTAATACCATATAAATTAAACGTCAAATAAAATGTGATTTTAATATTTTTTTTAATAAAAAAATGAGACATAATTAAAATATGCATGTTCTATTTACTAAACTACAAACCAAGTACTTCTTTAATCAATCAGTAACAAAAAAATCTATAAGAAATAGGCTCTCATAAATTCACCTTAATTAAACTTCATACAATGTGTAGGATATAACCATACATAGGAAATATTAATTAACATAATAAAATATTTTCAAGATACATATTAACCTTACTAAAGTACGTGGTACTCTACCCAAGTGAAGACGGTTGTACCTGACTAAGCATATATTTCGCGATCCTATTCACATATTAGCTTAAAATGGGTTAGCTATTGTTTAATATCTCATAAAGTTTTATTCTAGTAATTAAGGTTTTAGGACTTTTTGAGAATCTTGACGATTCGATTTTATTGGAGTCTTATAGCCGTTATTATTAATTGAAACCTTCAATTATGTACAATTTTTTATAAAATAATAAACTTGCAAATAAAATTAAATTTGTAATCATGTCCTTATTATAATTATATTAAATATTAATCATGTCTATGTCTATATTAACAAATCTTAATACTACTTAAAATGTTATCTAATAATATTTTGGTGTAGCTATACGAAATGTAGGTAGGTTCTTGTACAACGATTTACTGGTAAAAATATAAAAATAAATCGAATGAAGCCTTAAAAAGCTCTCTACGGTAAATTAATAATGAATTTTATAAATAACCTTAATTAAAAGAGGAAAATTTAAAATTCTATGTTAAAATTTTCTAGAAGTTTCGTTAGGTTAAAGCGCAGAGGTAGTGCAGAGTAATTAGAATGCATACTTTTTAACGTTAAAATTCTCTGGTTTTCTAGAATTTACAACAAAAATATCAAATACCAGCCATTTCGTGTATACTGACACGTTTAAAGATACTTAAAGGTTCTTTTTATTTTTATTAAAACATATCGAAATTATTTGAGTAATAATACTGTTAACAAATAATAATTTAATTAAACTTTAGATAACGTAAATCTATTTTTTTTCTACCGAATGGCCCAGTTGTAAATTCTATGTAAAATACATTAATACATACTATAAAACATACTATAACGCGAGCTCATCACGGAACTAAGGAGTTTATATTAATATTTTTAAGAATTTTAATCTCCGTGGAATGTAAAATGAATTGTTTAATAAACAATAGAATTCATTGAGTAGGTAGGCAATGTAAGGGTATCGGTTCTTCTGCCAAAGACAGATGTCGGTCAACAAGGTTGTAAGGCCGTCGGCGTAAGACCCTACTTTCTAGATTGACAATTAAATATTAAATAACTTATAAGTTTTTATGTTAACTTCTTTTGATAGACGACATAAATGCTTTTCAATACTTATTAGTTTAGAAACACGGTTTCTTAATGTTTAAAAATTATTCACGTTTTCAAAGTTTTCATTAAATACTTTTATATCAAAGGTAGGTATTTTTCTATTTAAGTGCTTAATTTAGAATAGAGTAAGAGAAGCGTAAGAAGGAAACTGTTTTGGATACCAAAATATTTGATTTCTCATTCATTTGTTATTTAATTGTAAATTTACATTTATAGTGTTCTATAGTATTTAGCAGTATATCGATTTTGTTACTAGAATTTAAATTATATATTTGAAAGATTGATAAATAACTTCATTTAAGTAAAAAAAATCATGTGCGAATTTTTACAATTGAACATTATTTAATTACTTATAAATTGGTATAACACTATCTACAGTTAAGCATTAATTTTATCACATTCCGCTTAATCAAGTATGGACGCTGCCCGCTATATTACTTAAGGGAGTACTCGAACTAAGCTTTCGTAAGCGTTACTTTACTACTAATGTCCTTTCTGTGCAGTTTTAAAGCTTCCTGTATGTTCAAAATGAACCCGCTTTACCTCATTGTACGTAGAATTGCTCCCCTGCTTAAATGCACTGTGATTTAGTACACGGAACGAACTCATAAAATTAAAATTAAATGAATTTTTCGTAGATTTTTCTGTGTATTACAGGAAAACGTTAATTAATTATGCGGTTGGGTTTTCAAATGCGACAATATATCACCATTTTTACATTCTACAGCAGTTTGTAAATGTAAGTACGGAAGGTACAATTAAATATAAAATAAAAAGGCTTTCCTTTTAAATAAAAGTACCTTTAAATAGTAATCAACGCCCGCAGAGCGACCCGGTAACCTACATTATGAATATTTCAGTAAAAATGGCCGAATAGTAAAACAATCTTTAGCGCGTCAATCACCAGTGAAGGGTTTACTATGAGCCAGTGTTGACATTTAGTCGTAGGTATAAACTATAAATAGAAAATGTACTGAAAGGGAAATAAATATAGGCGTTTCTTTGATCGATATCCATTCGCCAGATTGACTGGTACCTTTATACGATTTTTTCAAAGATTGTGTGTTGACTGTCTTAATTTAGAAATAACAAGGTTTGTTTAATTCAAAAATGGAATTAAATTAAATATCTTTCTATATTTAGAATATTTTGTGCCAGTTTTAGCCCGTCTTACAATTTAATTAAAAGAATTTTCGCTTCTAGTCTAAGTTGACGTGAAAGCGTCACCAATAATTAGAATCTTTCCTCACGGTCAAATTAAATATGCATTAAACTTTCAAGTTCGATTTCCATTCAGTGGGAAAAATTTAAAAAGCTTCTTTGTTTCCTTATTTTTGTAATATATTTATGAGGTTTGGTTGATTATTCTCGGAATTAAGTCCTACATCGTAGGGATACATGTAAGATTTGTCATACATTTTAAATCTAGTAAAGGAACATTGAACTTTATTAGTATATCACTTCTTTGTATCTTTGAACAAGCACCTATTTTCTTATATACTGTTAATAAATTTATTTTAATTTTTTGTTATTTATTTCCGATCCTTCCAATTGTATGACGTGCCCAATCGATTTGTAAGCATAGTGGATAAGTGTCATTCCAAACTTAGCCTCGATAAGGGAAGTTTTCCCAGTGATCTGTCGCCTTTGACTCAACGTCGAAGGGCCTTTATTAGGCCAGCTTTGCCCTTAACCTCTAGCAAATATTGTTTTATTATTTATTTATTTTTTGTTCCTTCAGCAGCGAGGAAATGTGTTCATTTGGCACGAGGATGAGCTCATGTTTTTGCTTATATGAACAATATCATTTACAGTCAGCGAGCTCGAAATATGGAGTCGAACGTGAAATGTGTTTTTACTTGTACTTGTTCCGGCTCACATATTTTACATGTGTTTTTTTATATATTTTCTTATAAGTTTATAAGTTAAGCTAATGTTCTTGATTAAATCGCTAGGTGAATGAGTACTTTAAAATAGGGGTCCGGTGTCGTGAATAGAGTTCTATAATGAATATGTGAGTTTAAAAGAATTATGAAAAATAATTAAAATATTATTCATACTACGCATGTATACATAAGATAAGATTATCCATTTTTATTACCAGCAAAATAATTCTGTATCTGTCATTTTTCTTCTCGAGCACCTTCCGCAAAATTTCGCAATCGTACAAGTCGTACATCAGAAATTTTCTTTGAGATAATAACTCAAGTTGCGTGCATCTTGTACCTAAATGTGTAACATATAAATTTAGCATTTGTTCCGGCACTGTATAATTGTAGGAAAAAAGAAAAAGTAACAAAAAAAATGCCAAGGCACATTTCAGTAATAACAATAACCATATTATTATGATTATATGACAATTGAAAATACGAGATGTGATTATTATTATTTATGAAATAATTTCCATTTAAAACTTTATTAATATATCTATCTAAACATAAAAATATTATTTTCTTTTTATTCAGTTTCGTGAATACCTCGAAATTATTGTTGTTGTGGAAAAATCATTGGCTCGTTATGTTTTTACGCTTACCGGTGTGTTGGCTAAACTTTTATACCTTTTTATTATTTCAACGTGAAATAAGGATAAATTCACGTGGGAATAGTGAAATTATTTTATATTATCCAGCATTTAATCTGTGTATGATTTTGCCTTAAAATTAGATGATTGTTTGGTGTTTTCTTTTATAAATATAATATCTATGCTATTTTTGTAAAATGCTAATTTTGAGTTTATGGCATAATAAGGGGTTTCACAAATAGAATAACATTTTAATTAATTCATTCACATATTACAAAGTTTGGTGTGACGTCATTGTTTCTATAATACACAACTATAATAATGACGTCATTTTACATTTTCTTTACATTAAAGAGCAATAATTATTACCTCAGTTTTAATGTTTAGAGCTTTCTCGCTAATTATTTAAAGGTAATCTAAGCCATTATAAATATAGTATAAATAATATAATATATTATAATTAAATAATTAAGAAAAAGATTCTTTTACTAAGTTTTATCGAATTTTCTATTTAAAGTCGTTTTATGTTTAACTCCAAATCATTGTATACAGTTTTCTTACATTACGCGTTACATCAATAAGAAACGAAATTATTCTGACAATGGACACAAAATTCCATTTCATTCAGTACCAAGTTCTAAACCTCAAGTAGGCAAGTCGGAAGCGGAGACGATATCGCGCCGTGACGTCATTGTTTCAACATTTCACACCTCGCTCCCACTTTCCAAGCTATTTGGATAACTTGCGAACTGAATTCGCAACGTTAATTGTGTCAAGGTAATTAATGTAAGGAGTGCGCGTATTTTATCGAGAGGGAAAGTGTTTATCATGATACGTACGTACATTTGAAGTACGAGTACATTTATAGTACTTTAGGACTATAAAAATGATCCTAAATATGTTAAACAATAGTCGTCTATATTTACAATTGTATGTTCTTATTTTCAAAAGAGCGACTATCAGAGTTTCTTGCCGGTTCTTCTCTGTAGAATCTGCCTTCCGAACCGGTGGTAAATGTTTTGTAATACGATGACGATTCAAAAGCGTTACTTTATGTAGCCTAATTAAATAAAGATACTTTTAACTTTGACTTTGACTTAAACATAAACCCGTATGTAAAACGATATCTATTATACACGTTAGTTAGTATAACTGATTCACATTTATTTAACAATTTAATACAATACAGTTCTTATTAAAGCTTATAATATAAACTTCAGTAATTGACCTAAGTTAATACATTTAAATAATTTAATTTGCTTTACATTATAAAAACGAATTTCCATTCGAATCATGCAAGTGCAAAATAACATGTAGTTATTCTACCGTGAAAAGACCATGCCAGTGTGTGTTCTTGATCTGGGATAGCTGAATGAAATATACCAAAATGATGGCCCAACACCTGACGAGCATGTTCGAGCAGATCGGTAACTTCACAAAGAATAATCTCACGAACAGCAAGTTGAAGGAAAAAGAGAATAAAACAGCCAACCACGTTGGGAACCAGCAGTCACCTAAGACGGTCCCGGCTCCGCTAAAGAAGCCTTGCAAATTGAGAAATGTCGCTTCCAAAGCTGAGTCTTATGACACTTTGTATGGAAATAGTACGCTGGTAAGTTGTTTTTCTTTTTATTCGTGAAATATAAAGAGTTCCATGTCATCGATAACTGCAAAGAATGAAAATATAAACTTGATTTTTTTCATTTTTGGCGATTACGAAATGATTTTAACTTTAATAATTTGTCGTAAGTTATAGAGTTACTTAGTCTGTATCAAAAGTTGGTCATTTTAATGTATGTCTCATTTAACTATGAGCTACCTAATTGAAAAATAATTAATCTTCTCTGTAGAACTAGAGTAAGTTTTGCTAACTTTCCGAGACCTGGGATTATTCAAAGGACAATTAGTTGTCATAGCAAAGCTGAGTTAGATGATATCTATTTAGTTTTATCTCAGAGAAAAATGGCATGGCTAATGGCAATATGTTGTACTAATTATCGTGATAAATATATGTTTTATTGTACAATTTTCGATAAGATATTATGATATTATTTGATAACAATATAATAAACATGGTCTTAATTACAATGTTGTAGTTGAAGAAATATAATAATGAAAATATTATTTCATAATTATTAGATTGTCATCCGAAATTATCGCATAAAGCATTAAAATACCCTTACAACAGATTTTCGAAAAAATGTGTAGGTAGTCCAAAAAAATCGGAAATCAAAATACTAAATAAGGCTGCGGATAATTTGCCTATAAAACTCCGTTCGGACACGTAAAAGGGTTTTTATCTATATTATCAGTTAGTACATGCCGGGGCGGTCACGTACATCCACGTGACTCGTAGACCCTGGCCATGGCTTGTATACGAGTTTATCATAATTTACGATACGGTGGAAAAACTACGCGCCCTATCAGATGCGTGTTTGATGTTTTACGGATAGATTTTTAAAACACTGTAATGGATTAAATAAATTGGGTTCAAATGGTACGATAAATAAATAGATTTCTTGATAAATCTGTTTTTGACATACTGAGAGCAAAATGATTTGAGGTTTAGATAAAAATCGTATGTAACCGTTTCACACATGGTAGAAAGGGTCAAGGGAAATCGTGAAACGAAGCTGTAGAAGCTTGATAGAAATTCCAAATCGATAATCTTAAAAGACGATGTATTTCATGTTTCTTTTTTTAGATTGCGATTTGAAGATTATTTTATTCTTACTCGGAAATACTTATTAATTTCCATCTCTTTTGTTATTGGAAATAGGTATTGGATAAAGTATTCTTATTTTTTGCATTAAGCCGTATACCATTATTCTTTACAATAAAAAAAAAACTCGCTGTGAAAATTACTTGAAGACATATTCGTTAAGGTCCCGCGACTCTCATTAGCGCACGTACGCTGTTTTATAGCAGTGCCATTTAAAAGTGATTTCCTTATCAGAAATACATTGATCCCCTACTAAGCTTACCCTATTTAAGCTATATGGGGCCCTGGTCATAAAATATTATGTTATTGCACAGTGGTTTATCCTCAACCTTTCAATGAAAATTTTACAAATCATTGCCTTGTGAAAATTGAATTGGTTAGTGATTGAATGGAATTGATTTACGACACCTACGATGGTCTCATATTATCTGGGATAGTTCTAAAGTGCATATTTACTTAGGAACTTTCTTGACATAGTCGAAGATATTAATATTTTAAATATTAGAATACCAAAGTGAGATCTTATCTAAGTGACAATATTATAAAGGTTTAAAAGAAAAATAAACACTTTAAACTGTTCCTAACTACAATGAGGTCGCCAAGTAAATTCAGTTGTCGACATTGTTTCAAACTATTTCCTCTGTCCTGTCAATTGAATTATTGTAACTGTTGCTTTCTATTTTCAAACTTAGAAAACTTTAAAAGTAGATAGAGGATATATTTAAACTGGACTTAGTAATAATGTAGGCTATAGAATTTTATTTATTTCTTTATAATACCTTCTTTATTACTATATACTACATGGTAAGGCCGAAAGACCATAATTTATTATACCTTTGGTACATATAATATAACTCATGGTTTTTTATCAAAACTATATAGTAAGCTATAATACTCAAAATGGTGACAGCATAATTTTTATTTTATTTGAAAAACATGATCAGTATCATTCGTCTAATCGCGGAAGAGTCTGCGAAGGTACCCGGGCGTACACTCGCTGCGGCAGAACGATTAACAGTGGGGATTTGGTCGGTAGAAGTCCGACATAACCCCGAGGTACATGGGTATCCTATGAGGATTTCCTCACCAAAAAAAAGGTCACAAATGAACATAATCCATGATAATTTGATTTGACTTATTTTGATTTAAGCTTTCTTTCGTTTTGGTACATAGAAATATATAACCTACTTTTTTAAAACGCTGTAGCATTCGCAGTACCTTTAAGACTGTTTTTATTTACTCAGAAATTTCAATTTTACAGAATCCTATTTTAAATTGCCACAATCTAGTTAGGCTCAAGAATAAACGGAATAACACAATAAACTGCAAAGTGCAGGACATAAAATACCGTTGCTCTGTTGATAATAAACTTACATTACATTTTCAGTTGTGTTTTTATAGAGTCGCGAGGACCTAGAAGCGTTTCTTGTTGGTACATTTAGTTGATAGTAGGAAATCCAATTTTAATTATGTCAAATAGGTCTTTCCTGTAAATTAAGAAAAAAGTTCATCCCTATCATCTGAGGACAGACGTATAGACTGATATTTCGGTGATATACTTTGTAACCAAAAAGCGTTAAAACGATTCAAATAAATAGCATTTTTATTTGAATTTCATAAAAGTTTAAAAATGCATTATGTTAATTGGAACGAAATGCACAATCAGCCGCAATTTGAGAATAACATTTTTCAATAATTTCATTAATTTCCATTGCGATGAATTCGTATGTAAGCGCTAATTGGTAGAATTATACGCACATTACCAAAATTATCGAATTACTTGATATGCAAATATACCAAATATGATTTTATTTCTATGCAATTTTATGACGTTGGAAATTAAAACGTCAATTAATTATAATTTTGAATACTTAAAGAAGCAATTCCAAATAATTTAAACTTAATATAAAACTCGTAGGTAACATGTTTTGTTATATTGCGACATTAATTGCAGTAATGTGTAACTGAAGTTTAAAGCTATGCCCTGTGCGTAGGTGTCTTGGCTACTGGGAGTCTTATTAAAAAAATATATATTTTATTTATTTATTATTCGTTTAAAACATTAGGTACAGATTTTCTTATATAATAGTAAAATGCTAATGTTAACTGGCGGCCTTATCTCTACACAGTGATCTATTGTATAACAACTTAACACAAACTCAATAACGCTTTTCATATATTTTATTTCATTTATCTTACGTATATACATATGAAAAAATACATATGTAGAAATTTAAAAGTCAATAAAAACCTATTATATTTTTATTAATTTGTATGAGCATTAATTCTCGTTAGCTTTAAGGAAAGTTGTCAAACTTTACGTTAGTTTTTATCGAATTTTAAAAGAAAATTCTCGAAGACAAGATCCAAATGCAGATGTTATTTGTGCAGTTGGAATCGTGCAATTTGTCCGTACGTTACAAATCGTGTTTACTTGGCAAATTTATTCACTGCAGGAGGCACTTCTTTGCGAACTTTTCGAGATATTATTTATTTTTACAGCTAATTTAAACTGTTTAAAGACGGCAAATATGTATATAATTTAACATGTATTAGATACATCTATAATAATTATTAGATTATCTGAAATAATAATTTTATAGACTTACAAGTCTATAAAATTATTATTTCGTTTTTATTATATTGGTGAAGTAATTTTCAAACATTAAAAGTACAGATATAATAATAATAAAAAATAAAAATATATAATAATAGAATATATAATATATAATAATAGCCGTTTAGAAACTATATATTATGTTCATAATATAACTATGTAATTTAAATATTTTATTTTTATTTATGAGGAATTAAATCAAGTATCTTTTAAAAGCGCTATATATTTTAACATGTCACACTCAAAATC
The DNA here is from genome assembly GCA_026213755.1 of Eurema hecabe. NCBI lineage: Eukaryota > Metazoa > Arthropoda > Insecta > Lepidoptera > Pieridae > Terias > Terias hecabe. Next base: position 2,544,229 of record JADANM010001810.1, read on the forward strand.
TAAACGTAAATTCTAGTTAACATTATTGTTTAAACATGTATGAATATTCATAAGTATTCATAAATGTTTCATATTACAACTACAATATAACCTTCAAATATCTACATTTTCAAGCCATAATGTATAAGTAGCGTGTCTCAAAGAAAGGTGATATTTAGAATTAGTTTTCGCTACTGTTTTATCGTATGTGTAGCACATAAGTTTGAATCACTTGTGCACACAATGTTTTCTGAAGAAAGACGCATGTAAATATTGGCTTGCGATATCAAACAAAAAGTAACTTCACAATTCGAACATATTCAGGTCTCTTTTATTGTTTATGTAGAACATATAACATGGACTAGGTATAACATTGGCAAGAGTTAATAGGGTATTGTTATATGATTAGTTTTCTAATAGTTGTGTCTTCTTGTTGTTGAAACATTTAATAATTACTAATATTATGTTTGCATGAATTGTGACATTAAAGAGGTAGAAATTACAAATAAAAGTGATCAATTATAGTAACTTACATTATGTGCAAGTGTCAAGGACGATTTCAAAGTATCGAGAAGAAAGAAATCATTTATTTATTTATTTATTTATTTATTTATTTATTTATTTATTTATTATATATTTAAGACTGGAGAAAAAACGACTTACATAAGAGCTTAGTGCGTCCTCAGCGAGTCCGCCCCCGCAAGGGTGCACGACGGAACACCGGTGGGTTTTAGTCGGTATGGTCCTTCTTTCGACTCCGACATAATCGCCTCATTCCCCCCCGGGAGGAGGCGATTTTGTCGGTATCCGTAACTGGATTTCCCACCGGCAAAAAAAAGTTAGTGAAATATAAAAAGATTTCATACACTTATGCTTATGAAAATGTTTGTAGTTAGTATGTATATGAAGTTGTTGAGATGTATACCCACAGCGGTTGTAATTTTTCAAAGTATAATATAAATGCAAAGGCATATCACGTTCTTGAATACATCTTGTCTTCATGAATTTCAGACAAGTTTCTTACTTTATCTGACTTTTATTTTGAGACTTGCTTTTTCATAAACATGTACACCTAAATCTATGTCTTTAAGAACCCTATTATAGGTATACTGGAATTGTATAGTTTCTATTGCTTCGATTAAAAGGTTGAAATGTTAATTTTTGACGTATTTACAATTTAAACTTTAAAGTTAAAAATTTACCGTGCATTGCATAAAAGGTCTATTTTATTATTAAGTATGTTTTGTGTGTAGTTTATAATAAAAAAGATTATTATGTCTATAAATATACATTTATCTCTTCCATTTCTGTACCACTCAGGTTATCTGGCAGAGATTGCTAGTTAGCAATAAGGCCGCGTTTACCTTTTAAATGTAATTTAATGCTTATTTTTTTTGTATGTAATGTACAATTAAGTTAAAAAAAAGTGCACGTATATTTATAATACGAAAATTGAACTGTATTTCCGTACTAGGTTAATTGATTTAACGTAAAAACTAAGTGTATCTAATTTTATCGAAAGCTTTCGTCCCATCGGGCACGTCAGCCTAATCGAAGGTTAGCTTGGGGGTATAAAAATGTATTATAAATAAATTTTGCCGCTTTTCTAACAAATAAATGGATTTTGGATAATGGACGTACAACATTGTCAACGGAAATTTTTGTGAAAAATTCACTACACTTAATTGTATTACAGTTAATTATATAAAATTATTATTTTTTATTTTTTTAATTATTTAAAAAGCAAACTAAAAGTCAGTTATTCCTTTGAAGTTGTGTATAAAGGACTATAAAAATACGATAAAAATTGAGACTTAGTATTCCTAGAATCTGATTGTTAACCACGTCACGTGCGTTTACAAATACTATCAACTCTTACTTGTAGTTAGCTAGACTATGTCGAAGAAGGATTTAACTTAGCTAGTACTGATTCGAGACTTAATTCTTAGGTCAATTGGTTACAATGTAAAATGTTAAAATGTTTTATCTATTTAAATTTTCTTTCGTTGTTTTTTATGCAATTTATTAAACAAGATTTAGTTAGATTTCATTAGAGTTAGTTTAAACAATATGTATGTACTTAGTGTATATAGAAAATACATACGATGAATTTTATAAGTTACTTCTTATACTTGAAGTAATAAAATATAAATAAAAACGATATGAGAAAAATCCTAACATAAAAATTTTTAATAGAGTATTCTTAAAGAAATTGTAAGTTTCATTATTGTTTCCAAAATCTCAGAAGGTAATAAGAAACGTTAAAGGGATGAAAGTCTAAAATGATCAACAACCATCTGTAATATATTATACATATTTATGAACTTCGAACAGGTAATAGCTTTTGAAGTTATTCTACACTTTGTTTGATAATAATTTAAAGTTAATAGTAAGCAAGATACGATCGAAAGCAGGTAAAGTAAATTCAAGAACACTAACAATGTTTTACCAAGTAACATTGTTAAGAACATTTAATTCGTACTTTAACAAAAACGTCTCCTCCCATTATTGCTTGGTATCTGTGACAGGCGGCGTCGATAAGGCTTTCATTGCTTGGTACTTCTGACAATGAAATTATTAAGCCCCCGATGTTGTGTTTGAACACGGTAGTTGTTATTTATAATGCACTAGTAAGGTTCCATGGGTTTACTTCGGTTTAAGTCAACATACACGTTTTTGTTAATATCGGTTTTAACTTTTAAAGTTCTGATATTTAACAACTACAGCTACAACATATAGTCTACGAACTAACGATATACGAATAATGGTTCCGAAAGAGTAGAAAATACAGGATACTCACCTGGTCTACTGATCTCTTACTAGTACGCCTTAAACATTGCACAATATATCAAAGTACTTTTTGGCTATAGTGCGATAAATAATAATAAATAAATAAATATTTTCAGGACATTTATACACAGCGCCATCTAGTTACAAGCTAAGCCGAAACTTGTGTTATGGCAACTAGATAACGGAATAAATGACATATACATACTTTTCTTTTGTAAATACATACATACAATACATAGCAACAACCAGACCCCAGAAAAATACAAATATAAATTACAAATATATTATTTCCGGTATGGGAATCGAAACCAAGACCGCAGAAAGCGGTTGTGTTACCACTGCGCCATGACTTTGAGACTGACTTTTTTTGGTATGGTACTTCATAAGAACCAATTTGTAATTCTATTAACGTAACAAGCCCTGTTTTCTTTTAGAATAGCATAAGTTCATATACATTAAGTATTAACTGAAAATAATTGTTATAGTGTATTTAAAATTGATTATAATTTTGGTACATACAATCTCCGAAATCATACCTCTTTATAAAATAATAATAATAATATAGATAATTAAGAATCTATTCAATTTATGTATAAATGATTTGGTACATAATGTTCTGTTTTAGAAACTCTTATCACAAAAGGATAATTGTTTCAGTCTAAATACAAAGTTTGTACCGTGACGTGATTATGGATTGACTCATATAGGCAATAGGGGATGCTGTTTGAAACAATACGACGTTAGGGTTTGTAAAGAGCTGTCTGTTACAATGTTCGATAAATATCTGAACGCGCACCGTTCGGCTTGTGTCAATCAATTATTTGATTACATACGAGTATAATGAGAGTGAATGATAGGGGCTGTCATGTGATTTTAAAGAAAATATATTGACACTTTACCTCCATTTACTTTTAAAAAAAACAAGACAGACCTTAGGCTAACAATATATTATCGTATGTTATAAGAAGATATGACATGTTATACTGTTACTTATAAATAAATTTCAGGACTGACCATTGAACTTGGCACCCATATATATGTAACTTCTTTTGTCGTTGTAGTCAACAACCAAGGCATTTATCATAATATTGACTCTCATTTCACAATTATGTTTTTGATTGAATTTAAAAATAAGTACATGAAAAATTAACCGTGTAAATTTGAGTTTTTAAAGTAAACACATTTAGTAGGGAATACCCGTAAAAATTGAGATAAAAAAAGTATCTTAACACTTATTTACACGAGCAAAAACAATTAGGAATGAGAAAAGTTTTGGGAGTTTTAATAACGAGTTATAACTGGTTCACAGTTAAATACCTACTTTGAATTTTATTCTATTCCAGTTTTAATGTAAAGCGATTTTTTTATCTTAGATATAAACATCTAAGTATAACAATTTCAGGAGATTGATTTTTAATTAAATCGTTAGTGCAAATCCTCCAAGACCTTAAGGCCGGCAATGCCAGTACATATGGGCTACGCTAACATACTATCAGCAGACACACCAGATCGTTTGTCCCCACTTATATTTATTTATTTATCCCTTATTTCATATGCCAAATTACAAATAACAAAAAGTAAGCAAATATCAAGAAGTACATATATGTAAATGTATATTTATAGCTGAGTATTTCTTGATATTTGTTATTTTATGTAATTTTTGATTTTAGTATATGTAATAATTAATAAAGGATAAATAAATAAATTGCGGCCTTATCACTAGTCAGTGATTTCTGCCGGGCAATATTGGTAAATAGATAAAAAACGTACTACAAGATCTCTGTTTATTTATAAGGCTAATGTTTATTCATAAAATATTTAGGTATATAATATTATGTATAGTAAGTATCACCTTTGATGTACTTTGACTTTCCGTTTTTAATAAAACGTAACATACCTACTACTAGTCGGTAATATTTCATAATTTTACAAATTTAATTAAAAAACACTTCACAATTCCATCCACTATAAATTCATATCGATAACACATCGTCATGAAAGTTATATTGGCGTTTTCAATGTAGCCGGCGCGGGCATTACCATATCAAAACACGTGCTTACATAAAATCTAATAAAACGTTCGTATGGATGTAAAAGCATGGATGTAATGCATTTTGGAGCGACTGCCGGCCGATTGCCGCGGGGAGGACTCACGGGATCGGGGATGAAAATGAAATTGTTGGCTGAAGTACTATGCGGTGTGGAACATTCTAGAAGGTGTTATTTTGTTAAACTGTTTAACGTCATTCGCCACTACACCGACGTGGACTTTCATATAAATTTTGAATCGCCATTATATCTATTTTTCCAGTTAATAAATATCATGTGTCCTTTCTCTAGATCGAGTCTAGAGCCTGACGTTCTTTGTTCCAAATTATTAAAATCGGTTCAGTTACACAGAAAGTGACATAGACATGCAGACATAAATAATTTCGAATTTATATGTTAGTATGGATTATTAATAAAACAACAGAAAGAGTGTAATAAAATATATTTATATGTTTTCGCTTTAGAATTAGATATTTAAGTTTAAGTATAATGAACAAAAATTGATCACTAATATTTTGCTAGTACTATCTCTTCATGCTTCATTAAAATGAAAAAAGGTCGAATAGAATTCAGTTCATATTTAATCAGTATAAGTAATTAATGAATGAGTTTCAAAAATGTAACCGGAATGAAGATCCTACAATCCGCCGCATTGTTATGCCCGTACTTATTTGAATTGTCCTAAATAAACGTGGACGGTTGAATTTCAGCAGACACACACTCTGACTATTTTCCTATGAAACACTTCTTGTGTTTGAGCACCTGTGTGTAAATAACGAGCTAAGAATAGGCAAGAAATAAGAATAATAATTATGACTGGTCATAATTTAATAGGAAACCCGGGTGTCTTTGGTTGTGTTTTTTCGATTTTCTATTAAACTTATTTCTGCGAATGAATATAACGAAAGAATTCGTCGAGAAACTAAGAGAATTTCGAGGCATTCATAACATATAGACGATTTTCGATCTTACGTATACTAATACTTTACGAAAAAGTTTTTTTTCCGAATTAATTATACATATAAAAAAGTATTTTGTCGAGAAATCTACTGGAGGATTTGAAAGCATTTATAACATATAGGTAATATATCGAGACGAGCAACTAGGGCAACATAAGTTCAAATAGGCAGATTTACGAAAGTGCTTTATATAATTGTCAGATTTAAAATAAGGTCGTCTAGTTTAAAAGCTAAATATTTTGTACTAACACTTTACGAATTTAATACTACCTACGTATTATAAAAGTGTTCGAAATATGTGAATTAATCTCTGAAAAACATAACGATGTATAGTCTCATTAAAAAGCAATACTATGACTATAATTGAACTAGGAACGAATATTACATGGATTTGGTTATGTGTATGATAGGATTGATATTGGTATGTACTACATGGAAATTCGCTCACCTTACTAGAATATAATTGTTACATGAACGGGTACTGAGTGCTAGCAGGTACTAGGTAGGCTAGTAACATTAAACACCTATTGTGCAGATATATGATGGATTTAAAATTGTATGATACAATCTAATAATGTAATGAAAGCAGTTACTATAACGTAATAAGTATACTTACTAGTATGAAAAGTGATACAAATCGTCAATTTTAAAAAAGGGGGAAAGAAAGAATTATAATACACGACAAGGGGATTCCTTGATGCTTTTGGCCGCTTCTTGAATGCCGTACAAAAAGCAATGACATAACGAATGTCTTACTTGACGCTGATTTACTTTAGGAGGTAGGTACTACTTCGATGCAACCTGGCAACGTAAATAGTATTAAAGTTTTGCAGTAGGTACAATTGTGTACATTGTAAATTAAAGCTATACCGAGGCATTCTAAAAATTACCGTCGTGTAAAACTTCGTAATGAACATACATAATTGACAAAACCTAGTTTGGAAACTTTTTAATATTCTCGAAGCAGAATGAGTTGTAACAGCTTCCGTGTCTCTCTCATAAAATAAAATTTAACGGTCGGTCCAGCTTTTATTATTTATTTTATAGTCTCCTTTTATTTTGGTTATATTACGGTCTAATACGATATATTCGGGCGAAACCTCTAAAGGCCAATCACGGTTAAGAGAATTACGTTTAATGTCAGGTTTTCAGTTAAAATTAATTATGGAACATGCGAAACATTTTTGTTCTCGAGTATCTCATTTAATTGTAGGTATAAAATGTATACTGCAATCTGTATCGAGGCATGTTTCAATTGGACAGGTCATCGAGTCGGTAATATCAGTCACAGAAGTGACAAGTCATTTCCAGTACCGTCCAGTAATACTTTATTTTTAAATATCTGTATTTCTCTTTATTTGAAGTTATTTTTTTAAAAATACGCATTTCTTTAATTGCAGCCTTTGTTTATTAATAATTAAAAATATGACGTGTATAATTAAAATTTAAACACAGGTGTGAACCTTCCAATTATGATGTAATTAAAATGGCTAACCAAGTCAATAAGCCTTCGATTAAGTTTGCGGCTGTGTCATAATTTATTGGAGATTATCGTTGATTAAAGTTCTGTGCATCGATTGGCTCAGATAAGCTGTTAATTGTTAGCTTTCAAACAACGACAACTCGTATCGAGCTTACCTGAGCTTTATACACAAGAGGGTACAACAAACAGGTGTATTTTACACAATCCTTTTTACATAATAAGGGATAATATACAAAAGCCTCGCTCTTCATACTCTATACACGTAAATCTAGCCAATGTATACCTAATAAAAAGGAAATGATGCGTCATAATTTAATCGTTTTTTATCGTTAACAAAAGGTACAAAAATATTGTAATGCTACATCTTTCCTACCATAAATAGTGTTTACAAAATATATTTAAATTATACGACATATTTTTACTGCACTTTGAAACAAAATTTATACAATTCACGTACTCACAGTGGCATATAACTTAATAACGCGGGACCAGGATTAGAAATTTTTACAATGTACAAATTAGTTTAATTTTACAAGGCTTTTATTTTTCAGCAGTAGGTTTAAGAATTTAATATAACACACCTTATCCTTATTAAGTAATTGAGTCTGCATTGTGTTAAAAATATTTTTTAAAGATGTAATTATTTTTAGAAATATTTAACGTCTAAGAATTGGGAATAATTTCTTTCTTAAAGAAGAGAATTTTTGAGTTTATGGTTTTTGAGGACTAATCTCTGAACTTCGATTTTATAAAAGTAGGATTAAAGCCAAAGATTATGATAAACGTGTAAATTAATTATGATAATACTATGTTTATTTAAAAAATCAATAAAAAATTCCTAGTCTCAGTTTGAAAGACATTACGGATAAAATCTACTATGAAAGAGTTATCTATCATTGTTCTAGAAGCATTAATTAAGTGCCTAGCTGTATTAATAAATAATGTTTAGGAAAACAAGACAGCTCCGTAGCTAATTGTAACATTAAGTTACAAGTTGGTTATGAAGCCAGATTATTTATTGCTTTACAACGCTGTCTCTATTAGAGAGCTCTTTAAATTTATCATTGATGCTTTGAAATTGTTATTTTATATAGGATTGTAGGTGCTTCAAGGTTTAAACATATATTATATGGTTCTAATAAAGTCAAAGAAAGCGTTAAAATCGTTAAAGAGCTTGCAGTGTTCAAATTCATAATATTATTCAATTCTTAAGATTTCAACTTCCTATTAATTGCATAGTTTTGCAATCAAATTCATAACTTAGGTCTTGAAAGTTTAAGAATTTTATAATTAAATGCAAGTCATTTCACGCCGAAAGGTAAAGCTTTCTCTTTTACGTGTAAAGTTTTTGTGATATTAAAGAAACTCTTATAGTTTCCCCATTTTGTTTTGTTTTATGTTCTTTCGTAGTGTAAGTCTGTGAGTACAACGAATAAATTAAGTTATGCGTTTTATTTGCAAAGCAATACTAGTGATTTGTCAAGATTATAAAATAAGTTACGTCGACAACTTAATATACATTCAGGCGATAAAATCAAAAATAAACTCCTAAATATAGATTTAAACTTGAAAATAAACTTATATTATTTGAGGTTCGATAATATGATTCTCGACAGGTGTTTAAATTTATGATTTTAATAAGTTTACTAAAATAATTCTATTTGTTCTAAAATTGTCACATTAATAGTGATTATTTAATTTCTTAACGTTCATGAAAGTGATACAAGACAAATTTTAACGTTCCATTTTAAGTCAGAATTATCTGAAAAGCAACATTATTTTAAATCATAATTTTACAATAACTTAGTTTCTCGGCCATTTCTAAAAGCACAATCTTTAATAGAATAGGCTAATAGGCATTTATTATTCATGAGCGACGAATTTTTAAGCTACCCGACTTCCTCTAGGCCGTTAATCTGAAGATACCGCAAATGCTCCTCGAATAAAATCGCCTGAAAAGAATTAGCCAAGTATTTGTCTTTTTATTCTGAGATTTAAATGAGCGAGATAATATTTATTTATTTGATCAGACTTTGAACTGTGGAATGATAGCTTTAATTTTGAATAGTAATCACTATATCGCTTGTTTGAAAACTAATTAATTTGTAAATTACATTGTTTTAATTATAACTATAGTTAAAAAGAGTTGTAAGTTGTAACTACTAATGACTTTGTATATTAGGAAAAAAATAGTATTATACGTCTTGACCTTTTAAGAATTCCTTAAAATAATATTTCTATACTACAAACGAATGTTTTGCTAGGAATTTTTAATTAATGAAGGGACGGTATTTTGACCGTTTCTCAATAAATTAAAAATTTAAATGAGTTCTGAACGAGGCGCAGTCCTATTGACGCTAAGCTGGAAGTCAGTTGGAATGTTAACCCTTGATTTGTATAATGAAGAGGCAAGAATTTTAAGGGCCACTAGATATTATGCTCTATGAAAATTTGTAAGGATAAATACATAGATGACTATATATAAGGTGTTTTTTATAATGTTTATGTTGTATAGGTTACTAAGAGTCTGTTAAAAGTAATTGCACTCCAGGTTGCGCATAAGTCTTCGCGGAAGAGTCTGCAAAAGTGCCCGTATTCCCAACTCACTGCGGCAGAACGATTAGAAACAGTGGGGTTTTGATTGGTAGAAGCCCGACATAAGCCGTGGTTCTTGGACCTTCCCCGAGGTCCATAGGTATCCTATGAGAATTTCCACACTATAAAAAAAAAGATTCCGCATGAGTCTGAAAGAATACTCTCGACTCCATTGTGTAATGGCCAAGGGAAACATCGATGATTTTAGTTGGAGTAAGTCTGATATAGACTACTGGAAAATTCTACTGTTTCTCTACTATTTCATTCTACTTATTTGTTATATTTATTTATATTATATTAAGCTAAGTGGGGAGCGTCGGTGTAGTGCCCTGCCTGGAGTTGAGCTTTATAGCAAAGTTCCGGGTAGCACTGCATTGGCTATGGGCTGGCGTTACTCTTACCATCAGGAGTGCGTCCAGCTTGTCTCCCCTCTTCATAGTATAAAAAAAAGCTATTATTAATATCATAACATGTTACTGGGAAAAATTGAAATTTTATGTAGTAACAGTTGATTTGGTTAATTTGTCATCTACAAATAAATGCACTGTATACATAAATTTTATAATTTTACATTTTGGAATATTTCATAGAAATTAAAAGGATTTATACACATATGTATATGAATAAGCTAAAATGTGTTCTCGGAAATAAAATGTCAGATGCGATGCGATTTGACGTAGAATTTTATGCAGAGAACTCAAAGGTTGGGACTTTTTAGCTATCGCGTGACTGCTTTACATAATACAAAGACTTATTTCAAAATGCATGTCAGTAAAACAGTTCTTCATACATTCTTGGAACCTATCAAATGCTAGTTGAACCCACAATCCACATGTCTTATCGCTAAAGATAAACGATCAATTTTGTTGTGATTTGATGTAAAAGTTATATCATCAAATCTACAAAAAAAAACCTTAAAGCTGTTCCAATTTCGACAACCCAATTCTATTTATATACCTTAAACCTTTTTTATTACTATAAAACATACAAAATTTCACAAAATCGGTACAGTTGCATAATCGTAAAACAAAGCAGACACAGATTTACTATTACTTAGTTATAATGAGTCAACCACACATACAGAGGAACATACAGAAGAATGTAACCTTTCTCTGCACCAAAGGACCCTCCACTAGTTGAACGTCTGACTGGCTGTGTTTTAGGCCCCAATGATTCAATGTCAAGAAGTTGTATATATGCTAAGTGTGTAATAATATTAACCCGATTTAGTAGCGGTTGCTTCACCTTCAGCAATAAATCTCCGATTCCCAGATTTCATATTCCTCTACTTTAAGTTGGCAGGTGGGGCCAATGACTCATTCTACTGGATAATCAAGATATTAACCTAACAATTACAACCGTGACGTAGGGACCTGTATTAAATTTACAGTCTAACTTGCAAAATAAATGAGAACCCCTCGCAAACAATACAAAAGACCCATTTCAACGACATGTGGCTTTTTGAATACCGTCGTGTTTTAATAATACTGATTAATTCGATAACTTGTTTCACCACGGGTTAATTGAGAATTGGGGATAGTAAGTAAATTATGTTTAAGGACTGTTTCATTGTTTGTGGCTTTGGAAATGTTGAAATTTAATTTAAATTTTGACCGGGAAGTTTTTGACTCATGTTTAGCCTTTTAGGGTTAGAATATCGACATAATTCAGTCGACTGACAACAATTTAATATATACACGAATAATCAAGAATAATCAACAATGCCATACTATATTTTTATATGATGTTAGGCAACTGAGGAGTTTTCCTGATGGTAAACATGAATAGTCGAAGTCGAAGCTAAGTGATTCACAAGAACGTAGGCGACCTTTAAAATAGTGAGAAAAGAAAAAAAAAATACAGTTATTAGTGAAGGATATGATAAAGGAAGAGAAGGGAAAAATGGGCCTCTAGTGCTGCCCCCTGACGAACTTAAGGGAAAATTAATTATTCAACCTTACGGCATGGCTCTACCACCTCAATTGGAATAATAATATTTTAGATAAGGTTAACAACAGTTGACTAACATTAATTAATGAATTATTCAAGGATATAAAACCAGGTAAATATCAGATTGTAATCACAGGAGAATATTTAACAAAACATTTAATTAAATTTTATATAAAATGGCCAAGTTCCCGACGAAAGCCTTTGCATTTAAAGTGTTCATAATTTTATTTAGGTGTTCTCGAAGGAATCGATGAAAACGTGAAAAGTTAATTCAGCGTAATGAAATTATGACGATGACCTTTCAATAAATTGTGTGAAACGTCTTTTAGGGAAAAATATTGTTAGTTAAAATTTGGGAACAAATTCTTCGTTATTTACAAAATTAAAACTACTATATAAATTTCTTGTAACTAAATGTTAACTTCTTCATAAATTCTAATCTATTCACCGCTGAATAGTTTAGCTTACATTTCAAAAGAAGATTAACTTTTAAAAGCAATTACTGAACAATATAACAATTTACCTACTTCAGTAAAAAGATCTAATCCAATACACGTTGAAAATAAGACCTAAATTCTAAGAAATAAATAAAAATATTTTACAGTTATGTTCTTCGTATAACAGAGAAACAATATAAAATTTACGGCAAAAATATTAGTGTATGGATTGGCCGAACCAGGTACGCCATCTGGAGTCACCCACTGGGGATAGAACATATCGTAAATGCAGAATCAACGATTGCTTGTACCGTCAGCAATAAAACAGATTGAAGCACTTCTGTTTTATTGGGATGCATTACCTTCAAATTTATTTTTATACTAACGGTACCACGAAGTTATGTCAAAGAAAATTAAAGAAAAATCAATTGATCCAGCTTATAAAAATGCAGTAAATACATTGTTGTCATATTTTTTGAGTGAATGAAATGAAACGTGTTATTTCGTATGTGAATTTATTTATAGGAGATACAGTTTGAAAATGAAACAGAGATTGACGTTTGATAATAAGTTATTTAAGTAAAAATATTTTTATAGGGGAAATAAGGATTATTTTTTTATTTTAAAATTTTAAAAATAAATTTATGTAAAGTAAAAAAGTAACACGCAAATACTATTTATCAATTTCTATTTTATTTACATTCAGAATATTCTAACTGTACTCAATACAAGTGGATTTACGGGTAGCTTATCGACGAACGCCAAGACTTTATTATCAGGAAGCATTTACATGTAAGCTCGTGTTTAATTGTGTTTCCTGAACTCCGTTAGTTTGACGACAATGTTATATTATGTTGAATAGTAGAAATAAAATCAAATGCACATTTTAATATAAGCAAGTTTTTAATTAAATCCCACTAACGTGATTGTCAATGTTTGTATGAATGTATTTATGGATGTACGTTTGTTATTCTTTCACGCAAAAACGGCTGAACCGATTTCGTTGAAAATTTGGTATGTAGATAGGTGATATCCTGGATTAACACATAGGATCCTTTTAATTCCAGTATTGCCTCGGGAACGGGAATTACGCTGGTAAAACCGCGTGGCACGTCTATTAAATTTTACTTAAACTTTTACGTGGTTCAACAATTATGATATGTGGATAATTTAGTTACTACTAATAATCGTAGTTCAAACATACATAAAAAATGTTTATTCTATAACTGTTTGAATACTTTATATGAAAAACAAAAATTATAACATAACATTTTCTATATTTACATCGGTTGACATATATTTAATTATACTGATAATGGCACGTGAAAACTTTTGTTCAGATGCCAGTTACACGTTGTTCATGTCAATGCTGAAGCTCTGATGTTATCGGAAAACTTCTTACATTCAGGCAGTGCTAATGTTGCCAAGTGCCGTTCCACGAGAAGAAAATCAAAGTTGATAATATCTTGGAGAGATGCTGATATGTCGTAGTATTAATGAGAAAATATTACTCATCTGATTATTATATTAATGACTTCGAAAGGCGAGTTAAATACATTTGACTTTAGAGCTAAACGTTAGTGTTGAAATTGAGGAGTTACGTCGCCAATATAATTGTTTCGTAAATGCATGCATGTTTAAATGATATACCTATGTTTGATATGTAAGTCAAAATATGTATTTACGAAACAATTATATTGGCGACGTAACTCCTCAATTTTAACACTAACGTATAGCTCTTTATTAAAAACTAGCTGACCCGTGCTCACTTCGTTAGGCATAATGTTATTTATCCTTTTCGGTTTTTTTATATAGCCTATGACAATCAGCAATAAAGTGGCTTTTTATTTGTGAAAGAATTTTTTAAATCGGTTCTGTAGATCCCGCGTTTACCTCTTCAATTTAACAAACACATAAACTTTACTTCTTTATAATATTAGTGTAGACTAAAGGCGCCTTGCGACTCCTTAGTCGCTTTAATATAGTGGTAAATACCCTTTAAGCTATGCAAATATCAAATCAAAGAAACGCACGTAATCATCCGTATTATATACATTAGTTAAGATTACTGACTACCAATATGAAGACTATGTAAGTCTTTTCTAACGAAGTTGAAAGGCACTTTTGTATGCCGTTAGGTGTTATGGAGAAACTTGTAAGATTTACTCGTACGTCGGTACTACTTCGCAAGTGCTGTTTTTGTTCGATGAGATGGAAATCGACATCGATAACATCTGTGCTTTGTTCCAGAACTTTCTCCGTCTTCGAATGTTATAAGGAAATAAAAAATCATTCTCATGTTACAGTTAAATTTTTATATTTTAATAATGATAGTATGACTGCACGTATATTATATAATATATTTTTTAAGTATGATAGAATAACTACACGATAAATAAAAGATAAGTTTCATTAATTAAATATGTATTCCTACGAAATTTTGTTTAAATTCCTTTAACATGTAATTTTGATATGCAAAATGAAGTAGCACAGATATCGGCTATCTCGATATAGTATAGCTCAGCTCTCTTTTGCACCAACAAATATCTATTTATATTGATTCATTCATTTATACTATATGTGCTATAAATAATAATATATTCGGATTATTATTAAGATAACCGCTATTAAGCTTGATTTAAGCTTAAAAATGGCAAACAAATCGGCAAGAAATCTCACACAAAGATTTCTTCAAAAACATCCTTTGGCTTTGCCGTAGTCGGGTAATAAGTAATTTACAAAAAGTCTTAAGTTGAGCAAACTTTCAAACAAAGTCGTATATCTCTTAAAAGATCGTTGCAGTTAATAGAACATCGATTCAGACTGCTTTCAGCTGGCAAATACTTGTTGCATTTGATAGAATTGATTTTCAACATAAGCCTTTTGATGTTGCACTATTTTACCCTTAGCAGAAGTACCTACTGTTTTATGAAAAAATAATTAAATGTAGGTATTTAAATTATTAATAGAAATATTACACTTTTACACAATACCGGTGGGACAGAATTGTTTTGTAATATACGACGCTTCAAAAGATTATTTATTTTAACTTTGATAGAAGTGAGATTCAATATAAATGTTTTTATAAAGTACATTAGCGCTTATAATTTTAGAACGATTGAGCCAACGTTGCTTTATTTTTCTAGTATTTGATACTATTATATTTAGGCGTAACAGATAGCCCTTTACACGGCCACCAATTATTACACAGTAAATTCACTTAATCAATAACAATGAAGTATCAAATAATGAACCAAACATCGTGAAGGTGGAGAGCGTACGAAATGTCTTCGCTACTGTACAAAGCCGTTAGAAGGCGCAATAAATCTAACGTTTAATAACAAGCTGTATCAAACATAATGTGACGATAAAATTCGTTAACCGGCGCGGGCGGTGCTGAGCACTTCGTATCGTACTGAATACGTAATTATTTTCTGCTCATTACGTCACCTGACGTGACATGTGACTCAGCGGAAGCCTGCAGATGGATTAATTTCGACAATGTTGTTTAGAAGTAAATAAGGAGCAGGTGACGCAGCGATCGTCAACGAGTTTATGGGGTGGGCAAAAATTATGTCGTTTGGTGCGTTGGAAATTTAGATAAATTGGATCGTAAGATGAGAAGATGTTTAGATAATTTGTTTTATTATAATATGTCTTGATAATATTTTGACTAAAAAGAAATTTCAGTCCATATGATGGAAAAATGTTGGTATGATGATTGCATTCAACTGTACATAGTCTTTTAGTACTTTTGCGTTATTGTAAGCAAAATAGTTGATGTAAAACATATTTCTTACTTGCATCTGACACAGACATTCGTAAAAGAATTTAATCCTAGAATCTCTGGTAAGATTTGCGGAATGCTTCTAAAAGGAAAGCTGGAAGTACAAAGGTATAAATTGGCCTCAAATTTAAGTCTTGCGTTTGAACTAGCCATCTCGCTCTTAAAAACAGTACACAAGCGAGATTCTCATTAGAACTTCATGATTAAAACATAATTACTAGATCTCATTTCCACTCATATTTATAATAAGAACGCCTTAAATTGTATCACAATGTTATCTTTCAAAGAACGTATGTCAAGAAATAAACGAATAAAAATAGAAACCACTAGAAAAAACACGACTAAGTACTAAAGCTCTGTTTGAAGTTAACATTGAATGTTGAAACATAAATAAATCGCCTTAACATGTATGCTTTTATGTGTAATTAAGTCTTTGTTTTTATTGTTCTGCGAGTATAAAACGTTTATAGAATGTCAATTTGTCTGAAGCATTAGCTTTGGCTTGCTAGTCCTCAATCGTAGTAAAATAAAATATATATCTATGTTTTTTTATTTTATTAATAAAAAGCACAGCACAATTTAGAAAATAAAATAAACAAAATCATGACGTTTTGGGATTAAAAATGAGAATATTTTCGACGAATAAATAACATCGGTCTCAGCGCGATATACGAAAGAAGATTTCATATTGTTTCCCAAAACAGGAAAGGTAAAAAGATCAACTGTTACCAAGTGATACGTAAAATATTTACTGTTTTCCCTTTACCTATCGAAATAGGCGCGTTAACATTATAATAATATTGCTTTTATTAAGCTACTCAATAGCAATATACTACATGAAACTCTGTATTATGAATTCTAAGAGGATACGACGTAATATGTTAATCCTCTTAAGTGCAAAGAGATAATTGTCAGTTATTTTGGATTTAACTTCTGTCTTGGGTATACTCGTAACTCGATTACATTAATAAGACTTTATTTAAACTTCAACGGTACGAATATGCGTTTTGAAACTTAAAGAGATATTTTACCACCTTTGACATACAATCGCTTTGAAGGAAATTCATTTCTTATTATATTAAAGCATTTGTAACCGCGCTCAAACCACACGTGTGGTAAGACTCAGCTGGATTCGGAATTGCCTGGCGTATGTATGACATCGCATCTATTTGTTATCGCCATTTATATATGACTAATTTGATGTTTATACAACTTCAGTTACTTTGAAAATTAATTATAGGGAATTATTCCGTATGATTTTTCGGTCGTTGAGTGTGTGGCATAAACACATATTTTGTATGAAACCATTTTGCTTAAGATACACGTTTTTTTAATCAGTAAATTATAATTAAAAATATAGTAATCTATTATATAGCTTTCAATAGCGAACTGAACCATATAATACATATACTACAATACTGAAACATTTTAATGTTTCATTATAATTCGCAGTAAACATTGTTCTTGCTCAAAAAGTGAATTATTTCTTTAATTAATTATAAATTCTCATTTAAGGAACGTCATAAACTTTTAAACATTGCTGTAAAACACCAGTTTTAAGCATGTTTTTACTTAGGTACTAAACTTATATTATAGCACTATAGAAAATGTAATACAATTTTAAAATATAAAACAATAAAAAAATCATTTAGGAATTCAAAAATCAGTATTCTAGACTTATACACTAAAAGTTGTAACTCGACTGAATGTTGCTGTATATTAATTATTTCACAAGAATTAATAAAATAATTAAAAAGTCCTTATAAAATAAAAATAAACGGGTCTCTGTTATGCAAAGTCGACGCGTGCTTTATCTTGTATCCCTGCAGACCGATTCGCTTAATAATCGATACGGACGCCCCTTAAATTGCTCAAAAGTCGCCAATCTTAAATGTTATTATGAATAATTAATTTTCTATTAAATGCTGAATATTATGATTTATTCTTAATGGAACAGTTTTTATCTGAAATCATCTATAGGTTTAGCTATTCTTAAAAACATTGTGTCGTTTATTACTCTTATAATTACCATTTACAACTAAATTTTGAATCGATATAAAATTATGTTGTATTAGGCTTACATTCCAAATTTTGTTATTGAAAGATAGTTTCGTAAAGTAATACAGTAATACATTGTGAGTTTTCTTTACACTTTATTTTTTATTATAATTAATTAGTTGTTTAAAATTAACCAGTGAAACAGAGAATTGCTTTTAACTTGAGAGTCTCCGCAAGCTCAATATCTCGAGTAATCTGCGGTGTAGACAAGACAGTTATTTCTTGCGTTACCAAAGCAATTTATACAGCAAAGTGTTTTTGTTGGGTTGTGTTGAACAAAACACAAAATGCATTATCACGAAACGCTATTATTGAGAGCTTTGAACATTTCTAGCCGGAGTATTGACCGATAAATTACATGATTTTTCGTAGAAAGGTATATGTCTACGTTATATGAAAGCATTAGTTAATTGTATAGCGCTGTTATATTAACCAAATGGATTTTCACATTGTTGTGAATTTTATTTTGCTCAAGCGCATTTTGGCAATGTAAGCTCTCTCCGTGGGAGCTCATTCGTATGTTACGTATTCATGTATGGAAAACAGGATAAAGATTTTTTTTAGGGAGAATTCAAATAAATTATTTAATTCTTTATATGCAGATTTAGCCTTAATTTATTACTTATATTTTCAAGTCTTATGTTTGTATAAGTTTTAATAGAGCAGTCGTTTTTTTAATAAATATTATTTTTATATCGAAACTTTTCTAACATCAAATTAAAATACGGGCTTTTTAGCCATAGACTTTAAAGGTAATAAATCAGTGGGACTAAAACAATCAACTCCAAACATAAAAGTTCACAATTGTCACGAATATGTACTGTTTAAATAAAACAAATATTTTTATGATTCGACGTGGCGTCGCGCGTTTTGCATGTATGTATGCAATTTGTGAAGTGCTTCAATACAGAGTTCTGGGGTAAATTATAAATTTCACTTTCGCTTACTATTTTGTATGTATGAAAATTTAAACCGGTAAAGTGTGTGGTGGTAGATTTTTATATTATGTTTTTATTAGTTTGATTTTGACTTTGGACTGAATGACGCTGCAAATTTAAAAACATGGGTATGTTATGTATTCTACATATGGTAAAGAATACTTACTAAACGTTTAGTATTTAATAACTCAAGAGAAATTGGAGGTTTTATTTCTACTTATATAAAAGTCTAATCCAAGAAAAGAATTTAGATTTTTTTTTAACACGTCTTTTAATTCTGATGTCTCTATGAAGTTTTTATGTAGTATTTATTGTAATCGTTATTACCCCATTTTATTTACCTACAATTATTATGTACAATCAGTTGTTAAATTGTCTAAAACCCAATGAGAAAATTAATAGAAAGTTGATATAGATAAAAAATCGTAATTTCTATCTATGTTAGAATGATGACGCATTGTTGTTAGTCAGTTATTTGCATTTGAAGTCACAAGGTGGGTGTTTATCATACGAAAGCAGGCAAACTGCTAATGTTTACTTTGAAATTAATTCTGAGCATATTTAATTGAGAATTATAACGAACAAACTGTATGCATACAGGTAAACAGCTTTGTAAATAATGATGTGATACGTTCAAATTGATGATGGATTTCCCGAAATTTGAGATATCAAAATTTGTTAATTGAGTCAATTGGGATTCATTTTAGGACGATCGTAAGAATGAACTATAACTGAATTAAAAGTATCTAATTGATATGAAGATTTTAATAGATACATATAAGATCTATTAAATTGCTGTTAAATCGTATCTTTTGAAAGAATTTTTGGATTCTAACTCTTATTAATATTTTCATAAAATAAGATAGACGAACAGGACGTAACGAATATCTGGGAAGGTAAATAGCAAGTATTATTTTTTATTTATATTTAAATTTATTGTCATTCCGTCATAAAAGCTATACAGTGAGTTGTTGAATATTTACACAAGGTACCTTTGAAGCTGCCTTTAGATATTAATTACGACGGCCTGTAGACTTTTTACCATTTAGAACGGACGGAACATTAATATTCCGAAACTCGAGAAATCTCTCTTATTCCATTTGTTCTATAAATATTCATTCAGCAATTAAACATAAAAACGCTGTAGACTGAAAGAATTAACAATGACATACGTAAATATTTTTCACCTATTTTTAAGATTTACGCGGTATTTTTAAAGTCTTGTTTGTGACTTGGAGGAATGACCTGGTATGGAACTGTGTATGTTGTTTTAATTAGTGTATGTTATCTATAATTTGATAATAACAATTATATCATATAAGTATATACTTTGCACACCCTTATAGAACAGAATCGATGATTTTTATGCAATGTAAAAAAACATTTCATTAAAATGTTTTTAGATTAAATATTAACATTCTTAAAATTTCAACGTCTTCACTAGATTAATTTAAGGTAACATAAAAGTATTAAACACTAATAAAACACGATCCTCAAAAGTCATAACTTATTATCTAGGAATATGTCAATACATATGATCAGGTTTTGTCAAATAGCTTGCAATGCTTAAAAATACAGCTACCACAAAATCCGAAAACGTAAATCACGAGCACACATACATCATACGTTTCTAGTTCACGCAGACTACAGTCGGTAAAAGCATGCATAACATAAAAATATATGGGTTCATTCTTTGTTTTCGGCGCAGGTAATATTTGCCATACATTTTTATCGGCCGTTATCATTCGATGTCGACGTCCGTTCCGTAGTCTGTTAAAAACACCCATTGTGCTAAATTTTAACAGCTCATTAATACTGTCCATTAAACACTTCGATAGCTTTTACATCTGGTTTCGCTCGTAAGGGGTTCTATGAAAAATTTAATTTAAAAACGGGTTTTCATTGATTACGTTAATTTTAATTAAATAGTGATCTCTAGCGAATTTCTCAGTGGCAAATAAAATATAACCTGTACGAACATTGACTTAGGATATATTAGTATTACTGGAAATTGAGATTTTGATGTTTATTCACTTAAATAAACTTTAAAATGTAAAATTTTCTGCTTTAAATAAATCGTTGAGTAAAGCTATGAGCGGATAAAAGATTAACTCGTATTTACGTAACTTTTTATGAATTATACGAGTACATACAACAGTCGTTCCGCACGCCAGTAATTGGGCAAGTGGATGTGCCTATTAATTATTCAATTCTATATAATTTTTTTAATTATGCGAAAACTTGTAAAATAGAGTGGCTTAAATTCTTAAAGCTACCTAAGTATATTATTATAAAAACAAGCTAAACATTATTTACCTATCAATTACCTATTAATTTTATAAATAATTTAATAAATTTACCTATTCATTTTATAAAAATATATTTTTGTAAAAAATTACGTCTTTAAAGTTATTGTCTAATTAAAATAATATCTAGTCTGTGGTCACGTTCGGCGCGGTTGTGCGATCCTTTACACGCGATTAACTTTTTTATTAATACCCAGCCAGTGTGACTATGGCTCTTTGACAACGTATTATACAGACAGTGACGAGCTCCAGTCTGCGGGTTTATTTTGAAGTTTACTTTATTTTAAAGTTTTTAAGCTGTTTATAAATTATAATAAACATGTATTTTATAATATAGCTAAATATTTTTGTATAGTAATAACTGACAGTTACAACTGGCACAAAATAAAAAAAAAACAAGACCTGCAAAAAAAAAAAGGAATTTCGAACTTCGTTGGAATCTTTGAGCTATTTATAAACTTTTTCTAATTTGTTTTCTAATTTTGTTGCAATTTACATGCCAAAAAGACTATAATGAATTTATGTCAAAACAATTTAAATACGACTGGTAAGAACATCAAGTCAAATAAAGTTATTAATTAAGATTAAGTAATTTCGCTTCTCATTAATAATATCTTAAAAGTTACCAAGAGTAAGTATAAGGAGTTTGTTTGTTTCACGATTTAATCATAATTAAATATTAATTTTCCTTTTGTCCTAAATTCCTTCTGTTTCGGAACATCTATAAACGACTAATTCGAGAAATGTCGATGTTTACATTTTAAGTATTTGAATTTTGAAGCATTCAACCGTTTAAGTTAAATACTTAAAATGTAAATCTTTTTTTAACAGTAAAGAAGAAAATAAATTTTATGAAGTATCTTCTGAAAAATTAACTTAAAATTTAAATAATCCTAAAGTACCAATTATTAAAAGAAGGGATTTTGAAATAGAGTATTAATTGATGAGCGAAGGCATTTTCTGCGATATAAACCTTTATGCTTAAAAATTACATATTACTATATATATGATAAAATAGCAATTTTCATTTATATTTTCAACACTTCAAGCATACATAATAAGAACATAATATATACCTATCTAAATATATAACTACCTTTCTGAATTGACATAATATAGTATATTCAAACACATTACATATACACAACAACACCTGAATATTTCAATTTCTTCTTTCATCCATACTGAGCTGAAATTTAAAAGATATTTATATAAAGCTCTAAACAGGATCTTTTATATAATTTATATGTTTATTATAATAACTACATAAAAGAAAAGGCTATAAGTCGTTGAACACATTAAAATAAAGTACCTTATAACGGGTTTTCAGGCAAAGCAGTGTGGCGAGTATCGTATAAAAATATAGCCGCTTAAAATGCCGTGCTCAAATGGAACATGCACAACTATTGGAACCAAAAATAAGTAAGTTTTTAGTTCCGTAACATGAGACAATAGAGAACGAATAATGGGTAAATATGCTGAAACGTGGACAAAGCTTTTGTATCTAGTGTTTGTAAACATGCACGTTACTAAGTAATGTCTCAAGTGCTATTATCTCTATAATAAGTTGTTAATACATTTTGGAATTTCTGTCTTTTCCTTATAGGTGTAGTATTTGGTATGTTATATTTAATAATATAATTATTAAATTAAACAAGTCAATCAATTTTTTTATTCAACCGTTTTATAAAAATAATTCGTATGTCTTGTAACCGAAGCGTCTCCATTATCAATGTTTAAAATACTAACATTTGACTTAATAACCTAATAACAAAAAAACAAGTTTTCATAAAGGTCGTACATATAAGCCTATTTAAAATGGACTTGTGTTCTCTCTGCAAGAATTAATGTCAGACAAATGTATTTTTAAGCACTGATGAGACGCTTCGGTTACAAGCAAACACGGTGACGCGAATTCAGTAACAAATGCATGACTTTATTCAAATATTATTAAAGCAGCACATGACTGGAGTAGCTCGGTTTGCACAACCGATAACGATTGTATTTGCTATCAGCTTATAATGACGGCTATATTTATTTGATTTGTTAATATTTGCACCCAGATAGCCAAATATGTAGAAACGCGTGAATCGATCCGATATATAAATATTTTTCATCGATTACCTTTTTGTTTCTATGCAACGATTCGTATGATGTTATACTATGAAAGTATGACTAAAATCAGTGAAAATTCTTTAAAATTTGTTTAAAAGTATCGATTTTCTCAGACAAATGTGAAATCTACGATTATATCTTTTAAGTTTTACAAAAATGCACTTATAATAAAATTGTTTCTATATAATATTAGGAATTTAATACAGTGCTCTTCATTATTATTAAACAGATGCTTTAAATATTAATTAAGCTTTGAGCACTTCATATACCTGTTTAAATACATACAAGTTAGTATCAAATAAGTTCAAAACTCATCTTAGTTTAACACGAAATAACATAAAGTCGAACTCGTTGATATTATATAAGATTTGGCCTACATCCAGCGAGCAAAGTTTGCTCATATTATTGTTATAGAGCAGAGTACAACTTTCTGATAATAAATACACTTATAGAAATCAGCTGTCTTAAGTATCAGGAATGTTCGCAAACAAATGATTGCTTAACTCTCATCGCAATTGGTTCGTATTTTATAACATATTTTACTAACACTTGTAGTTAGGTATATGATATTTATTTTGTTATATATTTCTATTAATAGTCAAAGGTATTTTTCTTCGCTATACAATGATTAATGTTGTAATGTATGGGTTGCGTCCCCGTCGGCTACGCTTCCACAGTTATTTAAATGCAATCAATGAACAGTAGCTCACGCGAAAGTTTTGATTGGTTAAGCAAAGCTTTATACTCATCCTTTGAATGTTACATCATCTAGCTTTAAAATGTTTTTATACTGATATATTAACAATTTATAATTAGATGCGCTTTCTAGACATCATGAATTATACTTGTAGTAAATTTAAATATAATTGGTGAGATAAATAGATCAAACGTGTACATTATAATATTTAAATCTAAATAACTTAGCATTTTAATATAAATTTTCAACATACAAATATGAGTTGTAACGATAGTTATTACGCTTATTCCGTAGCTTGGCCTTCGTAGCAGTTGGGAAAATTGTAAGATAAGCTGTGAACTTTCTATATTAAAGCTCTAGTGGTGTTTTAACCGACTTAAAAATAGGCTTATATTGTTATGTATATAATTTTTTTACGATGTCTATTTTTATGTTAACTGTACAATATCTTAATTTTAAACTACTTTGGTAAATTAAAAATTCGAAACAAAAAATTAAGGAAATATTTTTTCAACTAACTAATAAATATGCTGAGGATTTACTGGTAATTTGTTATCTGTCAGAATTTCTTGTCATTTCTTTTTATAGAATCTGTGCAATCTAAACATTTGATATGTAATGCAAGTAATTCTGGGTTGAATAAACTTCATGCGGTGTTTTGTATGATATGAAAACTTCCGCCGCGAGACGGACGTTATTTTTTCACACACCATAATTTACTACAATTAAAGTGTATAACTCTATATAATTAAAGCAATGACGTCATTTTAACTACACACCATGGTCAGGTGACTTCTTAAAGGTTCAGAACGTCATTTTGTTTTAAAGATATTGGAATATTTTAAATGTAATCTAATTGTTAATGTATTTATTGACCGAATTATGTAGCCCTTTGCTACAAAAGTAATTACTACTTATAGTAAGTTACATCGTTTCTTTACTGGATTGAATAATATCTGAGGTTTTACTCTGTATTTACTAAAATATTCTATAAGGTAGGTACCTACTATTTTTTCCGGGGAAATAGATGTGCGTTGAATTTAATACGCCATCTTAACGGACGCTTCCGTAAACCTGGGAAAGGATGCAAGTTTACAAGTATTGAGATGTGGCAAAGACGCTTGGTTCGGAGGAATCCCATAGTCAACTATTGAGGGTGCATTGTCTATAGATATGATGAAATGAACATTTTAAGCTGTACCTAATTTTGATAGCCTATGCACAACCTTAAATGTTGTAACAGACAACTCAGTACGTATTCCATTAGAATAACTGCATATTACACTGTCATATAAATTTAATATAACGTTTGTCACAATATCGAAATCTAATCCTTTTTATGAGTTGTATAATATCCATTGCTTATCTCCCTCCAAGTGCAATTTGTCGCTAACTAAATATTGCATCATTCAATATACAATACATAACATACAATTTTCACCTCGGGCATCACTAATAAATAACATGACCGATCATCATTGAAGAACGTCTGAACAAAACTGTGTTTGCTCTGATTTATACTAAAGTTGTCAAGATACGAATCCTCGTCGGCAAATATTAAAAACAAACTAGTCAGTTTGTAACAAACGATAAAACTGTTATAAATACACCGGCGACACCTATTCGTGATTAGTGCGGCCGCGTTTGCTCGCGCCTCAAACACTTAATTATTACATATTGATCTCAATACTCAAAGTATCAAAAATGGCTCCCGGGGTGGTTCCCAACCCTGACGTCATGATAAACGGTACACTTGACGTCATTGCGCACAATGACCGCATCATTCCCGAAATAGAGGAGTCTATTCCAAAGTCATGCCCCATAGACCATCTCGTTATGCCAAGTGTTAATGATTCGGGGCTGAAAATCTCTAAGCTCGATAAGAAACAGCCCCGGAAAGTTATTAGACCGAAAGTGTTAAAGAACCATGAGTCGAGGGAATACTTGTACGATCGTCTCTACGATACCACTTGCCCGAGAGTGGTGAGTAAATTAAACTTATTAAAATGGTTTAATATTTTATGATTTCTCTTCAGTATTCATAATATTTAGTGTCTTAAAATTGAACGTGTACCGACTTACTCATTTTATACTTGTTAAGATTGCCCAAAGTTAAACTCCTTTAAATATATGAGGTTTTATTTGTTTTATAGAATAGCTTAAGGTTTAAGAACTAATGGTTTAAGAAAGAAAACTGTAGTATGTACGCATTTATATTAAATAAATAAAATTGCTGGCGTTAATCGTAAAAATAAATAATTATTGTATACATTTTAATGAAGTTTACATAACATTATTTTGCATATTCTCCATAATAATTACACTAATGGGTAACATAAATCTGACTGATAACAGTAATGCTTATGTATGATACAATAGCATTGACACAGCTTTGCCTTACATCATTGTAAAAATATTTGTACAAGCAACATTGTCTATGAATTATATTCTATTAACATTATTTCTAAAGAAATCCTTTATGAACCTTCTATAGTCGACTGTAGCAGTGAAAATGTTCTCGAAAATTATTAATTTTTAGCTGTGTTACCGTGATGACAACATACGATTATGTCGCTTATATAAATTCAAATAGGGATACCTTAGATGAGTAAATTTAATAGCAATAATAGGCTATTATATCAGTACAATATCATCAAATACATACACCTTTGGGTTTTTACTGTGTAAAGGTTTTAAACAAATATTAGACACAAAAACTAATTGTAGTCATAATGTCAGAACAAGAATGTTTTAAGTAAGATATGGAGGTGTAACTAATTTTATTATTTACGGATAACGTACGTTTCTTACATTAAAATTAATTAGTTACTATTTATAATACGCAAAAGTAAATATTTGTAACTAATATATTCTTCGCCAAGTCAATGTAAACAATTGTGTTATTTTTTGTATGTACTTATTTGTGGGTTTGACTTATGTTTCAATTTAAAGCATACTAAGTACATTCTTTCAGTCTTTAAAAATATGTAAATAATTAATTGTATATTTTTGATTATGGGGCTAACATGGCTTTAAAAGCCTTAAAAATTTAAGGAAGAAAAAGATAAAAATACTATTTTAAAATCATCTATCTTGATTAAACTATGTACAAAACATTTATTGGGCGCCCGAACAAAATAACGAATACAAATCTTTCTATGAATTATTAATAAAATCGATATTACATCTCTTTGTTGAAACACATACAAACATATTCCGGGTCACGACCAGCCCCGTAAAGTTTCGATTCGAATCGCCCGAAGCGTCTAAAGTTACGAAATGAAACTTTATTCTTCCCATTGTTCGCATTGCACACGTTTTTATTGGACGCATTGTTGAACGATGCTTCGATTCACGCGAACTGCCAAATTAAAGGTGCAATTTTAACACGGAATTCGAAGCGAAATAAAACTTGCAACGCGTTTTACACACCAAAGATACGTGTTCGGTGTTTTGTTTTTGCGGATTTGCACCATAAATCAGGATGGCAGATTTGCCAGTTCCCACGGGAATAGGTAAATTTTGTCTGTGGAAAGTGGCTTGTTTCGCTTCACGACTCATAAACAATTTACGAAAATATACATATACAAAGATCGGATACTTGCATTTGAGATTTTTAGATGTTTGAATAGTATTGATTTAGAAATTTGTAGTATTTCAATTTAGTATTAATAAGTCTATACAATAAATAACGCAAAAGATTCTTAATTTAATTAAGACTAACAATTAATTATTATTATGTATAATATGTCATGTGACATAACTACTACTGGTCATATGGATTGTTATATAGAAAAAACGAGATTTAAAAAAGGAATTAGGGTTTGAATGGTCTTATAATTTGACATCACGCAAGTTGTATTGTAAACAGACAGATAATAACTACGAGAAATATTCTTATACCGCTCATAATATAATGTCAATAGAAATTAAAAAAAAACTCCTGTCATACATGAGCAAATTATTCAAGAAATATATTGGCAGTGAAACTTCGTGATACGCATGTGTACAGCCGAGTTAAGTGTTCCTTATATCCATTAATAACGCTTTATAGCACTCATTTTGCTATAAAAGTGATTACATTTAGGCACGTAGGTAGAACTTATGGAATGTTACATTTACAAAGACAACGGCTGTATATTGCGTCTAGAAATTTATAAAAAATACTGCCAAAAATAATTTTAAACAGTGATACGATATTACTGACGTGTGAAGATAAGAATACTATTAGATGAACTAAAATAAACTTACCCGTCAAGTTCTCAAACGTAAATATCTCTTTTCTAGCTGCCATTTTAACTTTTTACGCACTAGTAACGTGTAGTGGAAATAAGAATGGGAAATGGTTCGACAAATACGGCCATTTCCCAGCGTAACGTAATTTAAATCTATCTAGTATAGGTGGAATTCAATCACTGTGAATCTCAACAATCCCGTACAAATTGCATCAGTAGCGACATCGTGTTTTAAACAAGGCCCTATATAAAAAGAATATGTTGTAAAATTTAAGAGTCGATACATTTTTAAATAATGAAACTGCACCCATAATAAAATCCATAATTCAAATTATGGTTATTTTATACAAACAATTTTTCACTTTAATTTCCAATATTATTTTATTTTGTATCTGTCTTTGCTAAGGACGCTTAGTAAATTTGTTATCTGTGCCATGTGACTTATTTTGTGACATGCGCGCCTTTTTTTATTTCTCTATAACGTATTAGGTATCTGCTTATACTCTTCATATTTATTTTTGTTTGTTTTAATTATAAAACCGTTAGGAGTATTTGTTTTTTATATAGAATTTAATAAATCATATATTAAACATATCCAAGATATTTTCAAGTAAGTGGACCCTTGTGGATAGATTACGAGCATCCGTAGTGCATTAAAATTTTT